>CM045896.1:39012279-39164779 GCA_025169545.1 Anguilla japonica
GGAATTAATGAACTAGCCGAGCCACAGGTAATTACTTGGGCCTGATGACAAATGCAAATTTCCATTTCGCAACAAGTAGACAAGGGAAAATATGAAATGAGCCACTTATTGGGTCTGCTCATATGTTACGGGAGTTCAGTAGATGGACTTTTAAGATGCAAGTACTGTTCGTGCACAGATGTCACTGTGGCGACAAATCAAAACACTGGCGGTGGTTTGGATCCAATCATTATTCCTCTTCAAGTTTGGGTTTGGCACACAATTATTATAAAATTATATAAATAAACCTGTTTTAACTGAAGGTCTAGAGAAATGTCAGCCGGTAGAAAACGAGGTGAGCGATGGCACACCTGGAGGAAATCCCTCAGAGGCTGCTGGCCTCTTAATTGAATTAATTACAAACGGCATCGGGGAGCGTTTAATCATTTCTCAAGATGTTCGACGGCCACTGGGGTTAATTGAGCCCCCTGCTCTGGAGGAGCTTTTCTGTGGCCCACAGACTCCGGGAGCCCTGGAACGGTGAGAGAGAGTCCCTCGCCGGTAAGTGACGCGGCAACCCTCTGTCTCCGGTCACCTGTGCCCGCTCACCTGCGCGCGGTCACCTGACCCGGGTTCGTGCGCGCTCAGACGGGCAGATGGGACGGAGGCGCGCAGGAGCGCGACCGCGCGGTCGCCGTGGTGATCCGCGCCAAACATCGGCTTCCCGAGAGACCCAGGGGAAAGGCTACGCTCCGCAGCACTTAACAGTGACCTTGACTTCCCTTGATGTGAAACATTTACAAATAGGAAAAGAAACATTTTAAGGTCATATGAATAGATCCCTACCATAACTAGAGATTCAGGAGGAAATTTCCAGAAAAGAAACATACATTTTAAATGGGAATATTGTTTGGAAACCAGTATTTGTTAACTGGAATTGTGTGTGCAACACACCATTCCTTGTATGAGGAAAAACCTTCTTAATTAAATCCTATGTCCCCACAGTTATCAATCTCCGTCATCTACCATTAATGGAAGTTAGTTTTTAATTGAAAAAGCTCTCTTTTAATGGTGCCGTTAATCATCTTTATTGATGCTCAGCCGATATAATATCTGGTAATTTCTTAAATCTTTAGATGATTAAGATAGTTTGGGATGTTCTTCCTTTACCTGAGGAAGCAGGGTGTATGGCATTCTGTGAAAGTTTTATTCTTATCTTGATTTAAGTTCAGACACGGTAAAAACCTTTTTGCTTTCACCTGAAATTCTCTCCGGGTATGCTGCTTTGTGCATGTAGAGAATGTGCACAAAAGCACCTTTTCCAACATATTAGAGAACGTAGTCCTGTAAATAATTATACATCTATATGTACACTGCTGTACCCACCCATCACAACCATTCTGGATTCATTCAGAAACGAAGACAAAATAAATATCAAACCAAATGGAAATCAAAATTCAAATAAATGCACATTATATAAGATGGAGTATGTGTGTCCACCAAAACTCCAGGATTTGAAAGAATGAAAAAAAATATCCAAAACATCCTACAAACGTCCCTGATGCATGTGATTTTCATTTCCTTATGTAGAGCAGGAAAAAAATGGCAAATCTCTCTCATCGCATCAGTATACTGTAAGTACATACATTTATTGCACACATAATTATAGCATTCGAGTATATTTGCCTTAAGGCGGATTCCCAGGAAACATTTTTATGAACATTCCTGGTTTGAAAAGTAAGCTTTTGAAAAGTTAGGGTGAAACATCTTTTTTTTCTTTCTCCTTCAGTAGTAAAACAAGCACGCGTTTCGCTTGATTAATCACGTACATCTGGGTCCTCGGTGACAACATTTGAGGATTTAGTCATTTCCTGAGCTAATATCTATTAGTACTTCCCTAATTGTTCACACCTGTTGTAATCAAAACAGGCACCAGATGTCCTTTTCAGGGATCAGTCTCTTCATTCGTTCTACAGCACTGTAACGGAAGCTAAGACTAGCTTTTTTCCCCCACTGGACTTTTGCTATTAAATATTTTTTAATAGCAAACTCCCTGCATTTCAGTTTTTTAAAATGTTTGAGTAAATATGTTTGATGTGCCCTTTTTCATTTTTAAAGGAATGCTGAGTTGAACAATCAGTACTTTTCATTCAGAACATACCATGTTCAAGACCTATCAAAGCTATTTTTTCCATCAATAAATAACCATCTGGGACTTGTTTCCAGCAAGTTTGCATGCAGCATACCTGGGGCCTAGATCACAAATCGGGATTAAATTGGCTGGATAACTGTGCTGAGTACAACCCAGAACAGCTCTTTTTACTTCAGTCCATGTTCAAGATTTGGTGGGGTTGTGGGTTTTACTCAGTAATCCTGCTTTGTGAAACAGGGCCTTGCAGAGTGACACAGGAATCTGTCATTGAAAGAAATAGTTTGGGACAATAAAACCTTACAAGGCTGTTTGAAAGAGCCATTACAACCAAATTGGAATCCAACTAGATTGTTCCAAATTTAGATGAAAAGACTTTGGCTCCCTTTATATATTTTTCCCCCGTACAAAACCTTCCTTGCACAGAAAGGACCCTGGATGGCATTTTAGAGTGGCCTCGAGTGTGCTCCTGTAAAGTTTCCGCCACAGGAACTAACGAAAGTTTTTGCAAAGGCGCACGAGTTCCGCACAGCCTGAAATGTACCAAAATAAAAATAAGAATAAATAAGCAGCTGTGGGCAGAAGAGTGGGCTGTGTGCGGTTATGTTTGGCAGTGATTTATGTTTCTTCCCGACTGTGTGGCATTTTAAAATGGGCCTGCCCGCCTGCTCGCGGATTCGCAGGTGCTAACGAATGCGCTTTGCTGACAAAAGTGCCCGGGTCTCCTTTTGAAAATCAGAGGATTGCTTTTACATTAACGCCGCATTGGAGATCTGAACTCGGTCGTAGCAATCGTAAAAAAAATACGTGGGTACGGTAAAAATCCTCCTCAAAGGCTTCATCGTTTCGACGATGTTCCGCGTTTAAGCCGAGAATTAAGCGCACGGTCTTGTTTCGCTAAGCGGGTCACCGAAGGACTTCCACGCCGCACTTCCTGAAGTGACTTTGCAATAGCTCAGGGCAGCCATTCATTCGCCGAATGAAAAAGGATGGTGGGGAAAAATGCCGCTAGACGTGACATTTGACTTAGCAAAATGGAGAAATCTATATTTCTGTCATTTTCATGAAATATTTGTTGTGACAGGAGAAAGTTCATAGTGATCTGAAACACTCAACTGTCTATACAGGCCAGTCAAAAACTGAAGAATTGGAGCTATTTATTTTCTTTTTTATTTTTTTTTTTAAAAAACGAATTGCATCAAAGAGTGCAATGATTTATTTAACATATTACATATGATAATTTGACACAATGAAAGGTATATGAACAAGGAAGTCAGCATGATATTGATGGGACTTTCTGTTGAGTGGCAATATTCTGCAGTATATCTATTTTTAAAATCTGCTTTTGAATAGATATTGGGGGGGGGGCACACCCCACAGCTGTGGTCTCCGTGGAGACCGGTTCTGCGCTGGTCTGGGGGACGCCAACCGGAAGCAATGTAACCCGCATATAAACATGACACTATACATAACTCCGGTTAATTTTAAATTAAGGTGGCAGCTTGAGTTATGAGTAGGGTTAATTGCCTGTGACCGAGAACAAGGGGGGGGGGGGGGGGAGAGGGAAATATGGCGTAAAACATTGTTGACGGTCTCTGCTTAGGTATAGCTAGCGAGGCGCCATCATTAGACTGAAGCGATGTCGAAACGCCCAGACAAGACCGTTTCGGAGTCCTTACTTTTGGTTTGAATTTGCGCCGGTTCCTGACGATATTGGGAATATCACACTGCCAATTTTGGGAATGTCACACTCCCCAGCCGTTCTCCCAGATACCTGGTATGTCTGGCCAGGTGTGCAGCACCACTGGGCATTGTACCCAAGCAGTAATTCCCCCCCCCCCCCACTTCACATGAACATGAACAAAGCCCCGACAAAGACATCTTTCGCCAAAACGTTGGTTAAAAAAAACAGTTCGGAGGAACGACTGTGCAACTTTCTGATTTTTCCCCATCCGCTTGACAAGAACGCAAGGGATGGGATTTTGAAAAGACTAAGAGCTCCTTTGTAGAGATAATGTCTGGGTAATTTGAGAAAGCAGGAGACTGTTGACAAAGGGATTAGAGGCTTCTCTTTCTTGACGGAAAAAGGTACAATATCGTCGCACAGAGAGGCATCATGACCCACCATGGGAGAAGAATAAAAGACATTCTTCATTGCAATTCCCTCAGACATGAGACAAACAATTTGGAAAAGTTCACCAATGGCCACATGTGGTGTGCTTGTCAATCAAGTGAGAGAAGGTCATTTGTGACCAAGGACGATTTGAGGACAGGTTTTCAGCCCCTCCCATTTCAAGGTTCAAAACAAGCCGACACTGACAGACGGACATCTTGCTCAACGTGGTATAAAGGAGGAGAACATCATGCATGGAAAAGGCAAAATGCTAAATGAGTTTCAGGATCTCTTGCGGTGAGCACAGCTTTCAAGAGCAGTGGATGCCCAGCCTCGCCAAAATCATTAGTGAATCATTCGTGGGTCGCTCAGCGTAGACGAGCGTCGTCACAGAGACCGCCACGGGCCGGTGGTTCCGGAAGATTCCGCACGTTTGCGGTTTGATCCGATTGCTGCGGTTTCTGTGAAATGAGGCTTGTGCATTCAATAGATGCTGCACTGGTCATCATGGACAGACGAGAGCTGCACATTATCAGCAACAAGAGGTATGTCTAGCACTCATTAAAGCCGTGATATTATCTTATGAATAACACAGAGAAAAAAGTTTAAATAAAGTTGCATTCCATTTTCCACCATTGAAATACTCTCCAAATGTTATTTGCTAGTGCAGTGCATCATTAGACAACTCGACAATGTAACGAGTACAAAATATAAATTTAAGCTACGGCAATTTGAATGTAAAGAAATTAAATACTGATTATTGTATATGAAGAAATTGCATTTGAAATATTAAATTCTTCAGTTTTAAGTCAAGTACCAGAGGGCCCATGGGTGCCTTGATTTTTCACTCCTTCAGCTAGCAGAACACAGGCGTTAATAGACAGGAGCTTAGTAATTCTTCAAAGAGCTTCTTACGGAGAAGCAGGGAATATGCTTTGACCTTTCAACCTCACTAATGCTCTTCTGGCTGAATGGAAGCAAATCACTGCAGCAATGCTCCAACATTTAGTATAAAGCCTTCCCAGAAGTGTGGAGGTTATTATAGCACCAAAGGGTAGAACAACTCCATTATCACTGCCCATAATTTTGGATGTGATGTTTGATGCCAGGTGTCCACATACTTTTGGCCATGTAGTGTATAAAGCTCATCTGTATTAAAAAACAATTACCCAGCAATGCCTTCCCAACCTACAACGCACAACACAAGGGTGACCTCAGAACACTCTACTGAAACATCGCTCTTCGAGAGAACAGCAAACGACCCGCGACCAAAGGGAAATTATTTTAGGAGGCGGCGACCTTCGACCTTCGACCTTCGCCGAAGTGATTTTGAAGTAATCCCGTTAAGAGTCGGGCAATAAGAGCGATTATTCCCCCGCCCCGCCGGGACGGGTCCCCCGCCTGTGACGTCGCCGGGTGACATTGGGCCGGGACGCCGCCGGGGGACGCGCGCCAGAATTAGATCCCAAGGATAATGTCGAGTCACAGGCGGCGGGCGGGCTTCGCGACCCCGCCGGGCGAGACGGAAAATTCCGGAGAGGAATGCGCTTTGCCATCCTCCGGCGGTTTCGCGGACGACTCCGCTCCAGCTGAGCTGCGGAAGCACGTTTTGCTCTCAGTGCCGCAAGGCTAAATATTTTTTTTTAAAAAGATTTTCAGTTTTAAATTCAATACGACCGAGAACACTTCTCACAAGGAGTCTCTAGAAAACACAGAATTTAATGCATGAAAGGGTTTACATTAGTTAGTAAAAAAAAGTGATGTGTTCCTGTAATTTATAGATACATTATAGAATTAAAACCGCCTTGCAGTTGTATGCTAGCACAACAGGCACTTTAATGCATGTTTACACTAAGCAAGCGCTGCATCACCACATGTAGAAAATTAATACAAGTACAGTAGAAGTGTGGTTTTGTTCTTTCACTCACGATAAAGCTTCACTCGCTCATGACCGTGAGCCTGACTAGCTTCTCTCAAACGTGGCAAAGCTCCACTAACTTCAGGCACGGCGTGTGCTAATAAACCAACGGTCTGTTACTACATCTGATGAATCACCGTCCTTCTGTAGGCGAGGTTCCAATCGCAGGCAGTGACTCAAGGTCCGGAACGTTCTCTGGTGGTGCTTGAGTAAAAACGATGTTGATGCTAGGCACACTTGTCAGACTAATAACTATCCGGCGGCCCTAATGTGAGAAACACCCCAAAAAAAGCAAAACACTTGTTCTTCATTTCACATGAGACAAGTCTTCAGTGATACAAAAATCCTAAGCTTGCCTTTTTTAAAATCGCTGAGCAGGACCGATAAAGAAAGCGGGCACATGACCAAAGCAATGGCGGCTCTCTCTGGGCACTGCCGGGGAATTCTCGGATGAACACTGCAAACTCCAGGCTCGATAGATTACGCGTTCCCCCCCCCCCCCCCCCATAACCTCAGGCAGGGTAGATAAGATGTCAGTTTGAATTGACAGTTTTCAAGCAAAAGGCACCGAAGTGGCTTCACAAGCAGGTTTGCAGTACATATTGGAATGTTTTCGTAACTGCCATGGGTCGGTTTGTAAACACTGTTTTTTTCCAGGAATCTCTTTGGTCGGTCGATTGGGGGGGGGGGGGGGGGGGGGGGGGGGGTCGGGAGGGACTGAAAACCAGAGGCGGGAAGCATATTTGCATACGAGCCTGTTTAGGATCCTGCTCTTGCAGGGGAGGCAAAAAGCTTGCTCTCGAAGTGCTGATTGACCTTAAACCCTCCGATTCTTCTTCTTGATTAACAAGTGTTTCTCTCCCTCCTGTTCAGGGCCCTCATCAGCGTAAAAATCCCATTTTGCTTGATTGCCCATTAAGGGTCAGCATTACCTTTTTCGGCACTTCATGAAATAACCGTAATTATAGCGAGGATATTGGGTCACATTAAATATTTTTTGATGATACGAAAGGCTGGTTATAATGTTATAACTCGGCCGTGATTATTATTTTTTTTATACATAGTGCAAAAAAAGGTTGCAGAGGTATCAAGACGCAATTAAGTGAAAAAGACTTAATGTAGATGGGTGATGTTCATTTAAACCAAAACTGCTTGCTAATCACAAATAGCCAAATCACGAGGTAAGAAGCGTTAACAGTTTCAAGTTAATTTGCCATCTTTAAGCCTATGAGTGTCCCACACAGGTTGATAGACCTTGTCACAGATCAGATGTCTGTTGATGCAAAGGAAATGAGATCAGTTTATGGTCCAAGCAATGTCGAACCCATAGCATTCACATACCGGAGTAACAAGGCTCCCCCACCCCTGAAGACTCACGATGAAAACACTGTACTCTACCAAAGAGTACTCTAGAAAGGTCAACGTTCACACAAAAATGTCACTTTTGAAGTGTAATAGCCAGCTTGACCGCCAACAAGGCCCCATGCCCTTCTCAAAGATAGGCTGGCACTCAACCGGTGATTCAAAGGAAGGGGAATAGGTCTCTTCACCAGCGACCGGTTTGCAGTGGCTCGCTGCACTCACATCCTATTCACAACTAGTGCCTTGTTACAGGACGCAAAATTATAACCCACGTTTAAAAACACGTTCAGATCGTTCATCTGCTGTCTGCGTGGTTTATACCGGTGGGCCAACCAGGGCTTTTACCATTTCCGCAGAAGCTTTTGGATGCAGTGGATGGCTCTCGTCACTGTTGGCAGTACGGAGGCCTAGTTCGCGGATGTCAGGCCTGAGGAGATGAGCTGACTCTCCCTCCCTCCCCCCACCTACCTGTGCGCTGACTGAAACCCCATTGAGAACTTTTCAGACAAAACTGCGAACAAGGTGTTTGAGCAGGATCCTGAGACCCCAAAAATAGCTCTGAACTGCGGCGAACTCAGAGATGCTGAGGCAAGAATGCCTACAGGCCACGGATGACAGCTCCAAAGTGGCAAGAAGACGAAAATGTTACGAGACAGTAAACGAGTTCTCCACTAAGCAGTGCACTTGCCACTGTAATAGTGTTCCATTATGAGAAGTTTGCAGGTAAGAATTTAAACTTCAGGCGTATGTGAGAATCTATTAAAATATCAAAGGGTGTGGTGTGTGTGTGTGTGTGTCTATATGCGTGTGTGTTTCTGCTGAACGCTAGATTTCACAGCCCAAACATCGCTCGCTGTGAATTCGGTATGTTACATCGTGTCCGATCAGTAAAACGGACGGGAGGAGCGAGGAGGGGAATTTCACCAAACGTCTATTTACGTCTATTTTTCCACCGAACCCCAACCCCAGCTGCGCAATGTACTCTAAGTGATTTTGAATAAAATCTCCAGATCTTCCGCCCCTTGGTGGGTTCACGCACTCTGCCTGGCACTAACAATCAGCGGCACTTTAATGCGAGGATTAGCGTCCCCCCCTCCTCCTCCTCCTCCGGTCTCGCCCCCCAAGGCAGAGGAGTCGAACGCCGCATCCGATCACTTACCGCTGGATCCTGTTAAATTAGCATCAAAACCACAGCAGCCTCCATCTGCAGCCCTGCCTGTGCGGACTGTACTCTGAGCCTGTGCTGACTGTACTCTGAGCCTGTGCTGACTGTACTCTGAGCCTGTGCTGACTGTACTGTAGGCCTGTGCGGACTGTACTCTGAGCCTGTGCTGACTGTACTCTGAGCCTGTGCTCACTGCACTGTAAGCCTGCGCTCACTGTACTGTAAGCCTGTGCGGACTGTACTGTGAGCCTGTGCTGACTGTACCGTAAGCCTGTGTAGGCAAACTTACTCCTCATTCACTCCTCCCGTTTCAATGGAGAGAGGAACGGAAACAGCAGCTTAAAAAAAAACAAAAAAAAAACACAACAACATGGAATACAATGTTGATCCCGCGTATTTCAGTTTTGTCCCCTTTCAATTGCATTTGTTGTTGTTTTCATCTTTCCTGTGCTTATTGATGTACATTTCAAAATCTAATATGTTCAACCAAGATATTGAAGGGAAGCATATGGCGGGGGGGGATAAAATAATTTGATTCTCATTTTGAAATTAAAAATAAGTCGCAAAACAATGCCATTGGGTAAGTTTCAGCAGCACCACAGAGAAGCAGAAGTGCGCTTCCTCCATTGACAAACCCGCCACTGCTGCTAGTGGCCAAAAGGCTCGATTACCGTCTCAGACTACAGCTCCCAGTTCCAATCCCGATTTCGAGTTCCAGTGCCTTTCAGCCAACTCCAGATGCTCGATTCTGCCAATTGCCCTCGATACAGGCTCTCTGGCAACACTTCCAAAGAGTCATTTTGGCATGGCGGCGGCATGTGGTGATACATTTGGAGAACGTGTCCCAAATTTCGTCAAATCTGAAAGCGTGGGGCGCGACTATTCTTGGCCTCGTTTTCTCTGCGCATGGGGGCAAGAAGCAGTCTCCCCCACCTCACCAAACCTGTCGAGTCGAGAGTCCTTCCCCCACGATGATGGAGGTGCATGGATACAAGTTCTCATTTTCAGTGAATTGGTGACCCATGGAAGGCTACACTTCAGTTTCTTATTAAGACTGAAATTAAAACTTCACAGCAACTCGTTAATGCAGATGTCTTCATTTAGGATTGCTAATCATTGTAATCTTTTTTTAAAAGAGGAAAAATTAACTTGCCGAATATCTAAGACAATACTACAAGTATTAAAGACCCTTTTAAAGCAATAACCCATTGCATCATTTCCTTTTTACACAGCCCTCTTTGATCTTGATAAAGACATGATTCCAATATGATATCATCCAGGTGGTATCTCCAAGGTCTGTCATCATAATTAAAAATAAAATTTGGCAGGTCATTTGCACTTTAAATTATGATCACAGACCTTGTACACATGACCTCGGTGATATCATATTGGTTCAAGGCTAAAGGATGTAATTCCATTTACCTCTCATGTGTAGTACTTTTACCATTTGCGCTAAATCCTGTCATTAACTTTAATGTGACTATGGAGAGCCTCGTGATGCTCAACCCGCTTTCTGTGCGTCTACTTATCCATATAACCAGAGGAGCAGCCATTTTACCGCTATGGGCGAAGTACCCTTAGAATTCAATCTTCAGTTCCTGGGCAATGTTGTTGTCAGTTAGATGCCATTATTGTAAGATTTCCCTGCTGCAGTATAACCGATATGATTGGATCTAGACTTTGGTACCCATCATTGGTTGAGTGCACGTGCACACTAATACTCCAATCTTCGCCAAATTATGGAAATACTCTGATTATCGAAATGGACATGTAAATGCATTACCGTTGCACGGCCATAACTGGCATATTAAAAAAACTGATTAAGACTCCCAATCTTTCAATATTTTGGTGCATGTGCATGTCTTACTCAAATTTCTTGTGGCTTTTTGAAACCGTGCATGTCAAACAGAAGTAGGATATCCCATATGAAAACAAACATGGCTGCTGTGTACACCATCTGTTGAGCATATGGCAATTATTGAAATAATCATGTGAATGCTACTATTGGAGTAATCAGATTACTTATATCCATGCATACGCAATAATCTAAATACTGGCATAAACTGATTACTCCCAATAACTGGGGAATTGATGTGCATATAAAAGGTAATCGCTATTCTGAGTTGTTCAGCTGGATACACAAGTTATATTTTTCCCCCATTGTATTTTAAATAGTTCCTTTTTATTTTTAATTGCCCTGTGGGTAACTACCAAAATGATACAAAAATGTGTCATTTGAAGTGTTGGGGGTTGGGGGGGGGGGGGGGGGCAGAATTCTAAGGTGTCCCTGGTAGAAGTATTCAGGGGGAAAAGAGAAGAGAGTAGAGAAGAAAAAACAGCTCTTAAATTAGAAAGAAAACAAAGAATCTTCCATTTTGGTTTAACTAAAAAATCTTGAGCTTGTTGCGTCATCTTTTTTGTGTGTGTGTTTCTAAATGTGATTTTTCCTTATTTTAAGGATATTACCAAACTACCAGGCAACATACATCCACCACCAACAAAGCTTCCCCCTGCAAATGCACTCTCAGCCAAACAAGCAAACAGACAGTCTGGCTTTTAAGGCCTCTGACTGATTAGACTCAGCTGAGCCAAATCAAACCAGCTCCACCCAATCAGCATCCAGCAGCAAGGCAGAGGATCCTCCCACCAGCCTTAGACTTCGGGAAGATTGCTGGCTTTGGGAAAAACAGCCACGAGAAGGGGAAAAAAAAAAAAAAACGTCTCATGTTCTGGGTATCCACAGCCACTCATAACACTGTTTCATTATTTATGTGTTACTCTTTACATCAAAATTTAACTTACCTTTTAAAGCAAGATGACAATGATTCAAGTGACAGGCAAATCTACATCTATCACATAGTCAGTCTGTGTCTTAATGTGAAAGTTTTTACGCACTCTTATCCAGTCCATTAGAACTGCTGATAAAGGTTAAAATGGCCGCTCCAGCAGAGGCAGCTGTTCCGATAAGAAGCAGCGAAAGGCCATTACATTAGAGGTGAAAGCCTACTTGGGAGTGATTGGTTGCAAGCCGGAATCTGCGGTTGATTGCAGCTACGACTAGATAGGATCTCAAATTACAAGGAGACAATAATTTAATAAGAGGTGAAATTAAAAGCACGGGTATTTAAATTTACCATCATGCAGTTTTTTTTTTCACGGGTGGGGGGAGAGGGCACAAGAGTTTTGATTATGAGGATTTAATAAAATACAACATGCCTTTGGGTTTAAGTCAGTTTTGAGCAGCTGGATTATAACTATTTTATTTACAATAATAATAATAATAATAATAATAATAATAATAATAATAATAAAAATTAGGCATCAGACCCTTGGTCAGAAATGTAACCCCTATTATAGAACCTGGTATTTATAATAAATAACAACCTGGAACATTCTGTTGCCCCTGTCCTTTTGAACTTTATAATAAACAGCCCGGAACATTCTGTTGCCCCTGTCTGTTAGAACTTTATGATAAACAACTCAGAACATTCTGTTGCCCCTGAACAGGCTTTTTGTCTGGGGTAAAAGAAGGCGTGGAGACGCCCTTTGCTTTGTCTCTTTGCCTACCTGGAGATACGCTGTTGATTATGTGATTAAGAACGTGACCTATGTGAGAATAAATGCATCTTATATTAATTAAACATTTTAAGCAATTTTCCAATCAGCCAGTTTCCTTAATTTGTCTTGCTGCTAAAAAACAAATGAGACTCTTTTAAATTGGATTAACCCATCGTTTCCAAACTTAATAATCAGCAGTCAAATAAGGATTTTCTTTTTTAATTTTTTACATTTTTTTATGTTTCTCTACAAAACATGATAATCAAAGTGCTGCATATATTAACTCATTAGAAACGATGTTGATATTTCAAGACACATTTTGGCACGGGTTCATTCAACAGCTTTTTAAGATAGGACTGTACACCGCTACCTTGCACTAATTAGCACTGCATGCTAAAATGCGGCTAAAAAAAAAAACCGACGATGAGCTGAAGATCATCACACTCTCATTCCTCCTTGTTTGCTCCTCCCTGATGGACACAATGAAAGAACTAAAACCTAAAAATCCTTCTCAAGTCTAAAACAAGGTAACTATTTATACATATACATGCGCGTGCGTGTGTGTGCGTGTGTACTCTGTATGTGTGCGTGTGTGACCGCACGCAGTCAGTCACGTAGGTGAGGTTGGAAATAGTTCTACAAAGGTATGCTAAGAATATCGCAGTGAAGCGTGGTTCTCTTCCCCCTCACTGCGTGGGCTGGGGGGTGGGGGGGGTCAGTGTAGAATAGATTATGTGAAGGCTGGCACGACACTTAGCTGTAACCTGAAAAAGCTTCCCCTTTCATTTTGTCAGATTAGAAGACCAAAATCCTTGGACTCGCCTAATATTTCTCCCCCAGGATTATACTATACTTTAGAGAGAGAGAGCGAGAGCAAGAGAGAAAAGAGAGAGAGAGAGAGAAAACAGGATCTAATTGATATACTGAATCACGAAGCCAATATTTGTTGTGATAAATTAAATAGCCTTTCATTCATTAATTTCATTTATTTAAGTGTGTATAGACATGCATTTCCAGTGAGTCAGCCTGCAGTGTAATGACAACCAATCAGCAGTATGGTAGTGGAGACACAACAGACATAAAACCACCAGTACAGTGTTAAAAAAACAGGAGTCAAAAAAAAAAACATTTACTGTGTTTAGAAAATGCAGCTGTTATGCTCAGTTCAGTTTTGAGTAGAGATATATGTGAATTGATATGAAAAACCTGCTGATATTTGTAATATGTTTAGTGTCAAATCGATCATAAATTTGGGAAACAGATCCACACAAAATATATGGTGCTGCATCAGTGCTGACTGGGGAGTTGAGCTGAAGTTGAGAGCTTTTTTGGGGTTTGAATATGAGCAAACAAAACAAGCATGTCCGATCTGATGAAAACCAAACGTCCGATCAGCACTGGGTAGGGTGAGCAAATATTGGATTTCAAAAAAGCACACAGGGAAGGTGTTATGAACGTAGCAATAGGCTATTCCTTTGTTTACACACGATCTATGGAACAAGCAGAACCTAACCGCCATTATAGGAAATATTCCAGTATTTTCTGTCCAAATATTTTCTTATGAATATGATTGCTAGGCTAGCTAGCGCGCTTTGTGAGACTTGATGTTTGACTATGGCGACTTGGTGGCCCAGCTGCGTGTCTCCGGGAAGTCAAAATGAAGGGTGCACCTGGTGTGTACAGCCGACGTTCCTGTACTTACGGTGCATTTCCACTGCAGTGTCGAAAGCAGCGCGATTTGACGCCTCCCAATCATTTCCTATGGGACAAGCGTCAATCTGCCCCGCAATGCATTCTGGTAGCGGCGCGCTGAAGCGACGGGTAGCAGCGTGACGAAAAAGCTGAGCAGAGCTTAACTTTATGCAAATGAATCCGTCGAGCGTGTTCCATTGGGCCAATCAGGTGAAGGCTGCGCTGCTGTTTCTTCAGCCGGCTAGCCAAAATCTTGTTCGGCAAAAAAAGTTCAGCGCATTTTGAGGATGGAGGAAAAACTGATAATTTCTGTAGCTGCATTCCGGTGTTATACGAGGTAGAGAGCAGCTATTACTAGCTTCTTATTGCGGTCCATGGCGGGTTTCAGATATATTGTGATGTTATCTGAATTTAAAATCGGCGGCGAATTATCCGGTTTGATAGCTATACATAGATAGCTAGGTTGTTAACTTGGCACTAACTCCGCTAGCCCTAACCCAAAAACTTAACTTAACTAAAATTAAGTCAGTTATACTTGGAGAGTATGTTAATATTTTATTCTGGCTATTCCACTCCCTTGCAAGCTTATTAGACAAAGTATATTGTGATGCTCCTGTATTTATACACGTTGCATGACGGGAACACATTTTCAGCAGGACTTCGTAACACCCACCAGCACCCACCACATATTTTTTTGACACGCCCCCAAGCAGCCAGGCGCCGCGAAGCGACGCGTCGACACGCGACGTTCGACGCTGCAGTGGACATTCGCCGCTGCGATCCATTTACGCGGCTGGATTTCCGCTGAAGCGATTCGGGTTAAGTGCCTCGCTCAAGGGTCCGCTGGCAGCACCCCTCTTCTGGGAGCTGAACCTGCCACTTTCGGGTTACGGGCTATTCCCCGACCGCTTCACTGTGCGGTCGCCAGTAACCAGGAATACATATTCAGAGGCGCAGATTGACAAATTGACGATAATGCTTACATGGGAGGTGAGGAAAGGTCATCGTTAGACGATCTTCTTCTTTAGCGAGTGCTTCAGCGATTTAAAAATAACCAGTGTGGAGTGCATTCAAGGCACTGATTGCACTGTAATAACAAATTCATGTTCAGGAAGGTGTTTGCGTTTAATATCTGAAATCTGATGCGTATCTCTCATTTTTTTGCCGGGAGTAAATTTGTGCACTTTGACGCGATGAATCCTTTGGGTTTAATCAGCAACGAAACATCTTGAATCCCCCTGACACAGCCTGTGTGTGGGCTAAAATAATCGAATCCAAATCCAAAACAAATTTCAGAGCCAATATGTAAGATAAAAACACTGTGTGGCTATGTCAGTCTGTGGCAATGCGAGCCTATTTGCTTTGTGGTCTAACAAGTGCTTCTTGCAATCAAATATGAAAGTGAATTTGCGTAATTCGATACAGTCTGAGTCCATGATTTAATCCAATTTTACTCTGCAAATCAGATTGGGTATAGGAGACTGCAGAGCGTGCATATTTAGCTGGTTGGAGAGCGCTCATTAAGAGAGGCAAGCTTGCTTATCTTCGCTCTGCTGAGACGAGGCATAGATGTTTACCATGCCAGGAAGATGATTTCCCCTCACAGCAGAGAGAAGTTTCAACATCCTCTCTTAATGAACATCTCATTGTTAGGGGGAAAAAAAAACAACATTCTAGCTTGCGAAGATAAACACTCCGTTCATTAATCTAATCAAACTGAAAGCTACACTTTGTTTTTTTTTTCTGGATGTGAGTGTGTTCAGAAGTAGATAAAGGTACAAAGATAATAGTTTTAATTAATAGCTTCCTCTCAAAGTGCAACAAAGGCAAGGTAGACTGTTGTACTTGAAGTACAGTACCTGAGACTGACGTCTTTTTTAATTCCCAAATATGTAGGTTAGGTTTTGCTTGTCCTTTCTCTTATTTAAAAATCCAATATACAGTATGCCAATCTTAACAAAGAAAAATAAACTCCAGTTATTTTACTGCACCTACAGACACACACACACACCACAGAGTATACTTGTTTTCATCACATTGTGAGGACACGCACACATGCACTCACAGTCACCTTGTTTTATAAAGTGCTATATTGACTAAATTGTCATGGATTTTGCGTAAAATATTGCCCATGGCCTTGCTGTAACCCCCCCCCCCCCCCCCAAGTTCCCCCCCCCCCCCCCCCCTACAAATTCATGTTCAGGTAACCAGGGGGTCATTTAAACACCACAAGGTGACCCATGAGACCCAAAGAGACCCATGTCCCTTTTACATGAGAGCCCTGACTATTTTAATGATTACAGGTCCCACAAAATAATTCAGCTGAGCTGTTCATCTTTACTTAGAGACAACGGTTTTGCCTATTACACACTGGGACGCATTGGTGACTTCTTTTTCAGTTGATATTTAAACTGTATATATATATATATATATATATATATATATATATATATATATATATATGATGTGTGGGAACACACATATGTGTTTGCATATGCAGCATGTATTCTATACAATATGTATGTAGAGTATATGCGCACACACACACTAACAATCTCTCCCTGTTAACATCAGAGAGACGCACTCAAACAGACACTCTGTTTCCTGTGAACCGCTCGTCCCGCAGGCGCACGTCCGTAACGGCTCCTCCCCCGTCTCATCTCCGCGGCTCCCAAACGCTCGCCGCCCCCCCGCGGGCGTCCGGCCCCGCCCCTCCCCCCCGGCAGGCTGCGCACGGGGCGCGAGGGATTCGCTCGGGTTCCCGCTCGAGGGGCGAGAGTTTTTTCCGCTAACGAGCGCGATCGCGCGCGCCGCCGCCGCGGGAAGGCCTCGGAGGAGGAAGGAGAGCGCGCTCAGGGGGAGCGCTCTCCGCCCGCTCACCCGCCAAAACCAATCCCGTCTCCCTTTGCCTTCGGCGCCGTCGTGTTGACTTAGGCCTCCTCCTGTGTTTTTATTTTATTTTATTTTATTTATTTTTTTTTCCTAGCACGTTTGCGTAAGTAGCAGTAGCGCTGCCTCTGGGGGAATTCCCTCAGTTCTAATGTGAGCGCGGATGAGATGGGAGCGCTGGCCTGATACGCGGCGGCGGTAAGGGCCTCGAGCTTAGGATCGAGAGGTTGCGGGCTTAAATCCCCGATGGGCATTGCCCACTTGAGCGATACGTTTGCACCTGATGACCTCAGTAAAATATCCAGGTCTATAAATGGATAATTATGCAGGTATTTATAAATAAATGCTGTTGCAGCACACAATCCTTGTACTTTCAATTAATGGAGCGGCAAGTTTATTTCCAGCCACAAGATTGTTGGCTGTGAGATACCGGAATAAATCTGGACTTGCAATATGCGTTAAAAAAGGTTTAAACTTTGGTCCTCATTCACGCAACGTGCGTACAATCATATTTGATCGTAAACAGCGTGTAAGAATGTTTCCAGAAACATTTCAGCATTCATCTTTTTTTTCTTATCTGTATTTGTTCATAGCTGTTTCCTTCCTACTGCGTATAAAATTTACAAACAGACAGCATTCATCATCTCATACACCTGGGATACGCACAAAAACAAAGGTCTGCATGTGTCATGAATCTCATATTGGTTTTTCATAGGAATTTTTTTAAGAATAAAAGTAAGAATAATTTAAGAAAAGTTTTGCGAATGAGGCCCATGACTGACTGCGTAAGAATGTAACTCGTCTGAGTTGCTTAGAATAGGCGGAATCTGCAAAGCAAGTATGTAAATACCAAAAGACCGGGCGATGCTAACAGGTGAGGGATTCAGAAGAATTTTATCTGCATACATCAGGAGGCTCAGTGCAGCTTCCTGGCTTTGGAATTATATAATAACTAATAACACTTGCATAATTTATTATATTCCGCAAGGAAAGATCGCGCCAACAACATTTGTAATTATATTATCGATTTACCTCTCTTAACACATTAGACCTTTATTCTTTATTCAGCTGGATGTTTTGCGAGGCAATTCGGGTGAAGTAACCAGATTGAGAAAAACTGCTGTAGCTGAACTTCATCCTCTGTGTCTTCAACAACCACAATAAAGCCTTTAGTCCGGGCATTCCAAATACAGACCAGGGAGAATTAATTCTGAGGGTGCGGGTGCCCTAAAATATAACTGAAAGTATGCATGCACAGAAACAGCTATAGGAATAGTTTCTGAATGTATTTAAAGTCAGGCAGGTGTCAATCACAGCGCGCAGAAATCATACAATCGTTAGTTTCCGCCACTTTAGCGATTAGCTCACGTTACATTAGACCAGAACGAGCGTGATTTATTGGAGGGTGGTAATTACACTCCCGGGCAGCGCCTCCCTCCCTCTCCGCGGCGAAGGGGTCAGGCGTGGGCAACGCGGCGGGCATGGTGGCACACAGAGACCCGCTCGCCTCATTAACACGGGGAAACGCCCGGAGCGTTAATCAGCGTCGCCCGCCCGCCCACGCAGGCGACCCCGGGGAGGGGACGGCGAGGAAGCTCGGCCGCGTTCGGAGAGCGCCGGTCGTCCCCTCGGAGGGAACAGAACATTCGTCTCGAATTCCGTTTTTCTAACGTGGACGGAATTCAGGCAAAAAGGAATTCAGTCTCCTTTCGCGAACTGGCCCCACGTGTACAACAAATAAACATTTTGTTTTCCCTTAATAAAAAGAGACAGGGGGGGGGTTTTTTTCTTTTTTCTTTTTTGGTCTCTGTCATCTCAAAAAACAAACAAGCAAAAATAATAATCACACTTTGAACTCGGGAACGAGGATCGCTGAGCTACTGGCAAGCGTAGCGCGTGTCACAGCTGGTAGCCATTAGCCTAGCACGCGCGGGCATTCCCCCGCTAATCGCATTCCCTGGCTTTCAGCGGGACAAGAGAACGCAACGCCCCCGCAAATGGGGCTGCGGAGAGCGCCCGAGCGCCCCTGGCGCTTTGTCATTTGCGTCAAAAAAAAAAAAAAAAAAACGTTGGAAATCTGATCGGAGACATTTCGCCCTCTGCGGACAAAAAAAAAAACTGTCACTCGAGCCTCACTGAAAGATTACATTTTTATTTTATTTTTTTATCTCAACTGGCCACCAGAATTATGTTTGGCAAAAAAAAAAAAAAAACTCTCATACAAACAGCTGAAGGTTTATCTTGTGTTTTGTTTCACCCTTTCTGTGTTCGTAGTTTTTATTTTATTTCTGAGGGATGACATTTGGAGTTACGGCTTTTTAAAAAGGTGTGATATTCAGGATGGTATACTGCATTATTCCAGACAACATTTCTCAGTACTGCATTTACAAGCTTCTTATAGGACTTGTGCTCTTATTGAAATTGAAAATGGATAATATAAAAGATGGAATGTTACATCTAAATGGATTCTTTTCATTCTTTGTGTGCTTGCGTGAGTGTGTGTGCGTGCGTGCCTGCATGCGAGTGTATGTGTGTGTCAGTGCATGCATGCATGTGTTTGTACAGTATGTGTTCTTCCAATGATACACAATGATACAGACCATATCGAATAAGTGCATAGTGAAAACATCTGAATTTTTCCTTCCTTGGAAAATGGCCCCTGCAGAACTCTACCAGTCGCTTGCGGGCATCAAATAAAACCATCATCCTCAGGAAAGATTATACTTCTTCTTCCCTGTCCTTTTTGGTTAAGGCTAATGCATTTTAAAGTGTGAGCCTCTTCTGTCCAGCCTTTTAGTGCTGAAATGCAAAAAAAAAAGAGAAAAAAAATAACAACATAAAAAAGTGAAAGATTGTTAGAGAAAGAATGTCTCTACCCCTGGCCCTTCAGTGCGTATATTCAGATTTGTCTCATCGTTGACTCTCGGTTTTTCTGTGAAGCAGGACAACTTACAACTTGTCACGCAGACAGTAAAAGCAGCCGAATCCCGCAGAAATTGGCAGCAAAGTGGCCGACTCTCGGCAAATTTATGCCGAGAAACAAATTGGTTACAGGTGCGAGAGTATTTTTCTCCCTCTCCTCTTATTGTGAGCATCCATTTTAGACAACGCGGACGTGCAAGCAGACAATGTGCTCTGTCTGGCTGTCTGTCTCCTAGTGCTTAAGTCCCAGTGACGGATGGGGGTGCTCACGGGACGCTCTCAAGGTCGATGCTCGGGGAGTAAAACGAGACGACCGTGTGACTGAAGCGCACACAAAAAACAACGTTTTTGCTTTATTACCTTTTTTTTATTTTAGTTTTTTTTACTGAGGAGATGTTGAAAAAGCAGTAGAAAAACAGATAAGCAAGAACAAGCTCTATGTCACAAAAGCTCCTGTAGGTGCTCCATTGAGGACACCTGCAGGGGGTGGGTGGGTGGATAAGGGGAACCTGAGCCCTAAAAAATGGGGGGGGGGGGGGGGGGGGGCTGCTGGTTTTCTCACACCAGACTTGTGTTCCCCTGCTGCACTTCCAGCCGTGCAGCCCCTGAGTCTGGTCCGTTTGCCCTGGAGTGTGTGTTTCTGCTCTCAATCTTCACGGGATTGTGAGCTGTTAGATCATGAGCCGTACTCACACCTCCGGGTGGGGCCTCGATTTTCCCTGGCCCGTCACATGACGTCGACGACCTGGATGGAATTTAATTACAAACTAACAGTAGGAGTGATGCATGCTGGGTACCCATGTTTCCCTCCGGCATCAGTACGGGTCGCTGGCCTGGGCACCAGCATGACTTAGTCTGAACAGAGAACAGTAGATTTTTGTATCAGAACCGGACACCTATGCAATCTACCACAGAAGAAGAAGGGGACACATACGCAGTCTACCACAGAAGAAGAAGGGGACACATACGCAGTCTACCACAGAAGAAGGAGGGGACACCTACGCAGTCTTCCACAGAAGAAGAAGGGGACACCTATGCAAACTACCACAGAAGAAGATCCAAAGCCGATTTGCCCTGTGTGTATACAGCTGAGCCAAGCTTTCATTTACTCAGGAAGAAGACCGTGCTGCTCCACCTTTCCCCTCTGGGAATTGTGGGGGAAAAGAACGGAACTTTAGCCTCAAAGGTGGGGTTCAGGCCTCCTGTGGTGTAGGCACTAGCCGTGTGAGGTGGGCCAGAAGCTGGGCTGACTTATTACAGCAGACACACGGTTGTATCAATGGATTAGATTTAAGTGAGGAATCTGTCATAATCCACGCCCAATGTCACGAATCCCGTCCTGGGGGCGGTCCCAGAGAAAGCACTCGCCACGTCGAGCGGCTTTCACGTTCTGTTGCCTCCGAGCGTCAAGTCACGGCGTTTTAAATATGAACGAGCGTCTCTGATCCGCGCAACCTGCTTCGCGGCGTCAAAGCGAACCGCCGCGGTAAACAAATCATTAAAGCTAATGAACAGAGACGTCTTGATTGGCTAAATATTCGGCGCCTTCGCTGCGGAAAGCCGAACGAAGCCCGCGGCTTTTTTCTCGGGAGTCGCGCTAAGGTCCCGCGGCGGTTCCTCTCGGCTGTTTCGTCTTCGCCCGAGGCCCCGGTTTAGAGACGCGACCCGATCTAGGCGGTGATTGGGTGGTGCGCTACGCCTTCTGTCCGCACCTTCTTAATGAGCGCTTTGACCGTGCGTACGCACCGTTCTCCTTCTCGCCGCCTTTCGATCACTTGTCCCCTGATAGACCTCACTTTTATTTCACCTTTATTTCGCCAGGCAAGTCATTAAGAACAAATTCTTATTTACGGAGACAGATGCGTTTTGTTTAACGTCACTCATTTTCCTTAAATCGTACCGCCGTTACGATACAAAGGCAGAAGGTCTTTCTGTCAAACGCAAATCTGTAATATGTTTTTATTTGCACCTGACGCGATTCAGGTTTGGCACAGCACACGGGCGGAATGCACACGCAAGCAAGACATCTCCATTTCTTTTGAGTCGGTTATTCGTTTACTTTTTAATTTTCCACTCGTTTGGCTTTGACAGTTCGGAACAGGAAGCGTAGACCAAAATTAGTCTGTATTTGTCATAATTCAGAGCCCTCAAGAATAACAAATCTTAGATACTCTTCAAAGGGGATAAACAACGTAAAATTTCTTATTCAATGATTAGAAAGTTCTATCCTCAGACAAATATGTCATTTCTTTTATAGTTTTTTTGCCATTGTAGTTTTAGTAAGTTTAGCAACACAAATTCCCCTGTGAGTGGTTCTCCTTGCCGCTGGGTTAAAAATGAAATTTTAACTAGACCCAACACAAAATAATGCAGCATTGCTCTGAGGGAGAGCATTTCAGTCGGCAGTGAACAGTCTGCTCATTGTGCAACAGTGACACCTCTGGTCATGTGGGGAACTGCCGTGTGATTGCACCAGATAACTCAGCTAACGCAAAATGTTCTCGCAATGTTACCGGAATGTTTTGTCAATGTAATAACGTTGCCACTACATGGCAGCAACACCGTGAGAATGTTTTGTGTTCCCTGGGATGCACCAGAAGTAATCTTCCAGCGCAGGGAACGGCCTACTCATCGTGCAACAGTGACCCCCACTGGTCATGTGGGGACCTGCGCTCTACTTGCACCAGATAAGCACTCATCTTCCAGCACAGCGACTGCGCAGCTCGCTAGCGAATGGAGGGGGGCAGAGACGCTGCGGCGGCTGTCCGCTGGTCTGCAATCTCTCCGCATTTATAGAGGACTTCACAGTAATGGGCACAGCCAAAGTGTGACCAGGAATTTCCAGTTAAGAGACAAGAGAACAAACGGCAATACAGAGTGTGCGTGTGTGTGAACTTGTAATACTATCTTTGTGGGAACCAAATGTCCCCTCAGGATAGAAAGATGAGGAAAATGTATCTATGTAGGGACCTTTTCCTGGTCCCCACAAGGTCAAGAGGCTGTTTTAGGGTTAGGACTTAGGGTTAGGGTTAGGGTTACAATTAGGTTAAGGTTAGGGTTAAGGTCAGGCATGTAGTGGTTAGGGTTAGGGTTAGAGGTTACGGAATGAATGTAGTCAATGGGAAGTCCTCATAAGGACAACAGTACAGGACTGTGTGTGTGTGTGTGTGTGTGTGTGTAAGGGAAAACAGCATCCTCAGACTCTTGTGAAATCACAGCCTTGTATGATTAGAGCTGAACAGGGTATGTGGCCTCTGTACCAGACAGAAACATTAAAACCTCAAAGTCCACTCAAATCACTTTCCCTCCCACCTCCCCCCTTCCCTGCTCTAAACTTCAACGCGGCACACACAAACATAAGATTTTTCTTAGTAAATATAGCCTTTTAATGTGAAATTGATTGATTATTATATCACACATTCATTTGAAGAAAGCTACGATAATGGATTCAGCAGAACAGCAAAAGAAAATGACACAAACAGAAGTACCAGTTGCCATAGCATCAGCTGAATGTATTCGAATGTGTGTGTGTGTGTGTGTGTGTGTGTGTGTGTGTATTTGGGTGTTTGTGTGGACAGCATACAAAATGTTGTGGTCAAAAATGATTGGTTTTATGTGTACTTTATAGTTCATGTACATGCTTACAACCAAGGCCTATTCAGTCTAAATACAATACGATTTGTCCTAAACCTTGAGGAATTTGCTTAATTGCATGTTGCCTTTGTTGATTTGTACACACCAATGTGAGTTCTGCAATCATAGGAAGGAAAGGTTAACTCATCAAAAATGGACATTCGAATTGGAGTCCATTCTCCCTGTTAAAGACACGCAAAAGGCCTTATGGCAAGAATTTCCGATACAGTTCAGGGAGAAACACAACTGTAAATGACGTGACGACACCAAAAAAAAAAAAAAAACTGCACAAAACCTGAATTTTGTATGGCCATAATCTCACTCCAAAAACTGAGTGAAATGCAAACAATGCAGGACTCTTCTAACTGAAAATCCGTAGGAGCGTTATACAAATGTTTGTTTCCATTTATTTTTTAATTTACATCCATTTCTAAAACAGGGGTTCGCAAAACTACGGGCTGTGGACCACTAGCGATCACTAAATTTGAAGAAAATTAAATCAGTCATATGTAGCTAGCTGGTGCTGGTCTTTTTCAGAATGCATTCAAACAAATGGCATTCACATCCCATTGATAGCTAAAAGTAAGGGCTTGTGCATTTAGAATATGCAATCTGACGGTTTTACATGGTACGCTAAAACCTTCAGTCGATTCAGAGGTCCATAAAAACAAAGAACCACTGCTCTGAACCATCAGACAGCATGTTGAAACCCACAAATCAAATCATTTTTAATTAATAAACGGTGGTGTCCGATAGGGGGAAGAGAGATATTTGAGGAAAAAACGTTTTTATGGTTTTAAGTTTTTCCTTTTGTTCTAAGACTCTGCTTGGTAGTATACTCAGCAAACAGGAAAGCAGAGTAAGTTCAAGACTCACAGACATGGTTTAGAACACTAATCATGTAAAGTGTTTCAGTTGCTTATAAAAATAAAACAAATTCTGCATTTCATCATATAACATCTAATTTCTTGGGTTTGTCTCCCACATACAGAATATGTCCATACTGAAGACACCTGCATTTTAATAATAATAATCATAATAATCATAGTAATAATAATGATAATGTGTTCCTCAGAGTTGAGAACAGAGAACACTACAGGTAAGGAGAACTGAAGACATAGGCGGTGTTCTAAATGCTCTTAGCCAATAAACCGAACAAAATAAAACTCAATAAAGGCGCGCAGCACGGAACTCCTGACACGGACAGGAAGTGGCCAGAGAGGCTAACGCAATGTGCAAAAGGCCGTGCGGCACACTACAGGTGCTGTGCTAGAATACAGCCTCTCACGTCCCAAACCGAATCCTGTCAACAAATCCCACTCTGCTCCTAGCTCAGCTTTCTTCCTCCATTCATAATACTTTTTTAAGTACAGACTTTTTATGGTGCAGGTACATCAAGACAACGTAACTTATTTACACACACAAATGTACATCAGGCGAGACGGCGCGCTTCCTCCCCGTGCCGTCGAGTCGCCGCCAGTCTCGGCTCTTTCCAAACGATTCCCTTTCGGGCGCGCGGACGTGCGCGGTTCGAGGGGAGGTGTCAGACCCCCCAGTCACACCCCCCCCCCCCCACCCTAACCCCCTCCCCAGCTCGGACAGAAAACTATTTAGACACGGGCGGAGACTGTTTCCGGGGCATTCTTTATTCTGAGGAACAAGAAAGACCTGGAGGAATAGACGGGGCCTCTGTGATCGAGCTTCTATCTGGGTCAGTCGTGTGTGCATCCTAAAACATTCAAGCCAATCTCCTGGAACTCTCCACAAAACAGCAGGTTAAAGGGATAATCAACAGGCACTTAATCATATAATAATAATAATAATAATAATAATAATAATAATAATAATAATAATAATAATAATGATCATAATAATAGTTATAATAATAATAATGTCACCACTGTTGGAATTTTTCAGGACTTCTGGATTTAGAAAGGATTTTAGGATGAGTTCCATTTTAGGATGAGTTCCCCTGACAGAAAAAGACTACAAAACCCACAAGCACGCAGTCACGCCTGACTGCAGAACTCCCGAGTCCCACGGCAGCCGAACCGCGCGCTAAGGCAACGTCGTTTCGAACCCGCGCGGGGCGGCCGCGAGCCAATCGGCACTTAAAGCTTCGCACGTGCGCGCACACAACGCGAGCGGGATCCCAGACGAAAGTCGTGGGAAAAACCCGGCACTTCGACGCGGGCACGTGACATACAACGCACGCTCCCTCCGGGCCAATGGGCCTGCGATGGCTTTTACGGTAGTATGTCTTAATCCTAAGCAAGGCAAGCATATGCCATTTCTTTACACTTTTTTTCCCTCCTCTCTCATCCATTATAGATGCAAGTCGCAACGTGAAAAAAAATAAGAAGAAGGGAAAAAGCAGTCTCGTGTTCGGTACGTTTTTCACAGGGAACAAAGCGCGCGGGCTTTCGTGTTTCGTGTTCGCCCCGGGAAGCATGCGGTTTGTCCCGCGTCCGTCGCGGACGCTGGCGAACGATCGATGTTCGACGCCGGCGCGCTCGACACATCGGCGGTCACGGGGCCGCGCTCTGTCGCTAAGCTGTACGAAATGGCGTCGACTGTTCGCCTCCGGACCGCGGCGGCGCGCCCGGCCATCGAATGGGCCCCGTGACGCAAAAAAAAAAAAAAAAAAAGAAAAAAAAACCGGGCAGATGTTTTTTTCGGCCTTATATTTTTTTTCACTGTTCGTTTCGCCAGCTGTGGACTGGCGGTGACCCGCTCGCCGTGAAACCCGCTCGTTCGACCCGCGATTCGTCCACAAAACAAACGCCGCTAATCACCGAGCGAATTAAAATAAAGGGGGAAAAAAAGCGGACGACTTCCGCGTTTTCAAAAAACAAACAAACAATGCCGCGCAGCTGGGCTGGCTTTTGTGTCCTGTTCCGTGAAAAGGAGAGAGTGGCTTTTGTGTTGAACTGTGTGCAACTGCGATGCTAATCGGTCTCTGCTTGAGACTGTGCTAGGAGAGACTCCTTGCGCCAAGCCGTGTAGATAAAGCAATACCGACCGGGACATTATTTATCCGTATATTCTTAATAAAACGTTTGTTTTAAACTATACATACATTTTTCACCCATTCTGCACATAGACAAAATGCCATTTTGTTAAAATAAAGGTCATTTAAAAATGTTTTTTTTAAAGTTAAGAATGGCAGTTTTGATGTCCCATGGTTCCCTCAGAGTAAAGTCAAGGCCTCAGTCTCCAGATGTTTTTTTTCCTTTCTTTATGTTCTTTTAGGAAACGACAGACATGCTTTTGACAAATATGGTACAGTCTTGTTAAATGGTTTTTTTAAAGTTCATCTCCATCCTTCTCCAACTAAAACGCTCTTTCTTTTTTCCTTTAAGTTTTTTTTTCTCTGTTTAACAATTACATTTACAAAGTTTTCAATATTACATCAAAAAAGTAGAACAAAAAAAAATGTCCAAAAGAAAGAAGAAATAAATACAAAGGAAAGTTTCTGTTTTTCTCCAAACGTTTTTCCGTTTCGTTTCATAGAATTTAGATTTTTTTTGTTTGCTCGTTCATTCGTTTGTTTATTTTCGTTTAGAGCGTTTCGTCTAGCGAGTCCTCAGCAGAGCTTGGTGGTCAGGTGGTCGGACTGCTTGAGGATCTCCGTGTTGTACATGTCCAGGGCGTGGTTGACGCGGATCATCTCGCTGTTGTTGAGCTTGAGCCGGTGCTTGAGCATGCAGGAGAAGAGGTCCAGCCGCGGCTTGCCGGGGGCCACGGGCGGGGCCAGGCGGTTTATCCGCTCCCGGATGTCCAGGAGGAGGAGCATGACCGAGGAGGAGGAGTAGAACTGCGTCCCCTGCGTGTACGACTGGTTGACCTGCTGCACGGCGCTCCGCAGGAGGTCGGCGTTGAAGCGGAGGCTGTAGCCGAACACCTGCACGTCCGAGATCTTGATGTAGATCTGCCGCTTGCTGGGGTCCGACAGGTCCACGGGGCCCTGGCCCGTGTCGTTGCGCAGGGTGCTGGGCACCTTGGCCCGGCTCCGCAGGTAGATGTGCACCGTCTCGAAGAAGGTCTTCCAGCGGTTCCCCAGCAGGAGGGTCCAGTTGAAGCACTGGGAGCTCTGCAGGCGGACCTTCTCCCAGCGGGGGTAGCCGTGCTCGCCGAAGGGCATGCTCCAGCCCTCCGAGTGGCTGCCGCTGAAGGGGTTGACGTAGACGAAGAACATGGGGTCCACGCTGCTGTTGCGCATCTGGCAGATCTTCATGGAGAGCCCGATGACCATGTGCAGGTAGTCCATGCGGTTCTTGTTGCTCTTGAGCGTCAGCGACATCCTCTTCCGCCAGCGGGGGTCGAAGAAGGTCTCCAGGCGGATCTCGTTGCTGATGAAGGTGGTGTGGACGTAGAGGCGGGAGTCCATCTTCTGCAGGAGGTACTTGAGCTCCAGGTCCTGGAAGTCCAGGTCGGTCTCGAAGCTGAGGAACTGCTCGCTGCGCTCCGAGTCCACGTTCTGCGGCTCGCACCGCCCCCGGTACAGCTTGAAGCCCTTGTTGCAGGAGCCGCACTGCGAGATGTTGGCCAGGCTGCACATGGCGCAGCTGTTGTTGCCGCCGATGACGCAGGGCACGGGCCGCTGGCACAGGCTGACCCCCGTGTGGCACACGCACGTCCGCTGGCTCTCCAGGAAGGTGCCCCAGAACCCGTTCTCGTTGCAGTACAGGAAGGACTGGACCCGGTTCAGCCACTGCAGCACGGACCTGGACGAGAAGAGAAAGGAACACATCGGAGACGCCGTTAGCGGCGGCGGGTTTGGAAACTCGCGCGCCCTGTAGTTCCGGGGGATCAGGCTAAACGACCGCGTCGCGGCGCTTTTGTCGCAATCCGATCCGCCGAACGAAAGACAATGCGACCCTGAGCCGTCGGCTGTCCACAGCACATTATCCTCCGCTCGAACCCGCTAGACCCCGTCTTCACTGCCTGCGCCCTCTCCTGTAAGCTCGGCGGCCTGACGTTTGGTCAGCTGGGAGGGGGGTGGGTGGGACGGGTCGTGATCTTCCGAACCAGAGAGAGGATCGACCAAAGGCCGATCTGACATGGAACGCCGGCCGACTTCCTGTCCGCGAGATCAACTCCGGGAGCGGCTTGTTTTCCTGACAACCGAGACGCTGGCTTCAGATGGCGGGTAATTAAATACGGCCTTTCTACTTCGCGTCTCCACTGTGTTAGAGCTGTCAATCACCACGGAAAAACATCGCCTCCCCGCCACCCCTGCTCTGATCTAATTCAGCGGGCGTCATGTCGACTGTAGAATAATTCAGTTCAGAGTACTATTTACATAATTTGCGGTCGGGTGAGGCTGCGTTTCTGTTAATGTTAAAGTTTCTGTAATTTCAGCGCATAACACTGTTAACACTGTTCAAAAGCAACATTTATCTTAGCCCCTAAATGCCAAGGCGGGTTTGGGGAAAACCTGTTTAACCACAAATACAGAACATTTCACTGCCCTGTATTAAACATTGCTTTACTTTCGTCCTTCCGCGTCGCACCCTGACACAAACAATGATTAAATGAGGTCATCGCTGCACTAAGCAAAGTCGTAAAAAAGTGGGACAGAAAATATGGAAAGGAACAGGAATATTCCAGGGACTAACAGATTCAGACAAAATAGGATCTGAATGCGGTGCTGTTTTCCATGTTAAATATCATAAAAGTGTATTTCACCATCTTTCAAACGTATTTGCTTTGACAAATGCTTTGGCTACAATGGCCACTTTAGTAGGATGCCATTGAGTCAGGTTACTTCCTGAGAAGAAAATAAATCAGATGGTTTTTTTTGTATCGTTTTAACACGTCCGCCACCTCTCCCTCAACTCATACCGGTGTTGTTTTATTTGATCCGCCAGACGTCGGTCTCCGGGAGGTTTTATCACGGAAACGACTTCTCGGTGCGAGTCTGGAGAACAGTGCGTGACGCGACTAGCAGGTGCTTTACTTTTCAAGCGTTTATTCCCCCCCCCCCCCCCCCCCCCCCAGAAAAACAAGCGTCTGGCTCTGTGTTCCGCCGGAGAGAATGAGATGGAAATGGGTGGAAATAAATGCTGCTTGTTTCGGCGAATCGGCGCCCGGTCCGCGGCTCGCGTGGCGAGGCGGACCGCCGCAGATTTGCCGCCGCACGCCGTCAGCGTACGTCATCGCGAATAACCGTCCTTTCGGAAAGGAGGAATGTCACCGTTCGAATCTCTAGCTCTATCCGTCTGAGGGATTAATAAGCGTAAGTGGTCGATGGCGCGACAGGTTTATTTATTTATTTAGTACATACACATATTTCTCTTCCACTGTAATGCAATTTATGGCCTGAAAACACGAGAATCTATAACCGTTTTCATTTTGAGAAGAGGAAATGGACTTCACTGTTAATGTGGATGTGATTACCGTTTCAGCATAAACTACGGAGAACTCACATCCATCTTGGGACGCACTGACATCACGTTCCTAATATGCAAACGGAGATGCCTGCTGTATCTGTTTCTCTGCCAGCTGGTGGCCTGACGATCGCGTTTACAGTGAGCGGCTGACGCGGTTGAAACAAACGTTTTTTTTTTAGAAACTCCAAACAGCTCCGCACACGGGTTAACACAGCTCATGCCACCCGCCGTTCGCCGGCTGCTACTGTCGACCGATGAGCCCAGCTAAGTTTGAGGCTTAATTTCCACCAGCAGTCAGCTGCATGTTTTAATTCAAAAAGGTGGGGCACTGAGTTTTGGTTAGCGACTGGCGCAAATTATTTTTGTCCAAAACGCGATGAACCCGCCTCCTCGACTTCCTCTCATAAGTACCGTTTAGGCCGGGTCATGACAGTGTAGTGGTGTGATGTCAGAAACTCTCTACACAGGGAGACTCTTGCACATAGAGGACTACTGGCAAGTGTGTAAAACGCCAATCGTGTGTAATTTGCATGTGTTCAGAATGCTTTAGCGATGCTGCATCTTGACTCTCGTTTTTAAATAGAGAGTCTTTACAAGTCAGCCAATGGCAATGGTGTTTGAGATGTCTGGCGCTATTTTTCACATTAACCGGGAGAACGTACTTTTACTTTCACCGAAATTGCAAGCCACTCCGAATAAGAGTGCCCGCTACAGAATAAAAATGTAATGTAAAGCAGTGAAGCGTTCTTGGCATACAAGAAGGCCACACTGACAAATCACGTTTGCTGTACCTAGAGAACCGCAGGTCGTGGGTTTGAATCTCGGCTTGGGCCTTTCTGTGTGGAGTTACATGTTCTCCCCGTGTCTGCGTGGGTTTCCTCCGGGTACTCCGGTTTCCTCCCACAGTCCAAAGACATGCAGGTAGGCTAATTGGAGACTCTAAATTGCCAATAGATATGAGTGTGTGAGTGAATGGTGTGTGTGCCCCGCGATAAGTGGGTATAGATAATGGATGGATGGATGGGGCATCATGATCTGGATATAACATAGCACACTAATGATTTGTGATATAGAGAAAAAAGAATGTCAGTGACTGTGCATGACTTATGATTTTGCAATCTTCCCCCTTTGACCATCGTTCAAATACTGAGCTTCTGGTCTGCCCTGCAATCTGCAATAACTTCCTGCCACTTTGCTGACACGGCTACCTTGCGGAAGACCTCCATGCAAATAAATGATTAAAAAAAACTATAATCTTCTAAAGATCTAGCCACTGAACTGACACTACAAAAGCGGTTTTTATTTTTAATCTTGCTCATTTGACATTTGAGAATCAATAGCTTAAGAATGAAAAGTAAACATTGAAAGGGACTGGCTGCTTTTTGTTTTTCTGGGATGGAGGTTTTTTCAGAGTAAATTCTGCATATTTTTCGTGTTGTCACCGGGCCTCGGGTTTCGTTTGCAGTGTTTGTCGTTTAATCCCGTCCCAAAATCGTTCCACATTCAGAAATGGAGATAAGCCCCGCATTTTATACTGCGACGTGCAGCTCCAACGATCACACTCGTCCGTCTTCTGCGAAATGAAAATCAAAACAATATTTAGCTTTATTTAACACACGCGGGAAATGTGTCTGGGAGGCCCGGGATCCGAAAGGTTTCTGTGGCTCACGCTAATCCCCTTCCCCCTCAAAACCTGGGACTTAACGCACGGCTTCATCCTTTTATCGCCGGCCGCAAACGGTTTGGAATAGGAAACGAGAACCTCCGGCGGACAGGAAGTACCGGCGGCTAGCTGTTAGCCATGCTGAGGGGGAAGAGGGAAATCTGGATGCCGCCGAAGCATCTTAAAGCGCACAAAGCTGAACCGCGCGCCCGTGAAATGGCTCCCCCGGCTATTTCCTGTCATTCAGGGCCAAATTATCATTGACGTCTGCAGACTCGCGAACCCAAGTCTCATTTTTTCGGGGTTTGGCGGCTTTTTCCCTCCCTCCCTCCCTCCTTCCTCCCTCCCTCTCTCCCTCCCTCCCTCCTCGCCTGAGATCAAGCGCTCTTGACTAGCGGAGCGGCGGCGCCGTTAGCCCTGGATCGCGGCCGCTCAGCCCTCGACGTGAAGAGCTCCGGCGCGGAGGACAGGAAAGGAGAGCTGGCGCCTCGGCCGTTACAGTCAGAGCCGCGTCATCCTCAGCTGGCCGGCGGCCCCGGCGCCCGAAAGCCCCGCTAATGTAACGCCATGTTATGTAATGTAACACAAGGTACTGTAACATAACGTAACGTAATGCAACACAATGTAATGCTACACAATGTAATGTAACATAATGTAATGTAACATAACGTAATGCAACACAATGTAATGTAATGTAACACAAGGTACTGTAACATAACGTAATGTAATGCAACACAATGTAATGTAATGTAATGTAATGCAACACAATGTAATGTAACATAACGTAACGTAATGCAACACAATGTAATGTAATGTAATGTAACACAATGTAATGTAACATAACGTAACGTAATGCAACACAATGTAATGTAATGTAATGTAACACAATGTAATGTAATGTAATGTAATGTAACATAACGTAATGCAACATAATGTAATGTAATGTAATGTAACACAATGTAATGTAATGTAACATAACGTAATGCAACACAATGTAATGTAATGTAACGGCATGTAATGTGTGGAGGTGTGAGTGCGCGGTGGGGCCCCACCTCTCCCGGGGCATCTGGTGGTTGGGGTTGTGGTGGCAGCGGATGCTGAGGCCGAACAGCTTGCGGGCGGTGCGCTGCATCTTGAGCCGCTGGGCCTCCAGGGAGCTCTGGAGCAGCCGGTACCGGGCCTGCAGGTCCCAGTCCCCGCCCCACAGCAGGTGCACGCTGCTCACCGGCAGGAAGTGGGTGGAGGGCAGCCTCTTCAGGAACGACTTGAATTCATCTGAGGGAGGGGGAGGGAGGGGAAGAGGGGGAGGGAGGGAGGGGGGAAGGGAGGGAGAGGGAGAGAGGGAGGGAGGGGGGAAGGGAGGCGGACAGAGGGAGAGGGAGGGAGGGGGAGAGAGGGAGAGGGAGGGAGGGGGGAAGGGAGGGAAAGGGAGAGAGGGAGGGAGGGGGGAAGGGAGGCGGACAGAGGGAGAGGGAGGGAGGGGGAGGTGAAGGGAGGGGGAGAGAGGGGAGAGAGGGAGAGAAATAAATGGGGAGAGAAGGAGAGAGAGGAAGAGATAGACAGAGACAGACAGAGGGGAAGGGAGATCGAGAGAGAAAAAGAGAGGTAAACAAAGAGAGAGACAGACAGAGAGAGAAAGAGCGACAGAGAAAGGGGAAGAGAGGGGGAGAGAGAGGGAGAGAGAGAGAGAAAACAGAGAGAGAGGGAGACTGTTTATAAGGTCACAGCTTTACTGGTCTACACTAGTGCTGTGTGCATCCTTGTATCCTAGGCCTCAGGTGGCTGAGGATATAATCCCTGTCTGAATCACACCAAAGACCTGCAAAATATCTCTCACTTCCTCTCTGTCTGGCGATGGGCATAGCCCGCATCCATTTACAGAAATGGATTGTGGGTAATGGTTGCTGTGACAGGGTGGCGGCAGGTCCGGGGGGTGGGGGGGGCGGGGCGGGGGGTGCTCTTGTACATTAAGCCAAATGTGACATGGCTTAGTGTACCCGGGGGGGGGGGATCCAAACCCACGCCACGCCCAGGCACGTGTGCGCCGCATCCGTTAAGTCATGTGACCCGACCCGCGCGCGCGCTATTTCTGCGTTTCCTGCGACAGCTAACGCGGAGAGACGTGCCGCACGGGAAGTGCGAAAACGGAAAGCGGTACGCTAAGGCTTCTTATTCGAGCGTCGCTCCAGGGTAGCCAGCGCTAAGGAAAGTCAATCAAAAAAAACGAGCAAAAGAGACAAATTGTGACCTATTTATTTCTTCATTTATCTTTTTTTAAATATATATTTATTTATTTTCACTATTTTGTGTTTTCTCTGGTTATAGAATATGAAAGAGCACGTTCACGTGATTTATACCGTGATTGTGGTGGTGGGACAAAAATTAAGGAATGGTTAGCTAGCTGATGAGAAAGACAAGACGCTATCCAGAAAGACGATTAGCACGCCGATGACTCAATAGTAGGACACTGTAGTGAATATAGATGCGAAAACATGAGGAATTTTGACCAGTTATAAGTGTTGGTAGTAAGCCGCACCTGCCCAATCCCCTGTTCCCTCCCCAAAGGAACTTCGTTTGGACGTGACCCGCCAAAATCCCGCCCACGAATCGCGAGGTTCACCTGGCGACCGAACGTCGGGTCTGTTTCAGCATTCCGTTTCAGGGAGACGTGAAAAGCAGGCGGTCGGCTCCCAACGTCAATTTCTGGGACTGGGAGGCGTGTCCAGGGAAAGAGCTAGCTTTCTGATTGGTCTACAGACATCACCACGGATGGATCAACTGCGTCTTCCAATTCCATCTAAATCCTTACCAGGCTTGCGACACTTCGAACCAACCCAAACAGGCTTATTTTATATCAAATTAATCATACCAATTGCACAAATTGCACACACACACAAACATGCACACACACTTGGGCAGGTGTGTACGCACACAAACACGCACCCGCCACCGTTTCATAGTTTGAAGATTAAATTCGCTCCCGTGGATGTGGTACCGATCCCAGCCAATCACAGGCCTCAATCAGCTGTGAGGTCATCTTCAGAGGTCTGACAGCGCCCGCTCTCCACCGTCTCTCTTTTGCAGCTGTAAGACAGTGCATGCTGGGGGGGGGGGGGGGGGGGGCGGGGGGGTTACTGTACAGCCGGTCCATTTAGAAATTGTCTGGTGGCAGAAATATTTCTGTGACCTTGAGGAGCCTCAACGCAATCTGTGTGTCCTCTGTTATATATAGCCGGGCTCTTTTATTCTTTTATTTAGGCTCTTATGAAATGTTAATAATGTATAAGGGGACCGGGCGTGTTGGACCGATACTGAGATTCCTCAGGAGAGGACCTCGGTCTTCTCTCCTCTGTTTGCGCATTCCGATCGGATCAGCTGGCGGCTGGAGAACGCGACTGTTTGTGTCAGACCGCAAAGCCAGAAATTGTGTTTATTCAGACTCCCGATCATCTCGGGGAACGAGCTGATGCTGGTGTGAAAAGAGAGGGATTTCGTTGGCAGAACTCGTCCGTTATATAAGTGTATAATTAAAAGCCTTTTTTTTTTAGAAGCGAAGCGCCGTCCAAATGCTCTTGATATTAACTTGGCGCACGCACAGATGCTGTTGAACAAGTCCCAATTCATTTTGCTGAGATTTTAAGGGGGGACACAGTGTTTTTATGAATCGTGAATCATTGTAACTGCTGAATGAACGCTATGTAATCACTTACTGCTTCAACCCCTCCTTCAACTGTGTCTTCCTCAAGGTAGTGTGTGTGTGTGTGTCTGAATGTGTGTCTGTGTGTGTGTGTGTGTGCACGTGCCTACATGTGTGTGCATGTCTGCATGTGCGCGCGTGCATGTGTGATGTGTGTGCATGTGTGTGTATGAGTGTGTGTTTGTGTGTATGTGTGTGTGCGTGTGTGTGTGTGTGTGTGTGTGTCTGAATGCATGTCTGTGTGTGTGCATTAGTGTGTGTGCATGTGTGTGTGTGTGTGTGTGGATGCGTGTCTGTGTGTGTCCATGTGTCTGTGTGCATGTGGGAGTGTGTGTCTGTGGATGTGTCTGTGTGTGTGTCCGTGTGCCTGCGTGTGTGTGTATGCCTGCGTGTGTGTGCGAGCGTACGTATATGTGTTTCCATGTGTCTACGTGTGTGTTCGTGCATGTGTGTGTTAGTGCGCATGTGTGCTTGTGTTTGTGTGTGTGTCTGCTTGTATGTGCGTGCACGTATGTGTGTGTCTGTGTGTGTATGTGTGTGTGTGTGTTTGTGCGTGTGTGTATGTGTGTGTGGTAAGCGTGTGTGTGTGTGTGTGTGTGTGTGTGTGTGTGTGTGTGCGTGTGTGTGTGTGCGTGTTTTAAACCTGTGCGTGTGTGTATGTTGTAAGCGTGTGTGTGTATGTGTGTGTTGTAAGTGTGTGTGTGTATGTGTGTGTGTGTTGTAAGTGTGTGTGTGTATGTGTGGGTGTGTGTGTGTGCGTGTGTGTGTGTGTGTATGTGTGTGTGTGTGTGTGTGTGTGTGTGTGTGTGGGTGTGTGTGTGTGTGTGTTGTAAGTGTGTGTGTATGTGTGGGTGTGTGTGGGTGTGTGTGTGTGTGTGTGTTGTAAGTGTGTGTGTATGTGTGTGTGTGTGTGTGTGCGTGTGTGTGTGTATGTGTGTGTGTGTGTGTGTGTATGCGTGTGTGTGTGTGCGTGTGTGTGTGTGTGTATGCGTGGGTGTGTGTGTGTGTGTGTGTGTGTGTGTGTGTGTGTGGGTGTGTTGTAAGTGTGGGTGTGTGTGTATGCGTGTGTGTGTGTGTGTGTGTGTGGTGTGTTCTGCACGCTCTGCTCTTTTCCGTTTGCGGTGGTGAGCTGGAGATGCAGCCCGGCGCTCTGAGGCTGAGGAGTGAAAGCTGGCGGGGTGTGAACAGCGACGGGCCGCGATTTACTGCCAGAGCCTCCCGCTCAAACAGACGGCGGGCCAGGGGGGGGGGGGGGGGGGGGGGGGGGGGGGCTGAATAATTCATCCCCACTTTACTGCCGATTGGCTCACGGATCCCAGCGTTCAGGCTTTATACGAGGGCCGCCGTAAAACAATGGCGCTCTTTGACTGAGATCGCGGCGTGTGGATTTAGAGCGCGCGGCGTGCCTCACCGCGGCCGAACCGCCGCTTATCGCGATCAAACACAGCTGTCCAAATAAAGCGTTTGATAATGCGGCTTTAGGAGGGACCGCCGTAACCGTGACGACAGCGGGGGGGGGGGGTTGTGTTAATAACCGTGACCTCTGATGTCTTGCGGTCACTGTGGAATGTTCTGGATCTTTTTTGGGGCAGGGCGGGACCGTGGAGAGAAGGCCAGGGCTTCTCTTAACCCTGCGTTCACACAGCGAGCAACTCGGTTGGTGGGTTGCTCAAGTACATTACGCTGTGGGAGGGGCTGGGGCTTCTCGTTGTATCCTCTTAGTGGTCTCGTGCAGCTAAATATTATTGAAGAGAAATAACGACATCATCAAAAACGTATATTTGCCATACAACCACATATCGTCTCCTTTAATTTCTATAGTTATATCAGGACATCTGCTCCTGCTATCTCGCACTGGCCATATATCTCTCTATCTCTCTCACTAGTTAGGCACATCGCTAGCAAACTCTCTAGACTGTCCCTCTCACTAGCTACCTAGCTAGCGATCCCTCATATCTCTCTCTCACTAGTTAGGCACATCGCTAGCAAACACTCTAGACTGTCCCTCTCACTAGCTACCTAGCTAGCGATCCCTCATATCTCTCTCTCACTAGTTAGGCACATCGCTAGCAAACTCTCTAGACTGTCCCTCTCACTAGCTACCTAGCTAGCGATCCCTCATATCTCTCTCTCACTAGTTAGGCACATCGCTAGCAAACACTCTAGAGTGTCCCTCTCACTAGCTACCTAGCTAGCGATCCCTCATATCTCTCTCTCACTAGTTAGGCACATCGCTAGCAAACACTCTAGACTGTCCCTCTCACTAGCTACCTAGCTAGCGATCCCTCATATCTCTCTCTCACTAGTTAGGCACATCGCTAGCAAACTCTCTAGACTGTCCCTCTCACTAGCTACCTAGCTAGCGATCCCTCATATCTCTCTCTCACTAGTTAGGCACATCGCTAGCAAACACTCTAGACTGTCCCTCTCACTAGCTACCTAGCTAGCGATCCCTCATATCTCTCTCTCACTAGTTAGGCACATCGCTAGCAAACACTCTAGACTGTCCCTCTCACTAGCTACCTAGCTAGCGATCCCTCATATCTCTCTCTCACTAGTTAGGCACATCGCTAGCAAACACTCTAGAGTGTCCCTCTCACTAGCTACCTAGCTAGCGATCCCTCATATCTCTCTCTCACTAGTTAGGCACATCGCTAGCAAACTCTCTAGACTGTCCCTCTCACTAGCTACCTAGCTAGCGATCCCTCATATCTCTCTCTCACTAGTTAGGCACATCGCTAGCAAACTCTCTAGACTGTCCCTCTCACTAGCTACCTAGCTAGCAATCCCACATATCTCTCTCTCACTAGTTAGGCACATCGCTAGCAAACTCTCTAGAGTGTCCCTCTCACTAGCTACCTAGCTAGCGATCCCTCATACCCTCTCTCACTAGTCAGCTGCCTTGCAAACGACCTCTCTATCTCTCTCACTAGTGAGCTTACACGTTGCCGTATGATGTGAGAGGCGAATCTCATGTCGTCATGCGTCCCTTAACGTTGTTACAGTTTTATATGTTTTATTGAACCTGTCTGTGCTATAAATTTCCCTCTGGGATGATAAAGATTGACTTGACCTTCCAAGTCTGGGGCCTGTTTTTAACCACTGATCTCAGGTCAGTTTGTATGTCAGGATGATAAAGATTGACTTGACTTTACAAAGCCTGGGGCCTGTTTTTAACCACTGATCTCAGGTCAGTATGTCTCTCACCTGAGTTCTCAAAGTCCTTGTATGAGGCTGCCCAGGATTCAGCCATTCCCAGGAGCGTGTTCTCCATGATCTGGATGTCGGTGATGGGACAGTTGCATTGTGGGAACTCGTCGGCGCACTGGCAGATGCACTGGCTGTCTCGGCACACGTACTCCCCCTCGCCATTGCACATGATGTAGCTGAGAGCTGATTGGACGAACTTCTCCTGCAGGTACTCTGGGAAAATCACCTGAAGACCTGTAACAGAAGAAGAAAAAAATAGAAACAAAGTTTGAGTCTTGAATGAACAGGACCCTGTTTCATGAAGCAGGATTACAGAGTTAGCTTGACACAGTTGAGGCCATAAGTTTACATACACCTAGGCTAAAGACATTCAAATTCAATTTTTCACATAACTCTACACATGTCCATGTTACCATACATTCCCTGTGTTAAGTCAATTAGGGTATCTACTTTATTTCCATAAGTGGTAATTTCAAAATAATAGCTAGGAGACAGATTTATTTCAGCTTTTATGTAGTATATCATATTTTCAGTGTAAAACCCGGAACCCCTGCCAAATTCTGGAACATGGATTTCACTCAGTGCAGTTATCCAGTTAACTCAATAATCCTGCTTTGTGAAATACCTCCAGATGCTTTTGTTAAGTTGTTAGATTTTTTCTTAGATAAGGTGCGCAAAGGCCAACCATGGAGGGCAGTTGTGGTATTTAATTGGTTGTGCTTAAAATCTCAGCGGCCAATGAACTTGCATCTGTAGGAGTGGTGTGACGAAAATAAAATAATGCTATCTGCTGCTGGACAATAAAGCACACAGACAGGTAGCAGCGCTAGGAGGGGTGGCATGGTAGGGCAGTGGGTAGTGCTGTCGCCTCACGGCAAGAGGCCACAGCAAATCCCTGTTCAAATCCTGGCCTAAGGACTTTCTGTGAGGAGTCTGCATGTTCTCCTCTTGCGGGTTTCCTCCGGGTACTCCGGTTTCCTCCCGCAGTCCAAAGACATGCAGGTTAGGTTAGGTGGAGAGTCTAAATTGTCCTTGGGATATGAATGTGCGAATGAATGGCGTGTGTGTGTGTCCTGCAGATGGATTGGTGACTTTTCCAGCCTATCACCCAATGTCTGCTGGGATGGCTCCAGTTGGCCCTAGAACCACCCCCCCCCCCCCGTATTAAGAACTCTTCTGTGTATCCAGGCTGCTCATATTAAACACCTCCCCCTGCTTGGAACCAAACCAGCCCGCCCTGTGTGTCCTTCTCAGGCTTCTGTAGATCAATAGCTTTCAGTTTCCCAGTAAAGGACACACGTGGGCTGTTAATTTTCCTTTCAGAGAATTGATGATAGGTCACTTCACTTTCTTTTTATTTTTGCGACCAGTTGTAAGCAGCAGACAGGCCATTATTATCTTGTGTTTCTTAGAAGGATGATGTAGAAATACATGCTGTTCTAATGATTATTATGAGTCATTAGGAATACATAGACTCATGTGTTGACTTATGAAATGGTTTATTGCTACAAAATGAGAGCTTGTCTTTTTAAAAAAAAAACTTGTTAATGCGAAAAACCATTTCAACATATGACTCAAATTATAACTGGTATATTTTGACTTTCAAAACACCCCCCTTTGCCAAAGAGATGATATTTGTTAAGATGTACTCAATATCACGTCTGTTGGGGGTGCTGTCAGTTTGTGACTTTGTTTGTTAAGTGCCGGGACGGACAAAGCTCACCTCTGTTTAACCTGACTTTCAGTTGCCTTTCTCCTCAGTAATTCAGCTGAATAATGACACATTGAACAATGATTGATGTGCCCTGCCATCTTGTGTTTTGCTTTATTTAACACTACAGTTACTCATGAGAGAGAGAGAGAATCTGTGATTATGTGTGTTGCTGTGTGTATATATGCACGTATGGTGTGCAAACGTGTGTGTGTGTATGTGTTTTTGTGTGTGTATGTATGTGTTGTGTCTCAGTGTGTGTGTGCGTTCTGGGTGCATGCTTGTGTGTGTGTGTGTGTGCATGTGTCTGTGTGTATGTTTGTGTGTGTGGGTGTGTGTGGTGTGTGTGTGTGTGTGTGTCTGTATGTTTGTGTGTGCTCGCATGTGTGTCTGTGTGTGTGCATGTGTCTGTGTGTATGTGTGTGTGTCTGTATGTTTGTGTGTGTGCATATGAGTGTGTATGTGTATGTGTGCGAGCGTATGCATGCGTGTATCTCTCTATGTGAGTCATTGTCCTGTGTACGTGTTGTGTGTGCGCATTTGACAGATTTTCATCTGCTTCCATCTTGGGAAAACAAAGGAAACAGAGAGAGGGACACAGACAGGGGCCCTGTCCAGCCCAGGAGAGGAACTGGAACAGGACCTCTCTGTTTTAAGCCTGACACGGAACGTTCCCTGCTTTGGGCTCTTCACACCCGGCTTCTGATCAAGCCATTACGGGCGAGAGCAGCACAGCCACCCAGTGTCCAAACCCACTGCCTCCGTGTCTGAAAGCATTTTCTGACTCATTTCTGAAAACACTTTTTTTTTTTCCCGAAAACTCCTTCAAAGCCATTTCTCAAACAGCAACAAGAAGCGTGTATCTGAGGGAACGATGTCACCAGCCATACCTCCACTCTCTGTAAGCCAGCTGTACGAAGCATAGAGTTTATATCCAGTCTGATCATGTCTACAGTTCAGCCCAGCGCTGATCAATTGAGCCAATGTATGATAATAATAATAATAATAATAATAATAATAATAATAATAATATACCCCAACCTTTTGTTTTCTCTGTATTCTCGAATGTAGTGAAACCATAGCATGCTATTTGTTATCTGATAAACCAGAACAGTTAATGTTTGCTGCACATCAGCGCTTTGAAGGGTATTATTCTCAATCTGCTTTTAACTAATTGAAGACAATCGACTCCAAAGCGATTAGACACCCCTACGCAACACGGGCAGACAGACGACCGAAAATATGAGCTCATTAGCGTCCCACGGACAGAGTCCGGAAAAAAAAAAAACATAAATAAATATCTGCGGGTCGAGGAGCCCTGAATCTCCTGACCGCGATCCTCACTGCGTTCACAAGTGTCCGTTGTGCAGACCTGAGTCAAATACGTATTCGTTTTGGATTCAAATACTTTTCTGTGCTCCATTGACCACGTCTGGTGCAATCAAGCCCGCCAATATGACCAGAAGGCGGGGCTTCGTACTTTTTGAGAGCATTTCATTGGTTCCGATGCGCCAGACGAGATCAGTAAAGCGTAAGAAAATGATTTGAATTCAAAACAAATATATGTGTATCCAAAGAGGAGGAGGAGGAGGAGGAGGATGAAGAGGAGGAGGAGACGGATCGTTTCTGACCGCGAGATTGCGGAGACATTTTTCTCCATCGGGCTGTCTGCGCCCACCCCCCCCCCCCCCCCCCCCGAGCCAGTACTCGTTTAGCCTGATGTATTCCTGGGCCTGAAGCCTTAATGTGATTTGTGGAGAGAAATCCAGATGGCGGGTTCACGGATCGCCGCGGCTTGCTAACGGCGCTAGCGGCCCGATTCAGAGCCGACGCCGACGCCGAGCCCGGGCCCAATTCACCCAACACATCCAGAACCTCAGAGGCAGCAGGAGGGTCCGAGCCCGGGCCCAATTCACCCAACACATCCAGAACCTCAGAGGCAGCAGGAGGGTCCGAGCCCGGGCCCACTTCACCCAACACATCCAGAACCTCAGAGGCAGCAGGAGGTTCCGAGCCTGGGCCCAATTCACCCAACACATCCAGAACCTCAGAGGCAGCAGGAGGTTCCGAGCCCGGGTCCAATTCACCCAACACATCCAGAACCTCAGAGGCAGCAGAAGGTTCCGAGCCCGGGCCCAATTCACCCAACACATCCAGAACCTCAGAGGCAGCAGGAGGTACCGAGCCCGGGCCAAATTCACCCAACACATCCAGAACCTCAGAGGCAGCAGGAGGTTCCGAGCCCGGGCCCAATTCACCCAACACATCCAGAACCTCAGAGGCAGCAGGAGGTTCCGAGCCCTGGCCCACTTCACCCAACACATCCAGAACCTCAGAGGCAGCAGGAGGTTCCGAGCCCGGGCCCAATTCGCCCAACACATCCAGAACCTCAGAGGCAGCAGGAGGTTCCGAGCCCGGCCCAATTCACCCAACACATCCAGAACCTCAGAGGCAGCGGAAGGTTCCGAGCCCGGGCCCACTTCACCCAACACATCCAGAACCTCAGAGGCAGCAGGAGGTTCCGAGCCCGGGCCCAATTCGCCCAACACATCCAGAACCTCAGAGGCAGCAGGAGGTTCCGAGCCCGGGCCCAATTCACCCAACACATCCAGAACCTCAGAGGCAGCAGGAGGTTCCGAGCCCGGGCCCAATTCACCCAACACATCCAGAACCTCAGAGGCAGCAGAAGGTTCCGAGCCCGGGCCTAGTTCACCCAACACAACCAGAACCTCAGAGGCAGCGGAAGGTTCCGGTTCCTTTTTTAAAATCCAGTCAGAACTGTCCGGATGGCTGCATTATTTTCCTGTCTAAATCGATGCTGCCTGATCCGTGATGGAAGCGTGTTCGCTAACGCAGAAGGTGCGCATTAAAAACACAGAGAACAGCTACAGCGGTGCGACTCTCACCTTCTCACTAGCGACCTAGCTAGCGATCTCTCCATACCTCTGTCTCGCTAGTTAGCCGCAGAAATGGCAGAAGCGGGAAGAGCCTGTGCGGCAGGCTGAAATGACTTTCTTAAAATCTGAATCTGTGACGCTGCTGCCGGCGGCAGCCATGTTCATCAGGAAAGGGACGTGCTGCCACCGGCGGTTTTCCACAGCGGCGTAAAGACCGGGGCGAAGGTCGCACCTCGCGGCCGCCGCGGTCGGGTCGCGATGCACGCGAAACGGAAACACAGGACTACGGGAGCGCGGCGAAACGTGGCCCGCGCCTCGCCCTCCTCCTCGTAATTAAGGGCCAACTCGTTCGTTTCAGAGAGCAGAGAGGGGGGGAAAAACAAAAAAAAACCGCTCCGCGCCGCCGATTCCACTCGCGCAGTGGTAACCGCGGAAACGAGACTCCCGCGAACGCTGGACGCCCGGAACGCCGTTGTCGTCCCGGCTCTCTCCCGCCCGGTGTCCGTTTTCAAACGGGCGCGGCGAACGGGGCGGGCGGCTCGCGGCGAGCCTTCGCCGAGCCCGTCCCGACGCCGCGCGTCGTAAATCCGCGCCGCGCCTCGTAAGCTTTGATTCCGTTTTGATTTCGCCGAGTGTTAACTGCCCGACGCGCGCCCGCAAAGTCACAAAATAATCAGCCCTTAACGTACTGACTAAAACGTGCTGCCTGCGTGGGACTCTGAATTACACCAAGGCTTCAGTCATGTACACATAGGAGAAGGAAGACTTATACAAATAGAGGAACTCTCTCTTCCCCCTCTCCTCTCTCTCCCTCTCTCTCTTTCCCCTCCTCTCTCTCTCTCTCTCTCTCTCCCTGATGTATCCATATACACCGTAGTGTATATCTACACAGAACATATATACAGTGCTCTTTCTGTAGTATGTATGTATGCATGCATGCATATATGTATTTATGTATGTACGTGCGTACTGTATACATCCACATGCATGGCTGTCTTTTGTTACAGTACTGGATTGTGTGTTTATCTGAGTGTGTACTCGTGTGTTTATGCATAAAAGGGAAAAGTACCGAAGAGGTATTCTAAACATGGAAGCACATTCTTTAGTACGTATTCAGTGTGTTAAACTGTTAATAATAATAATAAAAATAATAATGACTTTGCCCCAGTGTCAGAAGCTGTGACATCACGCTGTAAGTGCAGTTTCAGTCACAGTGCAGCACCACTGTTCACAGGACGACTCTGAAGGGTTCAGTGTCAGTGCAGTGGAAAGCCCACAGCCTGCTGCGGACAGACTCAGTGACTCGGCTCTGGTCTGGCCGGGCCGGAGGGTCCTCTGGCCCTTTCTCCAGATAGGCGCTCGACCGGCGCTGTCCAACGACGGGCTTTATCTGGTCAATTCCGGTGCCTCTCCCAACTCTGAGTATCAGCTGTTTTAAAGGGAGCTTCGCCCCGCACGCCAAGCACGCCCTTAGAACTCCCCAAAGCCCGTTAGCGTTAGCGTCTCTCCTGCGCGGACGGATGATTCGGGGCGGTGAGTGGCTGGTCCTCCCCGTGACCTTTAGGGGACGGGGCGGGGGGCAGGTAATGGAGGGGGGGGGGGGGGGGGGGGGGGGGCGGAGCTCTGGGTCAGGTGCTACGCCCGGCCCAGATAATAACGGCACTTACACCGTCTTACACGCTCTTATTTCACACTGTTCTGATGAGGCTGGCAGGGAAAGGCCTTTGCAGTCGGTCATGAGGTCTTCTGTTTGAGCAAAGAGCCACACACCAGGGCTGCCTGCATTAGCCGGCTGTGAAATGCAATGCATGTTGCCTGCTAAATCTGGTTTAAATTGCACACGGGGTCACACACACACACACACACACACACATGTAGACAGCTAAAAACAAACATAAAACACTAACTAACCCCCCCCACCCCCACACACACACACACATAAAAACAAACTAAAACTCACACACACACCTCACACATGTAAAAACAAAGACAAACTAAAACACACACACATAAGCACAAATACACACGCAAACACACACACATAAACAAACACACACACACACACACACACACACGTAAAAACAAGCATAAAATAAAACTCACACACACCAGTAAGAACAGTTTGTGTTTGTGTTTGTTTGTAAGAACAAACACAAACTAAAACCCCCACACACACATAAACACATGTACACACACACACACGGCTGCCCAGGCCTTGACACCTTGATTACCACGGTAACAGTCTTCGTGTTCCTTCCTGTTGTCCTGTCAGGTGGACCGCGGTGTCAGAACACCGACTCCGCCAACATCCCCTTTCATCTCCCCAGGTCATGTGGGACCCCTTATCCAGGCCAGGGCCGGCTCCTATAGGCCAATCCCATCTCCCACAGGCCAATCCCGTGTCCCACAGGCCAATCCCGGCTCCCACAGGCCAATCCCATCTCCCACAGGCCAATCCCGGCTCCCACAGGCCAATCCCGTCTTCCACACCTCCTGGGCCAGCCACCCTTGTGCGCACGTCTGCCTTTGCATATGGGAGCTAAACACGGGCACAGGAGCACCCACACCCAGGAAATACAAACACACCCAGGCTATACAAACACACCCTGGCAATACCGACACAGCCTGGCAATACAGACACACCCTGGCAATACAAACACACCCAGTCTATACAAACACACCCTGGCAATACCGACTGGCAATACAAACACACCCAGTCTATACAAACACACCCTGGCAATACTGACACAGCCTGGCAATACAAACACACCCAGGCTATACAAACACACCCTGGCAATACCGACACAGCCTGGCAATACAAACACACCCAGGCTATACAAACACACCCTGGCAATACAGACACACCCTGGCTATACAAACACACCCTGGCAATACAAACACAGCCTGGCAATACAAACACACCCTGGCAATACAGACACACCCAGGCAATACAAACACACCCTGGCAATACAGACACACCCAGGCTATACAAACACACCCTGGCAATACAGACACAGTCTGGCAATACAGACACACCCTGGCAATACAAACACACCCTGGCAATACAGACACAGCCTGGCAATACAGACACACCCTGGCAATACAGACACACCCTGGCATTACAAACACACCCTGGCAATACAGACACACCCTGGCAATACAAACACACCCTGGCAATACAAACACACCCTGGCAATACAGACACACCCAGGCTATACAAACACACCCTGGCAATACAGACACAGCCTGGCAATACAGACACACCCAGGCTATATGGCTATGACAAACCTCAACAGCACCCGCACTGAAACAAGTTCACAAAATTGTTATTTTTATTCTTCAGTTAAAATGAGACTGAAGAGTCAACGCTCAAAGATTCAGGCACGCGAAGATGAACTCGCACAGCTCGCAATCGGCATAAAAACACCATTTCACCGATGAACGCAGCGCACTGAAATTCCTGAATCTTTAAAAACAGACCGTCGACCGCAGATAGCACTGGATCCCTCCAACATGTTTTTAACTCAAAAGGAAAGGACAGCGCTATCTGTTTCCCTTTAAACTGCAGCGAGCCCTTAAGACGAGGACCCGGTCCGCGCCACACGACGCTTATGAGCGATCCGTGCGAAGGACAGGGAAACCTGACGTTACCTCCCCCCGCCGAGAGGTCTTCTCCAGTCAGCGCGAAACTGCAATCTTTTTTTTTTTTTTTTTTCACCGGCACTTCATAAAAGGGAGGTTTACGGCGGAGTGTTGTCGTAGCCTCTCGCCTGGGGGTGAGTAACAGATTTAATTTACCGCCGTCTCTCCTAGATCATTTTTTTTTTTTTCCCGAGCGCGCACACACACCACTCAACCCTCTGACTCGCCGCACATGGGAATTTCATTAGTGTCAGTAAATTATGCGGACGCTCTGATTGGCCGCGCCGGCATTATCATTACTCTCGTTTCTCTCCGGTTCACAATGACCTCTTTTTCAGAGGGACGTCTCCCGGCCCATAAATAATAGCGTCTGGTGGAGGGGCAATTAGAACGCTCTTTACGAGAGAGCCAAAGGTTCTTTCGCACTAATCAGTGATCTGATCTCGGACCGCGTTTTTCGTGAGTGTGTGTGTGTGTGAGTGTGTGAGAGTGTGTGTGTGTGCTTGTGTGTGTGAGAGTGTGTGTGTGTGTGTGTCTGTCTTTGTGTGCGCATCTGTGTTTATGTGTGCATGTGTGTGTGTGTGTGTGTGAGTGTGTGTATTTGTGTGCATCTGTGTGTGTGTGTGTGTGTCTTTGTGTGCGCATCTGTGTTTATGTGTGCATGTGTGTGTGTGTGTGTGTGTGAGTGTGTGTATTTGTGTGCATCTGTGTGTGTGTGTGTCGGCGCGTTTGTATTTGTGTGTGTGTGTCGGCTGGGGGAGTTGGCAATGTATGAGTGTGCAGTAATGTGTGTGTGTGTGTGTGTGTGTGTGTGTGTGTGTGCTTGTGTAACTGAAGGGGCGAATCCAAGAATACTTGTTCCCCGTACAGGCACAAGGGTGAACAGTATAATCGCTCACATGGAACCAACAGGGGAGGGGGAGTTTGGGGGGGGGGGGGGGGGGGGGGGGGGGTAATTACTATAAAAGCAGAACATTACACATATAAATTACAGTGGCACTCAGGCTAAAGAAAGCCCGTGTAAAGGGTAGAGCAGAGACTGCAGGCTGCTCAAGCTGACAGACTGCGTAAGCAGGAACTGCTGGTGCAGCGCTGTCCGTGGTGCTGAAACCAGGCCGCAGCACACAGGACTCAGAGACGGGGGGAGACGGTTACCACGGCAGCCCCCACGTACCCCCATCACTGCCCCCAAAAATACGGAACATTTTTAGAATACCGGTACCTGCACACGATGATACTAATGCCACAAATTGTTGCTGTGATTAATACAACTATTACTTATATTTTCACCATCATAAACATCAGTGCTGTCCTAATTGTAATACTATCAGTAATTATTATTCTGTTATGCTAGGATATCAATGAATAACATCCTCTGTCCAGATCATCATTGGACCTCCTTCGTACGCACTGCAGATTAATGAACCCTCCTGTTGTGGTTGAATGTCAGTTTTTTTCCGGGAGCATTTCTTCTAGAACAAGGCGTCACCGCCCCGCTTTACGCCACCGATCCCAGCCAAACAGATTCCATGGCAACAGCACATGCGACCACAGGGGCGGGTGGGGCCCCCGCCAGTGGAGGGGGGGGGGGGGGGGGGGGGGGGGGAGGCTGGAGGGGCGTGTTGCTCGCACGTTTACATCGGAAAGCAACGGCTGAGCCGGTCGGGCGGGCCTGGACCTCATTTTGTCACCCGCGGGGTTAACTGCTCCATCAATCATCCTCAAGGTCCTCCTGGCTCCGCACGTTCCCATTGGCCGAGCCGACGCCGGGCGGCGGTAAAAGCTGATGGGCGTGGCGCGTAACCTTGGCCATCAGACCCTGATTATTTCTTTTTAGATTTGAGTCCTGGTGTGGCTGTAACAGCCCAAAAAGAACCACGTGGACAAAGGTAAGATTACACCAGTGATCCATACTTAACCCCCACCCCAGTGGGACGTGTCTGAGTACTCCTCATCTTCTTATAAAATATTAAAATTTTAAAAAAATCTTTCATTTAAAAGATATAAATCTGTTTGGGATTTTAAAAATATACTTATGTCCTATTTTTATAATTATTCATTAAGTCCTCAAATAGCACATTCAGCTTTCGTGAAACAGCACTTGTGTTCAGGGTACACATCCTGCAACGAAACGCATTGTGGAACAGATAAGTGTAAACAACAAAAAAAAAAATCAGCTTCAGCTGCAGGTCAATAAGCATCAGAGAGCAGCGAATTTGTTCCAATATGGAGGAAGTGAGGTATCTAAAATGGAAAACAGAGGAAGGCGTCCCCGAAGTGTGTGCGTGGGGCTCGACGGGCTCCCCGTGGGACCGGTTTATACGCTCGGCCAAACAAACACTTTCCCTGAGTGCCTACCGCCGCATCCCTGATGATGGCCTCGTCTGACCGCCGGCCCCGGCCCCGGCCCCGGGCCCTTAAAAGCACGGCGGGAGGCCGAGGGAGGCCGGCGGGACGGTCCCGGGGGGCGGGGCGTGGCGCGCCAGCCAAGACGGGCCAAATGAGCCTCTCAGACACGCAGCCGGTAAATACGGGAAAAAACCCAAGCGCTGATCAATGAGAGAGAACGATAGAGAGAGGAGGAAGAGCCCCACAACACAGGAGAGGAGAGGAGAGGAGAGGAGAAATATCCCCACAACACAGGAGAGGAGAGGAGAGGAGAGGAGAAAGATCCCCACAACACAGGAGAGGAGAGGAGAGCCCCACAAACACAGAGGAGAGAGAGGAGAGGAGAGGAGAGGAGACAGAGAGAGGAGAGAGATCAAGAGGAGAGGAGAGGAGAAAGATCCCCACAACACAGGAGAGGAGAGGAGAGGAGAAGAGATCCCCACAACACAGGAGAGGAGAGGAGAGGAGAGGAGAAAGATCCCCACAACACAGGAGAGGAGAGGAGAGAGATCCCCACAACACAGGAGAGGAGAGGAGAAGAGATCCCCACAACATAGGAGAGGAGAGGAGAGAGATCCCACAACACCGAGGAGAGGAGAGGAGAGGGAGATCCCCACACATGGAGGGAGAGGAGAGAGAGAGATCCCCACACACAGGAGAGGAGAGGAGATGAGAGGAGAGAGAGGAGAGAGATCCCCACAACACAGGAGAGGAGAGGAGAGACAGGAGAGGAGAGGAGAGGAGAGGAGAGGAGAGGAGAGGAGAGGAGAGGAGAGGAGAGGAAAGATCCCCACAACACAGGAGAGGAGGAGGGAGAGGAGAGGAGAAAGATCCCCACAACACAGGAGAGGGGAGGAGAGGAGAGGAGAAAGATCCCCACCACACAGAGGGGAGAGAGGAGAGGATGAGGGAGAGCCAGCGCTCAGGTAAAGAACCAAACACACTCACACAGACACACAGAGGCAGATACACTCACACAGACACACACTCTCACACACATACACTCTCACACACACACAGGCAAATACACTCACACAGAACCAAACACACTCACACACACACACACATACACAGGCAGATACTCTCACACACACACGCACAGACACGTGCATACACACACACACTCACACAGATACGCACACACACACACTCACACAGACGCACACACTCACACACACACTCACACAGCACACACACTCACACAGACATTCACTCACGCACACACACACTCACACAGACACACAGACGCACACACACACCCGATTGACTGCTTCCAATTTAAAGTTTACTCCAGGTCAGTGAGCAGTGATTGCATCAGGTTACCCCGAGTCTGAGACAGAGGATGAATAGGGGGGTGAAATAAAGGCTAAATTCATTAATCTATGAAATGATACAGCATTATCTTAAGTGGAACGCAAGGACAGCTCTGTGAGAGGAGCAGATCAGCTGCTGGCTTTAATTTATTTATACCACGGGCAAATTTGATACGGCGAAAAATAAAATTAATATTCCAGGCGAAGAGGAGGCAGAGCAACGCTTGGGAACACATGCCACAGCAGACAAATGGTTTGGTGTGTGAGAGAGTGCGTGTGTGCGTGTGTGTGTATGTGTGTGTTTGTGTGTCTGTGTGTGAGTGTGTCTGTGTGTGTGTGTGTGTGCGTGTGTGTGTGTGTGTGTGTGTGTGTGTGTGTGTGTGTGTGTCTGTGTGAGTATGTGTGTCTGTGTGTGTGTGTGTGGATGCATGTGTTTGTGTGGGAGACATGTGAGTGCGTGTGTGTGTGTCTGTGTGAGTGTGTGTGTGTGTGTGTGTGTGTATGTGTGAGTATGTGTGTCTGTGTGTATGTCTGTGTGAGTGGGTGCATGTGTTTGTGTGGGTATACATGTGAGTGCGTGTGTGTGTGTCTGTGTGAGTGTGTGTGTGTGTGCGTCTGTGTGAGTCTGTTTGTTTTTGTGTGTGAACGCGAGTGTGTGTGTGTGTGTGCACGTGTGTGTGAAGAATAACTTATTCCATATGCCCGTGTGTCTGTATCTGCGTGTGTGTTTTTGTTCTGTGCATTCGCAATGAAATATTCAGTGATGAATTCAGCTCCGGCTGCGTGTACGTGAGGGCTGAAGGAGCAGAATGTGTTCTGATATGCTTGCGCGCTGCCGCCTGCTCGTGTGAGCTCTCTGGATGCGTCTGAATGCAGGTGTTGCGTAAGTAGCCCGCGGCGGCTCCGGTCTATTTCGGTTACTCGTCCGCCAGCTCCCGCGCGCGTTCCGCAGCGCAAAGACCCACTGCTGCGGCGTCGCGCGCGCCAGGCGCGGGTCCATCCACGCGGCTCCTCCCCCCGCCAGGTCCCTCCTTTCCGGAAAGCTCCGGAAACTCACGGCCTTGCTTTTACGCCCGTTTACCGACCGAGCGCACGCGACCGAGGAGAAGAGAGGAGAGGAGGAAGTTGGGAAATCGGCGACGGACGCCCGATCCATCACTCTCCACGCCAACTGCCCGTGGGTCCGTTTCATTTGTTTTCACTTGCGCCGCTTTAAAAAACTGCCGGCTTGAGCCATTCCAACATATTCATAAATCTTCCCGGGGTATGTCGGCGAGGAGAGAAGAGGAAGAAGAAAGCGCTTTGTTTTCCCTCCCAGATAATTTATGGCGGCCATTTTGAAGGTAATGGTGGCTGGGCACACGGGCATGTCCTGTGGTAGAAACCATGACCCCCCCCACCCCCCACCCCCTCCCATTCAAGTGCGCAGAAACTGCTTTCAGGACGAACGTGACATACATTACAACCCAAAGTCATGGCGCTGTCACACGCCAGCTACTTCACTTCTGAAAATGGCCGCCCTAATTTACCTCGGTCGGCCAATTCTCTGAACAACAGCAGATATTTTATTAGTTCTGACTATCCACAGACTGTGAGAAATATAACCTAAATAAAAAATAAAACATAGAAAGCAATACTAAAAAATGTGCTCAGACAGTAGTCAAAAGAAGGGTGTGTTCAGTGTTAGCCTTGTATACGCTTAGGCCCAGATGGAGTCAGTCTGTTTGTAATATATTGGGGTTTTGTTGCAAAAAAAAACTACATGAATAAAAATTTGTGACGCCTGCAGTTATCTTGCAAGGAGTGTTAGCTTGCAGTTTGTCGTTTATTGCACTGATTTGTGTATCTGAACCACAGGTAGACAATCCAGCTCATGGAAAAGACAGGTAGAGTATGGATAGACCAGTACGAGTCAAAGAAACGATAGAATACAACCCTATGGCTACAAACCGAACCCTAACCCTAACCAAACCCTACAGCTACAAACCAAACCCTAACCCTAAACAAACCCTACAGCTACAAACCGAACCCTAACCCTAAACAAACCCTACAGCTACAAACCAAACCCTAACCCTAATCAAACCCTACAGCTACAAACCGAACCTTAACCCTAACCAAACCCTACAGCTACAAACCGAACCCTAACCCAAACCAAACCAAACCTACAAACCAAACCCTAACCCAAACCAAACCTACAAACTGAACCCTAACCCTAAACAAACCTACAAACCCCTAACCTTAACCCTAACCTCACCCCTAGCCCTAACAGGAGTGTATGTCATCTGCAGTCCAGAGTGAGGTCACAGCTGTTGGGTTTGTTGCTGACGGAACCCCACACTCCCCAACTGCACGATGGGAAGCCGTTGAGGAAAACTGAGCAAATGGCTGTCGAGACCCAAAACAGGAAGTGCGACTAAGCCCTTCCGTGACTTCAGCATCTGGTCAATTTGAGCGGGAGGAAAACGAAAGAGCCCAAAACCGCCCGGCGTCTCCGATCAGCGGCTCCCCGCCTGGCCGGGCTCCAACGCATCCCTGCGGTGGGAATCTGGAGCCGCACCTCGCCCACGCGCCACTCTGACGGATATACGCCGACCGTCCGGCCCGTCAGATCGAGACGGAGGAGGAGACGGATAAATCAGACGCCGTGGAGAAGATGGTGTCGTTATTTACGCGCTGGGCCTGGGCGCGGGGGAGGTGTGGCTCCTCGCGACTCTCCACAACTCGCCCGAGAAATGTGCCGCCGTTTTTATTTTTTTGTTGTTTTTTGCCGTTGTTGAGCTGCAAAGGACATTGATTGTCACGACCAGGTGCACCGTGGGTACTGTCACCTTTCAACTGCCGGGTTTTCCTCCGGCTGTTTGTGTCGAAGCGAAGCATCCGGGGGGGTGGGAGGGTTGGGTTGGGGGTGGGGGGGGGCATGGTGTCTGTCGGATTCTAAAACCTGCTCACGGCACAGGAATAATCTTCATTAAAGATGTTTTCCACTGAGGACATTCTACATTACAGACTAATATTCGAAAGCGTAAGGGCAGTGCTACTTCATGCTCCAGTTTCTGCTAGCGTTCTGGAGCAGGATTAGCGCAGGAGTGTCAGTGTGCTCCCATAAGACCGGGGACAGAGTGAAATACTAGAACAGAAGAACTATAAAATACATCGCTTGTGTGTTGATAAGACGTGTTTTATTGCAGTTGCGTCGCCATAAAACAGCGCAAATCCCGGAGCTGGTTTCGCGAAAACCACCTGCCGCCGATCCACCAATCGCACCTCAGATGTGCAGCCCCGCTCCGCCAACCCCCCCCCCCCCCCCCCCCGAACCCCCACACCTACGCTGGGCTGCCGGTCCACGCGAAATAAAACAGTGTGTGGCGATGACGTTTCATCGATGAAGCGAATCCGACCTCCACACGTTCCCTCGTCTGTCCGACTCTGTTAAAGGCAGTCGGAGGAGTTTCTCGCCCCCCCGCCCCCCCCCCCCCCCCCCCCCCCCGTTTTCCTCTCCCGCGACCGGTCGGCGCGTCACCCGTCAGACGGGGGACGGGAACATGGGGAACCGCCCCGCAAAGTCAGGGCGGGGCTTGTAATCATCTTAAAATCCCCCAACCGGTCGCGCCACCTGACACATTTATTTTCATAAGTGCTCAGTGAAGTAAAGCGAGCACGTCCGGCTGTAACTCCTCAACCCCCCCCCACCTCTTATTTTGGCGTTTTCCAATCGCGGAAAACGTCCGCGTTTCGGGCCCTCGTCACCTTCACCGCCCCGGCTCCGCCCGCCTTTGAGAGGAGGAGCGAATCGGCGGGCGGCTGTATTAACGGCCCTGGCGGTTTCTTCGCTGGTGACCTTTCGCCAGTCGGTAATAAATAAAGACGGGCGAATCGGCCGACCGGCGGACCTGGATGGGAGCCATCCTTCCCCGTGATTAGACCAATCACTTCTCTGTCTCCAATTACATCACCATCTGTGTCAGTTACCCCCCCCCCCCCCTCCCCACCCTCACTTCCCCCCCTCCCCCCCCAGCCCCCTGGCACTCGAATAGCGGCGCTTTGAAACAGGCGCCCAGCTGCTGGTGATTCTGGTCTTTAAAATGGCCGACTCTGCGGCCGTGTTTGGGGATTGGCCTCTGCTCCGGTCTTCAGCCTCGCCCCGTGCGGGTCAGGCCTCGCTCCTCTCGATCGCAGAACCCCAGCGACGCGTCGATGGGGGGACGCGCTAGCCGGCGATCCAGGCGAAGGATTCGGGCGGTTTTTTTTTTTGTGATCGACATTTTAATTGATTTTTTTATACACATACGCATACATACAACAAATCTATACACACCAAAAACACAACAGTACCGACAATATCACTACAGACAACATGAATCATTAATACCATAGGATCGGCTGCCGTTTAAGGAGTGAGGCCGCTAAATTTTTGATTAGAATGTTGGTAACTGGACATTCTAATGCCGGTGCAACAATGGAGTTCTAGAACACTGGCTTAGAATTCTGAAAAAAAAAACAAACTAAAAAAACATCCAAAATAACCAGTTGTTCAATGGCATAACAGGCCTGCTGCTCAGTGAGAGAGAAGCTGAAATAAACGTGATTAGAATGTTCATAACTGGACATTCTAATGTCGATGTAACAATGGAGTTCTAGAACACTGGCTTAGAATTCTAAAGAAAAAAACAAACAAAAAAAAACGTCCAAAATAACCAGTTTGTCAATGGCATAACAGGCCCAGCTCTCTCAGAGACAGAGCTGAAATAAACACGCTCACCGCGTCTGCACAAGCAGCTCCAGTGCAGCACGTCCCCCCCCCCCCCCCGGCAGCGTCGTTATCGCCCAGTCGCGAAATAACAAAAATATCAAAAATAACATTCGACTCTTTTTTTCTTTTTTGTGTCGTGTGACAGGATTGCGCTTCCTTGGATAAGCAGGAGACGAGGGAGGAGAGAGACTCTTTTTTTTTAATTAAGAGGGCCTGTAAAGATGTGAAAACCACCGTGGACTGCGGGACACATCTATCACCGCCGCCCCTGGAGGGCGGGGGGGGGGGGGGGGGAACATGTCTGACAGCCCGATTTACACGCGGGTAGCGTCAAAAAACATTGTTTGTCCTCCGTTCTCTAATAGGAGCTTTTCCCTCTCCCTTTCACACATCTCGTCTGCACTCCTCTCTCTCTTTCTCTTTCCCTCCCTCTGTTTCTCCCTCCCTTCCTCCCCCTCCCTCTCTTTCTCTCTCTCTTTTCTCTTGAAAGTGAATGGCAACCAAAGAGCACATGTAAGCCCCTTTGCTGTGAAAGTTAATCACTCCAGCAGTGGCAGCACTGGGCTAATCACTCTATAGCAACAAAATAACATCCTTTGCAAAAGCCGCGCACACACACACACACACACAAGCGCACACACAAACAAGCACACACACACACCACACACATACACATATGTACTGTGTATATATACATATAAAACATATATATTTTAATACCTTGCCTATTTAAACCGAATAATGCTTGCCAGCTCAGGCAGCTGCAGCTGGGCTTACAGTGTAGAGTTTCAAAAGGAGGCCTTAGCTTCACTGTCCGTGTGGAGGGCGGAGCTTCATGATGTCATCACCAGCATTTTTAAACAGCAAAATATTACAGCCGGTTAAATTCAGTCAGGCACCCATGAGAATATTCCACAACATAAGCCCCTCCCCCCCATGCCAAACACAGTAAGTCAGATGACATAATGATAGCTCCACCCATTTAGGAAATCACAAAGTCCCACCATTGGTCAGCTCCGCCCCCGTTCCCCCGCCTTCCCACCAATCGCGAACCCCCACACGGATCCCCGGCCAATGGCGGACAGCTTACCTTGCAGGTGCAGCTTGCTCTCGGGGCTCTGCAGCAGGACGGAGCTGACCGAGTCCAGGTTGTCGTAGGTGCTGCACCCCAGCGGGCCCGTGCGCGTCTCCGTCACCTGCGAGGGAGGCGGGGTCACAGGTCAGACGGACACGGACAGACACGCCCCCTCTCTCCCTCCACCGAACTCAACGTCAAATGCACTGTGACGGCCCTCTTAGTCCGGTTGCTGCTGTCTCTCTCCTCTCTTTCTTTCATTGGCAGGTGACTAGTGGGCGGGGTCGGCCTACGGGATGATGTGGTGCACCTGTGAGAACGCTACCTACAGCCATAAGGCCCCTTTCCCTTAGAGTCGTGCTCTCATTCGGTCTCTCTCTGTCCTTTGAGAGGTTGGCCTGTGGTAATGCGTAGCTGTAGACTGCTTGGGTTATGCTAAATAAACATCGTAATTTGAAACGCAGTTCTACCTCCTCGACTCCCTCCTTTGTTGAGGACTTACCGTTCATCACACGCACCCGGCCACCTTAATGTCTTCCTGGCCCGGATTTAAGAAATATTAGCCCTCAACAGTGGCTCACTAGTAAATACATACATTTTTCTTTTTCCTTAAGAAACAGTTTGTCAAGCAGTGTTTGTGAAGACAACGCTGACCCTTGATTTCACTTTAAACTTGAGTCAAAGTTAAGGATGAATGTCCATGGAATCCAGGCTGAGATTTTTCCAGGGTTTTTTTTTTTTTTTTGGCACTTTTCCTTAATTTGACTCGGAATTCCATTTTCGGTCACGGCCGCCGTCGACATGGAAACGCAGCCGCCGGAAAAAAAAAGAAAACAAAGCCAATTTGCGTCTTCAGCCCACGGAGGTATGCAAACGAGCCCGGCGGACGCTACGCTACGCTACGCTAGGCTACGCTACACGCGCGCGCGCGCGGCGGGGACAGGGCATGCGTTATTCATGCGCCCAGGTGACCGGCGCCTCGGGCCGCCGCCGGGTTTCAAAGCGGGCGCCGGACGGGTTCTGAAGGCGGAGTTTCCTTTTAAGGATCCTCAGAAGCGTCGCTCCTTTTAAAGCAGACTTGAAACGCTAATGCACTCTTGCACCGCGCCCAGCCTTCTGTTATGGAACAACTCCCCGCTGAGAGGGGGGGGGGGGGGGGGGCAGGGGGGAGGGGGGAGGGGGAGGGAGAGGGACAGAGAAAGTGAGAGAAAGAGAGGGGGGGGGGGAGGGGGGGGAAGGAGAGAGAGAGAGAGAGGAGAGAGAGAGAGAGAGAGAGAGAGAGAGGGGGGGGGGGGAGGGGAGGGGGAGGGAGAGAGAGAGAAAGTGAGAGAAAGAGAGGAGGGGGCAGGAGGGAGGGAGAGGGACAGAGAGAGAGGGGGAGGAGAAGGAGAGAGGGAGTGAGAGAGAGAGGGGGGCGGGAGGGGGAGGGAGAGGGACAGAGTGAGAGGGGGAGGAAGGAGAGTTAGGGAGAAAGTGAGAGGAAGAGAGGGAGAGAGCAAGAAAGAGAGAGGGAGAAGGAGAGGGAGGAAGAGAGCAAGAGAGAGACAGAGAGGAGGGGAAGCAGAGGGAAAGAGAGAGAAAGACAGGAAGAGAGAGATGGAGGGAGGGAGGAATGGAGAGGGGGAAAGAGAGAGGAATATAGTGAGAGGCAGAAAGAGAGATGAAGGGGGAGCTAGGGAGGGGGAGAGAAAGAGAGAGAGGGAAAGTGGAGAGAGAGAGACAGAGGGGGAGGGAAGGAGAGAGAGAGAGAGGGACGGAGGGAGATGGCAACATCCCAGCAGCCTCCCACAGTGCAGCTACTTGCAGGCCTGGAGACAGTGGGGTAATTAGTCTGGTCAGAAGTGACAGAGCTTTCAGTTCCCACACGCATGCATTTAGAGCCAGCGCAGAACAGCCCCCCCATCCTCTTCCTCCCCCCCACCCTCCTCGCGCTCTTCGCCCGATTCTGAGGCAGGCTCGGACGGAAGCGTCTGCTCGCCATCGATTGGGCCAGACGGGCATTACCGCGAGGCTTTAGGCCCCAGACCCCGCCGTCTCGCCCCGCATCGACGGCGTCTTTCCGCCAGGCTGGCGGCCCGGTCCCTCCCCCCGCCCGCAAGGTCATGTGACCACTTTCAGTACGTGCTTTAAATCATTAGTGGTTCAACGGTTTATATTCTGTGTGTGCGTGTGTGTGTGTATACGTGTGTGTGTGTACGTGCGTGTGTTTGTGTGTGTGTGTGTACGTGCATGTGTTTGTGTGTGTGTGTATACATATGTGTGTTTGTGTGTGTGTGTGTGTGTGTGTGTGTGTATACGTATGTGTGTTTGTGTGTGTGTGTGTGTGTATACGTATGTGTGTGTGTGTGTGTGTGTGTGTGTTTATGTGCGTGTGCTTGTGTGTGTGTGTGTGTGTGTTTATGTGCGTGTGTGTGTGTGTGTGTGTGTGTGTCTGGGTATCGAACCCCAGTTTTTGCAGGCCAGCCGAGGCCCTATTTCAATTACCGCATTTTACAACAGGCCAATAAAAGTTTGTTATTGGATGAAGTTTCTTTCCGCAGTAACTGAGAGACTCAGGAGAGCTCCTCTCTCAGGCTGTATGGCTTTGACCTCTGACCCCGCGTTGCTGTCCTCGTGTGACTCCGCCTGCGCGGCGCTCATCGTCGGCTCGTCACCGCGAGTCGCGTGGATCATACGCAGCGCACGAGCCAGCCGTCACCTCGCATTTACTGACACATGACATCCGATGGTCGAGGTGCACTGCGTCAATTACAGATATCCTTCAGCGCTGACGCGGATCATCGTTTGCTTAAATAAAAAAAATAAAAAACTGAACAAAGACTGACCGAATTGCTATCTTGACAATCAGGATGATCAAAGTGTTTCATTCCCCTTAAAACTTATCCCCAACTATGCACAAACACACATACACACACACACATGCGCATACGTGTGCACACACACACGCGCACGCACACACGCACGCACACGCACACACGCGCACACATACGCACACACACACAAACCGCATTCCAGTCGCACCAGAATACAGACATCCCTTCAGAACAGCAAACTCAAAAAATAAACAACACAAAAAAAAAAGGATCGATGCATATCTGGGACGACCTTAGGGGATCTGAATTATTTAAGACGAACGAATCTCGCGAATTCCCCAACAGAGACTCGCTGCGCCCGTTTCCGAGCTGGACCCCATGGCGAGAGGACAACCCCCCCACCCCCCCCCACCCGTACCGGGCGGTGGGGTAGGGGGGGTGTTTGAAGAAACTAAATTGTTCAGTTTCTTCCGAGACAAACCTCATCGCCGCTATAAAAGCTCCATATCAAGCATCATTGCTCTCCTCCTGTGGTTTTTTTTACAACACGGACTCCTGTCACAGAAGGGTGGAGAAGCAAACCTGCCCAAAATGTTCCAGCGTCGCTCAGCCGTACAACTCTCCTCTGAGAGAGAGAGAGGGATGGAGAGTGACTGAGGGGGCAGAGAGAGGGAGAGGGAGGGGGGGGCGTGGGGGGGGCAGAGAGAGATGCTATTTTTTGTATTAACTATTATGATTGATGGTTGTTATCGCTACACTTTGGCACTATGTATTTTAAAATATGTCATGCCGGCAAAGCATTTGAATTGAAATGAATTGAGAGAGAGAGAGAGAGAGAGAGAGAGAGGAGAGAGAGACAGAGAGAGGAGAAAGGGGGGGGGGGGGGGGTGCACTATCCTCTTCACAATATCCACTGTTTTTTTTCCCTAATTAGAATCATCACACCTTCCAGAGCACTGGAGGTAGCTGTGCTGCCAGAGAGAATCTCCCAGAGGAAGCCCTACCAGCCATTTCAACGCCCGCCCCACCACCACCACCACCCCCACTGCTGCTGCTGCTGCTTCTGCCGAAAACTCAACCTTCAACCACCACCACCGCCACCGCTGCCGCTGATTCTGCACAAACTCAGCCTTCTTCCACGACCACCACCACCACTGCTGATGATGCTGCCCAAGCTCTGCCTTCAACCACCACCATCACCACCACCACCGCTGCTGCTGCTGCTCCTGCTCCTGCCCAAACTCAGCCTTCAACCACCACCATCACCACCACCACCACCCCCACCGCTGCTGCTGCTGCTCCTGCTTCTGCCCAAACTCAGCCTTGCTGCTGCTCCTGCTTCTGCCCAAACTCAGCCTTCAATCACCACCACCACCACCCCCACCGCTGCTGCTCCTGCTTCTGCCCAAACTCAGCCTTCTACCACCACCATCACCACCGCTCCTGCTGCTGCTACTGTTGCCCAAACTCAGTCTTCAACCACCACAACCACCACCACCACCCCCACCGCTGCAGCTGCTGCTCCTGCTTCTGCTCAAACTCAGCCTATCACCACCACCACCACCACCACCACCACCCCCACCGCTGCTGCTGCTGCTCCTGCTTCTGCCCAAACTCAGCCTTCAACCACCACCATCACCATCACAACACCCCCGCCCCCCGCTACTGCTGCTGCTACTGTTGCCCAAACTCTGTCTCTCAAAGCCATGTCAGAAGACCATAAATGTTAAAATTACACCGCGAGAAGCTTCTAATCCAGAGGGGATTTACAAGTTCACACACCACGCAACAGCTCAGCGTAGCTTCAAATATAATAAAGTAGGAGAAAAGAAAAATGAGGTCACGTTTCTTTTCTTTTCAACAATCTGCCGCATAAGCAGTTCTTAGGTGGTGCTACAGTAACTGTAGAGGGGGGAGAAAATGCTAATAAAATAAACGGGAAATTAAAAATACTTGCAAATAATTATTCATTAATCAAACAGATAAAAACGGCAGGGGGGGGGGGAGAAAAAATAGCAAGAGAGGGAGTTTGGAATGTCGGCCAGGAAGGGATAAAAATACTAGATCAACAAAAGAAATGTTTTATTGTACTACTATTATGCTGTCGACACACGGGGATAAAACGTAGCTAAAAAACAGCGCATATTCCAACACCGGCGTCACAACCACGAAGCTGACTTTAACGCCAGGCACCAGCGCTCGCCATGATACGATTTCGGCAGAAAACAACCAAATTTTTTTCGTTCCTTCTTTGTTCTTTTTTCACCGTCTTTTATATACACGTTCCCCAAAATGATCTGTTAGTTGTGGTCGCAGCATCTAGATTCTTGAGCCCCACGTCACACTTTTCCCTTGAATGTTTCCCTTTTCCCTGTAGATTATTTCGACAGCAGTAAAGAGTCATGGTCGTGTGTCTTATTTCAGTTTCGTCTTTCCTTTTGTCCGTTTGGTTTTATTGTGTAAAACGAAAGTGGAGAAACGTTCTATCTATAAACATTCAAAATGTTTTCAAAATATAATGCTACAAAAATGTGTACGTTCGTGCATGAACTTTTCCATAAACTCAGGCAGCTTACCAATAAATAAATGCCATTTGGGTCACATGACATGCCTTCTAACTCCTCGGCTGAAACCCTATTTGGTTTTCGGCAGACGTGGGTCGAGCCTGAACGGGACGTAGGATTCAGTCGGCTGAGTGCATTTCGGAACGAGGCCTTCGAGACGGCCGCGGCCTCGTCAGAAACGTGCGCATCCCGGCATCTCGGTAAGAAATCGCCGGAAAAAGGGGGTGTCTCGTGGCGCGGCCTGCAGAGCACTGCCCACGTGCTCGTTACGAGCCGCGACGTCGGCGGTTCGAGTCCCTGACCGCGCGACCTTTGTCGCACGTCTCTCCCTCTCTCTCTTCCCCTGCTCTTCATGTCTCTCTACACTGTTCTGTCCAATAAAGCTGAAAAAGCCCCAAAAATATAATATTTAGAAATCGGCGGAAAAAGGGATCTCCCGAGAGGAGACCTCCATACGGGTTCACGGAACGTTCCGGCCGTAATTATCACACTGTCACAGGGAGAAAAAAAGAAGAAGAAGAAGAAGAAGAAAAAGGGGGAGAAAGCATCCGTTTTCATTCAAATGCTTCATTGAGCATTTTATTTTTTCATTTCCACGCACACCTTCATCACTCCTCCCCCCCCCCCACAGGAAAGACACCTCCTGACCTGAGGAGCCTTTCCCTCATTCTCTCTCCCAGTAGGACGCGGTTTGTTGCTTTACTGAAGTACTGAAGCAGAGGCAGCGTTTTTTCTCCCTCCATCTCCGCTCTTGGCCCTGCCACTCCTACACTCACCTGCCACATGCTGCTCGCGTCAAATTGATTTTCCTGCGATTACTTCAGTTTTTCTCCCCCCCCCCCCCCCCCCCCCCCCCCCCCCCCCCCCCCCCCCCCCCCACACCACCACCCCGCGGCCCCCACCCCCACCCCGCCCCCATCATAAGACAAGATGCTCCACTGCACAATGCACATCCCCACATGACAAAAAGTAACAAATGGCAAAGTGTGGAATAAAATGAAATTGAAAATAAATAAAATATATCGGCAAAATGCATTATTAAAAATATATAGTCCACTCCAACGAAGCTCTGTGAAAAATGTCCGTAAGCATTTACATTTCATAAAAAGCAGCTGAAATTTAAATAATTGTATTATATACGGTCAAACCCCGCAATACATTTAACATTTGTTAGCTATTCAGCCTGCTACCCAGTAGCCGATACCGGCTGCTTTTTTTTTTCATTTTTTTTTACAGTGAGTATATATATATATATATATATATCTTAATGCTGAATAAGCAGAGAACACATTCACCTCACTTTTGTACCCCTGACTGCCACCCACGTTCGCAATGCCCGACGGCGACTTGAGACCCGTTAACCTGCGGCGGCGGCAGCAGTCCCTGTCACTGCGAGAGGGCAGCTCATTGGCACCTGCATCCATCCGCCAAAATGGCCGCTTCTCTTCCCTCAGGTTCTTCTAATGGACTCCGGTTTATTAGGTGCCCTGACACTGCTGCAGGGAGATAATGCGGCTGATTCAATAGCTGCGGGCAGACCGGAGGGGATCCAGCCAATCGGAAAAGGACACCGGTTAGAGCTGCGATTGTGACGTCGCCGCACAGGACACCCAGCCAATCACGGCGCTGCCATGCTCTTGATTAAGTGTTGGCCAGAGGGCACGCCACTCTGCCAAACCAATCTACTGGACATGCCACTCAAGAGCACAATTTTCCATGCAAAACACTTCGCTTAATCTGCTAAATAATCATGTCAATTTATTTTCAGATATACATTTAAAATATTTTACCAGTGTATTTCTTATACATTAAGCCAATAAATATTATTAATGACATATTATTCACTATGCTAAATAACAGACCAGTGTATTTTGATATACTAAATAACAGACCAGTGTATTTTGATATACTAAATAACAGACCAGTGTATTTTGCTATGCTAAATAACAGACCAGTGTATTTTGATATACTAAATAACAGACCAGTGTATTTTGATATACTAAATAACAGACCAGTGTATTTTGCTATGGTAAATAACAGACCAGTGTATTTTGATATACTAAATAACAGACCAGTGTATTTTGCTATGCTAAATAACAAACCGGTGTATTTTGATATACTAAATAACAGACGGGTGTATTTCACTATGCTAAATAACAGACCAGTGTATTTTGCTATGGTAAATAACAGACCAGTGTATTTTGCTATGGTAAATAACAGACCAGTGTATTTTGATATACTAAATAACAGACCAGTGTATTTTACTATGGTAAATAACAGACCAGTGTATTTTGATATACTAAATAACAGACCAGTGTATTTTGATATACTAAATAACAGACCAGTGTGTTTTGATATACTAAATAACAGACCAGTGTATTTTGCTATGCTAAATAACAGACCAGTGTATTTTGATATACTACATAACAGACCAGTGTATTTTGCTATGCTAAATAACAGACCAGTGTATTTTGATATACTAAATAACAGACCAGTGTATTTTGATATACTAAATAACAGACCAGTGTATTCTGCTATGCTAAATAACAAACCAGTGTATTTTGATATACTAAATAACAGACGGGTGTATTTCACTATGCTAAATAACAGACCAGTGTATTTTGCTATGGTAAATAACAGACCAGTGTATTTTGATATACTAAATAACAGACCAGTGTATTTTGATATACTAAATAACAGACCAGTGTATTTTGCTATGCTAAATAACAGACCAGTGTATTTTGATATACTAAATAACAGACCAGTGTATTTTGCTATGCTAAATAACAGACCAGTGTATTTCACTATGCTAAATAACAGATGGGTGTATTTCACTATACTAAATAACAGACCAGTGTATTTTGCTATGCTAAATAACAGACCAGTGTATTTTGATATACTACATAACAGACCAGTGTATTTTGCTATGCTAAATAACAGACCAGTGTATTTTGATATACTAAATAACAGACCAGTGTATTTTGATATACTAAATAACAGACCAGTGTATTCTGCTATGCTAAATAACAAACCAGTGTATTTTGATATACTAAATAACAGACGGGTGTATTTCACTATGCTAAATAACAGACCAGTGTATTTTGCTATGGTAAATAACAGACCAGTGTATTTTGATATACTAAATAACAGACCAGTGTATTTTGATATACTAAATAACAGACCAGTGTATTTTGCTATGCTAAATAACAGACCAGTGTATTTTGATATACTAAATAACAGACCAGTGTATTTTGCTATGCTAAATAACAGACCAGTGTATTTCACTATGCTAAATAACAGATGGGTGTATTTCACTATACTAAATAACAGACCAGTGTACAGTGGAATACTCATACCCATATTGTACATCACACAACTGTACATCAAATCCAAGGGCAAAATCAGAGCTGAAACACATGCATTCTCCTCCATCCCCAGAGCCGGGCTTATTAAAATGCATGTGCTGCAGGTGTGGGCAGCAGCATTAATGATTAGCACACCTGTCAGTCCAGCACCGTGCTGTGCAGGGGAGCAGCGGGCAGTGGGGGAGGGGGAGGGGGGCGGGATCAGGAAGTGACCCGTGCGAGAGACCTGCGCACGAATTAGAGGCCGACTTCGAGGTTACCCGCACCACCGCCCCCCCCCCCCCCCCGCCCCTCCACCCCCCCTTCATCTCACCACCCTTGCCGCAGACCATTTGAAGAACCCACTTTGGGGCCGTCCTCCGTCAAGCCCGGGAACATGAATAAATAAAGGCGAACCCTCCGCTAGATCTCCGGGTGTTTGTTCTAAACTCCATTTGGACTGTGAAGTGTAACATGAATGGGTATAGTCCCATCCAGGGGCCTTATGAATCGAGCGAGATTTCCCCTGTTAAGGGGAAATGAATCGAGCGAGATTTCCCCTGCTAAGGGGAAATGAATCGAGCGAGATTTCCCCTGCTAAGGGGAAAGGTGGGCATACTAAAACCATTCCAGTGTTGCAAGAGAACAGGTTTTTCTTTTTTTTTTTGTTAAACACAGGAAACAGAAGCACTGGTCAGGGAACGTTTTGGCGGAAAACAACACCGTTTCTTTTTACTGCCTGACCGCTTAAAGGTTGACGGGGGGGGGGGACAACAAAGGGACGTTTGGGATCGCTAAGGAAACTCGTCGGTTCAAGCGGACAACTTTGTCTTTCGGGATATTTTTTAAAAAAGAAAGAGGGGAGGCGGAGACGGCGGGAGGGAAAGGAACTGCTCAGGGCCTATCCCGCGACAGCAGAGAAACGTCTTCATTTTGATTAACGCCACGATGCGGCTGAGCCCTCTGGAGAGGGTTTAAAGCTTCCGAAGACAGAGAAGAGGCTTTGATAAATATAGCTGGGGCTGACAGCCCGCCCGCCCCCGCCCCCTTCCCCCCCCCTCACCCCCCCCCCCCCCTCGCTCCCAGGCCGTTCCCTTTCACACACCTCCCCGCTGTTCATTTGTCTGTTAAACACTCGACCGAATGTACTGGAGTGTCTGGGGCCTAGTTCCTTTACTGGAGCCACTCGGATAGAAGCGCGGCTGGCAAACGCTGTACCGCAAGTGTGTGTGTGTGAGTGTGTGTGTATGAGTGTGTGTGTGTGTGGGTGTGCGTACGTGTGTGTGTGAGTGTGTGTGTGTGTGTGTGAGAGTGCGTGTGGGTATGTGTGTGTGTGAGTGTGTGTGTGGGTGTGAGTGTCCATGCATGTGTGTGTGTGTATGTGTGTGTGCATGTGTGTATGCGTGTGTGAGTGTGCGCATGTGTGTGTGTGTGTGTGTGTGTGTGTGTGTGCATGTGTGTATGCGTGTGTGAGTGGGCGCATGTGTGTGCGTGTGTGTGTGTGTGTGTGAGTGTGTGTGTGTGTGTGTGTGCATTCATGCGGGTGTGTGTGTGGGTACATGCGTGCGTGTGCTAATTACAAGACAGAAAACATTCCGTACAGCAATCCTCTGTGGAGAAAATTAAAAAAAATACATAATAATAATAATTACACAAAGTCTGGCAAAAGGTTCTGGAATGCATGAAAGGAAACGTTCTGTCATCCCCTGTGCACACACCCCTGTGCACACGCGCGGCACGTTTTCCTCTCCTCTGTCAGTGTGAACGCAGAGCGTCTGATCCTGGAGCTGAACCCGCGGTAGGCCGAGGTCTTCGCTATAGCCTGTCTCAGCGGCAGTCTTCCGGGAGGATCAGAGGTTCGACCGGTCCTCTCCATCACGGGACGGAGGGGGTGGGGGGGGGTGGGGGCGAGGGCCATGACCCCCTTTTCCCCTCCTGGGCCGGCCCATCTGGGGCCGTGTCGACTGATTCGGATTAAAGCATTCCTGAGAGAATCTGTAGGCGTCATTGTATCACACAGGGAACTCATTTATTTTGTTTTGTTTTTTTTTTTTTTTTTTTTTACCTTGTTTTTCTTCACTTCACCGTCCGAACTGATTAATCCCTTATTTAATTTGGGAAATCGATGCCAAAGAGCCTCCCTCGCTCCGTGTGGCGCTTCTCAGGGAAACCGGCTGGACGTCGTCCAGCTTTCTTGAAAAAAAAAAAAAAACCTTTTTCCTGTTTTTACAAGCGCTTTTCGCTCGTTTTAAGTAGCTTCGCGGGTTTAACGACGAACGCGGGCGAGGCGCCGTGTTTGCAGCCCGCTGGACGCCTTCATTGCTTGCTGCGTTTTTTAAAAACAAAAAAAAAACGTTTCGCCATCAATTAAAATCGGCGCCGGCGATATTCGGCCTTATTGCAGCAGCGCTGTTTGGGAAATATAATTTTTATGAGGCACTTTTTGAAGATAAGTACTTAAAGGAGCGCTCTGCGGTGTCCTCCTGAGGCGACGAATCAGGCGGCTTCGGGCGAGAATGCCGAAGCCGGACGCGTTCGGAATGCAATTAGAGCGCTAGACAAATTAAGCTATTAATAGCCCCGAGGCCGCGGAACGACGCGACGGACGCGAGGGAGGCGGGCGCCCGGAACCCGAGAGGGCGGGAGGGGACGGGCCGAGGCGCGGGGGCACGATGTCCTCCTCTGCGAGAACGCCAGACGGGCCCGGGACGAGTACGAAACGTTCCGCTGAGTGAGCGAAATTCTCCCCCGACCCCCCCCCCAGCAATGCGACCACTGACTCAGCAGCCAGCGTCGACTCCGCTTCGCTTCCGGCTGTCCGTCTGCCAGGAAGCCTCCGCCCGCCCGTCGCTCACGGCAACGGGAAGCGGGGGAGACCAGTGGGAGATGTGGCGGGGGGGGGGTTTACCTGGATGGTGTCGGTGGGAATTTTACCTTGATGTTGTTCTTGGTTAGGGTTAGGGTAGAGAGGGTGGGGAGGGGGGTGTTAACCTTAATGCCATTGGTGTTTAGGGTTAGAGGGGGTTACCTTGGTGGCGTTGGTGTTTAGGGTTGGGGGGTTACCTTGATGGCGTTGGTGTTTAGGGTTAGGGTTAGGGGGCGTTGCTTACCTTGATGGCGCTGGTGTTTAGGGTTAGAGGGGGTTACCTTGATGGCGTTGGTGTTTAGGGTTGGGGGGTTACCTTGATGGCGCTGGTGTTTAGGGTTAGGGTTAGGGGGAGTTGATTACCTTGATGGCGCTGGTGTTTAGGGTTAGGGTTAGGGGGCATTGCTTACCTTGATGGCGTTGGTGTTTAGGGTTAGGGGGGGAGTTGAGTTGATTACCTTGATGGCGTTGGTGTTTAGGGTTAGGGTTAGGGGGAGTTGATTACCTTGATGGCGCTGGTGTTTAGGGATAGGGTTAGGGGGAGTTGCTTACCTTGATGGCGTTGGTGTTTAGGGATAGGGTTAGGGGGCGTTGCTCACCTTGATGGCGTTGGTGGAGATCTGGATCTCGTGCAGCTTCCTCATGGTCCCGTCGCGGTCGATGAAGTAGGACGAGGCGAGCTGGTGCAGCGCCTCCACGCTCTGCGAGGCGTTCATCGACTTCCTGTCCAGCTTGCTCTTGGCCATGAACATGGTCAGCGCCTCCTCACCTGCGAGGGCAAGCGTGGAACACGGACAGTGAGCCTCAGGGGTCAGCCAGCCACCACCTCCCAAAAGGCCCACAAAAGGACAGGGTTCATCCAGACCGGCACATTCGCCATCAGCGACGAGCTGCCCAGAACCCAATTCAATCAGGACTGGTCCTTACCTTCGAAAATCACTTACCCTGTCCCCCTCCACACAAAACAAAAAAACGCACGCAAGCCGGTTTGTGGCATTGATTGAGCTGAATCGAGCTGACAATTGAGCCGCATTGATCTGAAAATTGAGGAGGCAGAAAACTTAACCCTCAAACCGATTAGGTTTGGGTCTTGATCTGTATTCAGTGATTTTCTGTGATTCATTCACAAAAAAACTCAATTCCATCAGATGTAGCCAGTTCCCCTAAGACTGTTGGGTTAGAAAGAAAATTATTTTTATTTGCATCACAAATATGTGCACATTTTATTTGAGATTGCAGGTACCCTTTGTTCTTTGTTCTCCCCACTCACACTATATGAAATGTGTTTGTAGTCTTTACTGGATTACATCTAAAATTGAATTTTCCTTATTGAAACGGATTTCTCAAAATTGAATTTATCATTTAATTTCCCTAACATGATGCGAAAGAAAGACACGTTGTGGTTGCTCACCGATGCATTATTCAGATTGTCGGCACACTTATCAATCAAGGAAAACGATTGGAAACAGGTCGATGCCGATAATCAATTAAGGAGAAGTTTTCCGCCTCATAATTTTTCAGCTCAGCAAACGCCGCTTATCCTAGCCCACCCCATTCAGCTCAGCTAAACCACCGCGCCCCAATTTATGAATCCCCACCCAGGTAGTAATGGCCCAGCTAGTTCCACACAGGCCACGCTGCTGGTTGCAAATACAGCTATCTGTGCTCGTATTCAAATATCAGTGGTTTTCCAATCAAAGGGTATTAAGAACGAATGCCGTTCAAATCCAGGCCCGTACCACCGAAGTTCACATCAATAATGAAGCACATAAAAGAGGCTCCCATTGTGGCACCATTAAACCCTAACAGCAAAATCAACATCGTGCAGTGCATTAAGCAGAGGGAGATGGCCAAACAACTGTCCGCCGCACGGAAGCGGGACTCGTCTGCCACTGGTCGTAAACGCCGAGGACAGCCGGCCAATCGAAGAGACCGCACGCCGAGGACGATAACAGACAAGCTGCTCGATAATCGCGTTAATGTGCGGGCGCGACAACGGCTGGTCTTCCTGTAGCCGAGCTAAAAGCAGAGGGCATTCCGAAAACTGACATTCTTACATTGTTCCCAGCTTGACATCACTTCCTGTCAGTGTTTCTGGACATATGTAAACCATGCCAGTCTGGAGGAGCTTAAGAATATATTATTATTCCATCATTATTATTGTTTTTGTTACCCTGCACAATAAACACCTCGCTTTTTATATTTAAGCATGGGCCTGTGCCAAAGAGCTTAATAAGCCGCTGACATCCATTCTTTTGACTTGTGACAGTTTGACTTGCTGTTCTCCTTTGTGTTGCTGTCGAAACTATCGCTTCCTGTGTATAAGCCTGTGCCTGTGTGTGCATGCGTGTGTTTATGTGTGTGTGTGTATGTCTGTGTGTGGATGTGCCTGCTGTGACAGTGTGCGTGCGTGTGTGTCTGCTGTGCGTGTGTGTGTGCATGCGTGTGTGTGTGTGTGCGTGCGTGTGTGTGTGTGGATGTGTCTGCTGTGACAGTGTGTGTGTGTGTGTCTGCTTGGAGTGTGTGTGTGTGTCTGCTGTGTCTGTGTGTGTGCGTGCATGCATGTGTGTGTGTGTGTGTGTGCACGCGTGTGTGTGTGTGTGTTTGTGTGTATCTGTGCACATGCATGCATGTGTGTGTGTGTGCACGCATGTGTGTGTGCGTTTGTGTGTATGTGTCTGCTGTGTGGGTGTGTGTTTGAGTGTGTGTGTGTGTGTGTGTGTGTGGATGTGCCTGCTGTGACAGTGTGCGTGCGTGTGTGTGTGTGTGTCTGCTGTGCGTGTGTGTTTGAGTGTGTGTGTACGTGCACGTGTGTGTAAAGGCTGCATATTGAATGTGTCCAGAGGCAGGGTGAGTGAGTGACAGTTGACAGATTCCTCACAGAATAAGTGCCCTGCCCGTGACAGCGAGCGAGTGCCCCAGCAGGCCGCAGCCTTCAGTGGCAGGGGAGAAGGCCATTTCCTCCCGCAAAGTGGAAGTGAAGGGGGAGCCGCAGCGGGGGGAAATATCATCGTTTATCTACGCCGGGTCGTTTGAGCCCAAATGGCCGCCTCGCGTTAATGTTCCACTGTCTGGAACTCATTCCGAGGCGCATCACAAGCGTTTATGACCCCCGCGCCTCCATTGGCTGTTTGGTCCCCCCCGGCGACGCGTCGCGATTGGTCGCTTAACTGCTGGAACTCCAGCCCGGGGGGATGAAGTCATAGTCGGTTGGCAGACGCTCCGTTAGGCCGTTTCGGGCAGGCGTAGGTCCCATTCAATCTCCTCTCACTCCCCCCCCCCCCCACCCCCCCCACCCCACCCCCCGAGGCAGGGAAGGTCATTTGAACACCAAACTCCCTCGTTTAACATACAGCGAATGAGGACAATGATTTTCTGTTAACGGTAACCCCTGCAACCCCTTCCACACGCCGTCGATAACGCCTCATGAATCAAGCCAGGCTACAAAACAGCTGGACGACATCCGATATATATATATATATACACACACAGTATATTTATACATATTTTGCGTTTATGTAGGCTAGTGCAAGTGGACACTCGCGCGTTTAATTCGACGAATGCCGGCCGCGCCTCAGAGGGGAGCTTTAACCTCCCCCGCTCGGCACCTGGAACGTGAAAGGAAAGACGAAAACGGGACAAAAAATTCAGTTCGACGGATTGCGACAACAAACAAACAGAAACCCCACGGTGCCGACCGTCCTCCTGTTATTTCGATGAGTCGACCGAATTAAACCTGACCGAAATCCAGGAATCAAAAACAGTAATACCGTCGCCAACCGAGAACTACTTTCCTTAAGCGCGCAGTGAAAAGGACCCGGTGTATACTCTATCGCGCTGGCGCAGTGACGTCGTAATGACAGGCTACATCGGTAATATGACTTCAGAGGGACGGGGTGCTAGGTTTTTTAGACTAATTACCGGGAGTGCACGAAAACCCTTTACTGAATAATGATGCATCGCCACCCTCGATTCAGAAGGCCCGTCCCAAGCAGTCCGGAGGGTAGATTTCGCGATGGACGCGGTTTCTAATAAAACGACGGCGGCGGCCGCCGCCACAGCTGATAACGACGATATTATTCGGCGCCGGCGCACTTCGTCGACTCGTGAAATCGAGATTGCGGTCCGAGGCGAGAAGAATTACTTAAAACACGCGGGAACGCGCGGCCACCGCCTACCGCGCAAGACTCTGGCGCCGCGGGGTTGAGTCTTGAGCCAGTGACATCAGAGACCGACTCGTAGCCAGCGGGTAGCATCACGCGTAGGCGACCAAACGTTTTTTTAGCGTCTCATTTCACGAATGAACGTGACTAGAATCTTCTGAGAACCACCCGCACAATGAGCCGTACGGCAAATGGCTGCTGGGATATTAAGAGTCACGTGACTCACGGCCTCCTGAGACCCCATTGCGAGTGATGTACGGCGCCACGGCAACCAGCTGGGAGGCCCTGCGCTTCTGTAAACACCATGTGGGACGCTCTGCCTTCGGAACACTATGATGTCATGTTAGGTGTCATAGTTGGGGTTACCATGGTCACGGCATTATCCTTCCTTCGTGCGATTCCTATTGGCTATTAGTGTATAATTTCACTGAACAAAAAATTTTTTTTTTCTTCTTCTTGATTTTACAAGTGTATAATTTCCCAGAATAAAAAGTATTCTGTTCTTCTTCCTGTTTTTACTAGCGTATAATTTCACCGAAAAAAAAGTATTTTCTTCTCTTTTCTTTTCCCCCAAAATTTGGAACGAGAAGAAGAAATCACTTACAGACCAAACCCATCGCTGCAACATTTCCTCAGGAAAATAGAATATACAGGAAATGCTCAAATAAAACATATTTTAAAGATGCTGCACATCTTTACCGTATCTTCGCCGTGCATTACGCTGTAGTCCGTTTTCATAAGGGAAACATCGTTGACAGACGAGTCAGAAACGACCTCTTACAGCGTTATCGCCGAGCCGTTTCCAGGCTCCCAGGAGAACAGGCGCGCACGCAAGCGTTTTAGAGAGCGCGTTAATCAGACAGGACGCCGGGTCTGAGCACACAGCAATGTTTCTGCGGGGCAAACACTCAAGAGAATGTTCTGGCAAAGAGAGCAGGGTCTCCTCTCAGGTTTTTACTGCTGTTAATGTGATATCAGTTCGTATAACGGCGTGCTTCTAATGCGTGCCTAAAAGATCGGGCCCAGCCACTTCTGCCCCAGAGGGTAAAAATAAATCTTCTTTGGCGGGAGTGAAATAAGTCAGCTATCCCTTCTTTCGTTTTATATTAGCTTTTTTCCGTCATTCTATATTCATTTTGAAAATTTATTTTCAATGTATTTCATCATCGGGGACAGAGAATTATTGTTTCGCCGGGAACGTACAAATAAAAGCAGCGAGTTTCCATCCGGATTTCTTTTTTTTGTTTTTAATATCGCCGGCGGTACGTCGCGTTCTTAGAACATCGCGTGTCAATAAGCCGCGATCGCGGCGCCGCGCGGAATCGCCCGCGAGCTGGCGGTTCTGCGCCCGTGTTTCGGGCTGACAGGCTGACGTCAAAGCCCCCCCGCCCGTACGTGCTTTTATATCGCTGAAACCTCCTGAACTCCGCCATTTTATCAGGCGGCACACGAGCAGACCGCAAAATGGCCGCCGGTCATCGAATGACCCCGAAAGCATGGAGTTCCTGTCCTTGGGCGCTAGGCTTCGAATGATGGAGGACCTCTGTGGTACGTGACATTCAGTACCTTGGATTTATTTTTTTTTTAAATATTTAGCCTTTTAGCAGACACCGATATCCAGGGCGACTCACAGAGCACGTGCGATATTCATGCGCGTCACGTGCTGTCAGAGAGCCAATGATCTTTGAGCCTTTCGCATGGATTTCCTTCTGAAGAGCAAACCCCTGCCATCGCGTCGGAGAGAGACGAGTCGGCCGTCGACGGAACACGGCCTCCCTCCACTATGGGGAGTTAGCGGGAGGCCTCGTTCTCCCCCGTGGGGCGGGGCGGGGGGCGGGGTCGCGCGGCGGCCCGCGAGGAGGCGGAGCCTCACCTCCCAGGGTGGCGGAGATGAGCAGGTGCGTGCCGTACTTCTTGATGATGGTCTCGATGAACTGCTGGGTGGACGGGCGTCGCCCGAGCAGCCGCACGCTCCGCTGGAACTCCGGCATCAGGGGGACCGGGTTCCGGATCAGGTCCCGCCTCTCGATGGCGGTGTTCCTCACCTTCCAACGCGCAAACTCCCTGCGGGGGGGCAAAGACGGGGAGAGGGGGTTACAAACGGCAGCCGCTGGGGAGGGGAGAGGGACGGGCAGCCATCGCAAGCTGAGAAGCGTCTTCGCGCGTGGAACCCTAGCATGACGCTAACACCATTCGCCGATTACCCGAACACAGAAACCAAACATTGAATTCTCACAATACGTTACATAACATTTATTTGGCAGAGGCTTTTATCCAAAGCGACGCACTATAAGTGCATTCTGAAGGTCACTGGAACAACTACAAGCACAGGTCCGATAAGGCGCAATACTCATTATGTAACTGCTATTCATACCCATGAGCACATTAAGTCCAGTTCACACAGTAAACATTACTCTGACCTAACCTATGCCAAGTCAGACTAGGAGGCACGACAAGCTACAACATCAAGATAATGACACGAGGTACAATAAGTGCTGGATGGAGGTACATGTAGCATGAAAGTGGCACAGGAGGTACATGTGTAGCATGAAAGAGGGGGATTTGGGTGATAAAAATGATCCCAGATTGGGAGTGGCCCCGCAGAGCGGCGACAGTTATTCTTCTGCACGCATTCAGAAAAATTGCACAGCATACCGTTATAACATCCGGACCAAAACTACAGTATATGAGGATAAAATTAGACTGAAAAAAAAAACACTGAATAGAATTAAAACGATGTATAATCACATGAAGTCCACGCAAATGCAGCTGTGGACATATTATGATTAAGCCGCGTTAACACCCAGTTAAGGAGTTAGCATTATACTCTCGTTCCACTACTGAGAGAATTGTCTATATGCTATTAAAAAGCACATTTTGTGCAATTTATTAGTTTAATGTAATGTTAAATGTGAAGCATTCAGCTCATTTGCAGTAGTAGTGCTGCTGTTAATGATTGCTGCGTTAGACGTTCTTGCAGGCCTACTTATTCAGTGTTGAGTTTTTTTTTAATGTTGCACTAGCTCTCATATCTTTTGTATTTGCACACCCCTTATCCATTTCTTACTGAAACGCAGTTGAAAAAACCGTTAACCGTAAGATGGTCTGTTAATTGTAGCCTACAAACATTATTTTCAGGCTGACGTTCCACAGAAAATGCACTCAGGTAAGGCTGACCGCGCGAAGGGACAAGCTTGGACTCGTCATTACCATTATCATTAGGGAGAGCAATCAGAAAGACCGCAACCAAACATTAATTTGTAGTTACGAATCAAAACAATGAAATCGCAATTATGTAACCGACCGTTTTTTTTTTTTTTTTTTTCTTCAGATAATATTATACGGTGAGGATTATAAACTGTCTGAGGTCAAGCCGTTTGTAATATGAAACAACCCCGGGTTGGAGCAGCTGCGATTGGTGTTCAGGGGCTGAAATAATACCCTCGGCGCCCACGGTGTCCTTTTGATTTCCTGGGAGACGGATTTCTCGAATCGCACGGGGGATAAGGGAACAGTGCGGCAGTTCCGGCTTACACAACAATTGTTACAATTTAAGGGGTGGATGGGGGGAGGGGGGGGCTGTCAAAATGATAATGTCAGCAGGAAGCTCAAAACAGTAGGTTCCCGCATGCAATTAAGCCTGCTTGCGTGAGACCCCCCCGCTCGCTGTGCGGAGGGTACCGGAGCAATTTGGACCTCCGCACCGCTTCCGTCCGCGGTGGGGTTAAACAGCAACTCAACAGGTCCGTGGATAAGGGGTGGGGGGGAGGAGAGAGAGAGCGAGGAGGGACATTCGGCTCGAAAAACGCGGTGCTTTTTTTGAAAAAGGGGGGAAAGAAAAATAAAGACTCGGTAATGTGTCTGCGTGTGCGCGTGTGGACCCCCCCCCCCCCCATTCCCCCTCCCTCGCTGAAGCGGAGATTCAGTGACAGGTGAATCCTTCTCCCTCAGCCTATTGAAAATAATCCAAAGGGTTTTTTAATTACCGCCTTTTCCCGGGGAGCGGCTACAAATGTATGCAAATTGCCCGGCGTCTGGTTTCGCATCGACACGTCTGAAGGTAAAGAGGGGCTGATAATGAGGCGCATTAAGCCGCCGCGTTAAAACGCGGATGAAAAAAAATAGATAAATAAATGAAAGAGAAAAAAAGAGCAGAAGAAGAAACAGAGACGGCCCGGCTCAGTCTAGAACGTTCCCTCTCTGATCCCGGCTGAGCGTACCTCGGCCACGGTGGGGAAAAAAAAAAAAAAACGCGTTCTGGGGGAAACAGCGGCCTCGTTCACTCTCTCTCTCTCTCTCTCTCTATCTATCTCTCTCTCTCTCTCTCTCTCTCTCTCTCTCTCACTCTCTCTCTCTCTCTCTCTCTCTCTCTCTCTCTCTCTCTCTCTCGCACCCTCCCGTCCCCTCTTTCCAGCCGGATCCGTGTCAATGAGGCCTGTATCCCTGGCTATAATGAGCCCGCTGTGCTGGGGAGGGAGGGTAACCCAGCGCTGGGCCGCGGCCCGAGGAGAGCACGGCGGCGCGGCGGCGGCGGCGGCGAGGGCGGGTGCTGAGCGCTTAACGCGGTCAGCGTTTGCGCCGCGTCGGCGCTGTGCTGCATGTATGGCGTTGCGTAACATATTTTTTTGTCATTCGTTATTTTAGTAATCTGTGGGGTAATCTCCCTCTCTCTCTTTCTCTCTTTCTCTCTGTCCGTCTGTCTCTCTAGATCTCTCTCTGTCTCTCACACACACACACACACACACACACAACCATGTTTTCTTGAGCACATTACAAAAAAAAACGTTCCATCTTAACGCCCTCCTCGCTCTTGCAGCCGGTCGCCCGGGTTCAACCACACAACCCTCCGGTTCACGAGCCACGGGTTACTGCCCCCCCCACGTCCCGGGGAAAGCCGAGAGACGGATCTAATTTATGGCGGTCTGAAAGCCAGCCCTCGCTTATCAATCTGTTCTCAAGTACAACCCCCCACCCCCCCCCCCCCCCCCCCCCTCCCCCCCCCAACCCCCCCCCCCCCCCCCCCCCTCGTTTTCCCCTTTCCCCGGCACGTTGGCGGAAAGCCGCCCCTCGCCATATGCGGGAGCCATATGCACCCCGGGCCCGCGCGCGCGGATTAGCGTTAGCGGAGCAGATGGAGGCCGGAGCGGCAGTTCCCCTGGTTCCTCCCCAGCTCCACGCCCGGCTTAACGGCCTCTCTGCACGGACACGCGCGCGGGTAGCGGATGGCCCCGCCGGCGGGAGCCCGGCGGCAGCGGCGGCCGGGACGGGACGGGAGCAATCGCCGGGGCGGGCCGAGCTTCCGGAGGGGAGCCGCACGGCGGCGGCTAAACGGCGTAGCGGAGGAGAGCCGCTAAAAACGGCAACCGCTGGATGTTACGCGGCGCCTGAGTGACAGGCCTCCCCGCGGGCCGAGCACCGCCCACGCCCCGCCCCTCCGGGGTGAAGCGTCCGTGACCCTGTTCATATGAGTCAGGGAGCCCAGACAGAGATACTATTTTACACAGAGATACAGCATGTAACACCCTGTATGAGGATGTGGTAGATAACACAGACAGAGATTTTTTTTTACACAGAGATACACCCATAACACACTGTGTGAAGATGTGGTAGCTAACACAGACAGAGATACTTTTTTACACAGAGATACAGCCCGTAACACACCGTGTGAAGGAATGACACTCCGACACTACTTTGACTTCTCTGCTATACAGACACAAGCCATGTATCACACAGTTTGATTTCAAATGGCTGCATTGCACTCATGGGCATCAGCACATGTCAGGGAACTGGACCTAGGGCTCACACACCTGCTCACACACAAACATGCTCACGCATGCGTAGACACACACAAAAGCACCCACACACACACACTCACTCACATACATAAACACACAGGTACACAACCACACACACAAGCACACGCACACGCGTATTTCACGTTGTGAAGATTTTTTTCAATTTTGTGGCTTAAGAGAAAAAAAGAACACGAGAGCTTTCTCTTCCATGTGATTTATGTTTTAAATCCAGTTCCTGTCACTTCCATTGGCTCTGACCAAATGAATAGCTTGTCACTTGTCTCCCTGGATCCCATAATATTCACTTGAGGTATTGCTAGCATTGACCCCGTACAAGACACGAGCAGCGTCTTACTGAGGTTCTCCGCCATTTTGTTTCTTCTCTCTACGCTCTGAGGACCTGATAAAGGAAGGAGGGACGCAACCTTATGGGGCGTTCAGATGCAGCCATGGCAACCAAGTGGACTATCTCCTTTACATAAAAGCTCCGATATAAACTAGTGACCATATAAGGAAAAAAGGAACAGGAAGTGAGGTAGGAAAGAGCTACACTGTAAGGCACTGAATGGTTCACAAAGTGGCTCATTGGTGTTTATGGAAGCATTAATATTGCAACGCATTACCATTATTTATTTCCCTAACTGCAGGTGTGGTATTTCTACTATTGTCGTTTAAAGGACTGAATCTATTGGTAGAACTGAGGAACATCACATTGCAGTTTGCATTAATAACAAACTATGCACTACCACATAAAAATAAAATAAAAATGTTTGAATACATTTTTCAGAACTGATGTTAGGACTCGAAGCATTAGTGTGTTAAATTTAAGTAAGTCAACTCACCCCTGCCAACACTGAAACAGAACAATAGTGTCTCTATAGGGCAGTTATCTTTCAGTGAGAACAAAGGCAGAAGACATTCGTTTTTACTACAGCATTAATTAGGTACTGCCGTGTACACTGATCCAAACATGCGAAGCTATTCCGCACGGATTCATACGCGGAATATTCAAACGGTTTCCGGTTCACAGGGAGCTTCTGTTTCACACACGGCTCTCTGGAATACGGAAACAGACGCAGACATCGTTACATCGTTACAACACGCCGGCGTTCGGCTTTAGTTGTTATTGTTTTATTATCGCGCTCTATAGAGGGCCTCGGAGGGAGGCTTGCGTCACGAGCGTTCTGGGTCGCCGCGGGCTCCTATTCTCAGCACAGCGGTGCAGCGGAGGGGGGCGGGAACAGGAACCCCGCGACTGCACCCCCTACAATTAACCACTGTCCCCCGCGCACGTAAATGTCACCGGGCATCGGACTGTAATTATAAACCCCCCCAGGCAGCACATTCAGCTGGGTTACTGGGCTGCCAGGACTGCAATATAAAGGGCTTAGAGAAAGGATCATCAAGACGATGACATATTTAGCTCTCTCAGTTCAGTACTCACTAAAAATATGGCGGTGATACGCTATATAAATATTGCATAAATCACCGCCTGGCGCCGTGTAAACACAAAGGCTTCAGACGGTTTTAGCGACGCCGCTAAGCTCCGTGGTTTGCGTTGCTGCGTTTGCATTTGAGCACCGCCTTTGACCTTAATGTCTGTTCACTGTGAATCTGGTTGCTCTTTGCCAATATTACTGACGTTACTGTCCCTCTTTTTGCTGTGACCAATATTAGCTTAGTAAAAGACTTCTATGAACTATTAAATAAGCTTCCATGTCAGCTTTATCAGAACACAAGCAAATAGATCATTGAGGTGATAACAGTGATGATTATGATGATGAAAATGATGATGATGATGGTTATGGTGGTGATGATGATGGTGATGATGATGATGATGATGGTGATGATGATGATGATGATGATGACAATGAGGAGGTTGGCGATGATGACCAACATGCTGGTGATTTTTTCAAAAAAAAATCCAAACTACTAAGGAGGACAGTTACGGATTTAAAATGAATGAAGAGGATGAAGAAGAACATATTCTGAACAACGCAAAGCCGCCGGACTGGCGAAATGCAGCCGGCCCTTACGAATGCTGGCGGTGTGGCGTTTTCGCACCGTGCGCCTGCTGGCCTGGCGACGCCGTTTACACGGTCCAGCGGACACGCGCGACGCAACGGGATCGCCGCTAAAAGCTCACACCCTCAGTACTCGACGAGCGCGTCTTCAGCACGCGCGTAGCGACGTCACATCGATTATCCTTTTTAGCCTGAAGCGAAAATCCGTTCGCCATCCGCGTTTCTCCAGCGCCACAGAAACGTGTAAGCGCATTGAAACAAAACTGTATTTGTATTATGTCCCTTTTGGATTGCTCCAAATGCATAAATGTTTATTTCTTTCAGGAGAAGGATCAGGAGAATTCAATTCTGGCTCAGATTGAATTGTACAATGAATTCCAGGTTGCGTGTTTTTGATTTTCCCCGGCAGACCCCTCTGCGGGGAACAAAATCTTGTTTTTTATTTTCCGGTTGTGACAATGCCGTGGCAATTTGACGGCTGTTATGAAAACAGGAAATCGGCGCTTTCGGTCGACAATGCGGACTGCTATGGCCTTCGCTCAGTACACACGCATTCTCACCGCTGCCTCCTTGTTGAATCGGAGCGCTCGCATTTTGAAGAGTTCGGTAGCCACGAAAAAAACGACCTTGCCGAAGATAGTCCCGCGATTGTGTTTTCTCTCCATTCTCTTGTTTTCGTATTCTTTAAGAGCTTCCGTAGCTGTTTATCGACTGATTTATTTTTTTTTTTTTATTAGTAAAACGAAATAAAGGAAAAACTACCTCGAGTTCATCACCGAGCTTCGTCCCTCAAAGGCGATCACGGCAGGCCTAGCGAGCTGAGACGTTAATGAAATGATTCAGGCCATCTTGCAGGAGACTGTCGGGCGGGGCGGGGGGGGGGGGGGGGGGGATAGATTTCTCTTGCCCGCTAGGCGACCGTGTCCGTCTCCCGGTAACAGCAGGACCGCGACCGCCGGCGTTAACACCCGGCCCTCTCGTTCGACCGAGTCTTTTATTAACAGCTCAACGGACACGTGGCCTCCATTCTCCAGGGGGTTGGGTAATTATGCGTATTAATGAACTATTATAAACCAGAATGTGACATCGCCGCAACTGATATCACGCCGTTATGACATTCCGTTCGACCGCGGAAGAACCCGGAGCGTGACATTTAGACGAAGTCGTGCTTTCGAGAGACCAAGAGCGGGGGGGTGGGAAGCCTGTCCGACAGCGTATAAAAAAAAAAAAAAAAAAAAACGCGTCCTTTTTTTTGCGAGCCTTCGGAGAGGTTCAGGCGCGTACTGATGTCAGCGAAGTGGGTCTGCGGCGCATCTCCTGAGGCCAATCGCGCTAAAAGCAGCCGGGCAAAGTCAAGCTACGCGTCTTTGCGGGGGTAATCCGCGAGACCCCGCCCGTTCCCTGCGCTTTCCTCTCAGTTCTGCTTTTTGGCTGGACCGCAACGGCGGGGCCAGCCCTACAAACGCGAATGTCCGCGACTGACTGAGTGACCGAGTGAGTGGTGACGTTACGCCATTGGTCGGCCGAGTTACGAAGTTACGCCATTGGTCGGGCCGGGTGAAGTGTGTTAGGTCCAGCCATTTACCAGGTTTTGACCTGGTCTTGTTCATTCATTTATTTTTACAAAAAAAGGAGGAATAAAGACACGAAGGCTTCGGTTTGACGTACACGTGAAACCAGGAAGGCCGGCAGAACCCGCCCCCGCCCGGAATTACGCTATTTAGTTAGCGGGAGTCGCTCTCTCCGCCGCTATCTCCGAAGCCTGCCGTGAAGACGAGGCCGGCCTTTCCACAAAGAGCCGTTTGGTGCCAGTGCGCTTCTCAGACACAACGAATTAGCATCTCTGGCACGCGGACTAATAAACGAATGCGTGATGGGACCGCTTTGGCAGCATCAAAGCGTCCTTGTGTCATTTTTTTAATGGGGGACATCGGCCAGAGTGTGTCATTACTTTCAAATACATTACGGTAGTTTAGTCGAGATGTCTGTCCGACAAACCTACAGTGGATATGCGCGTCCCTATCGATGTTTAATTAAGTGCTCAGCGAGTCCAGTTTTCTCTTGGTGTTTCAGCCAATCAGCTTTCACTATTTATTACATTCAGAGATGAGGCCCGGAAAGCGCGTGGTTACCATTCAAAACCAAAAACTTTCCATGACAATTAGCTTCTCTAGCAAGGATTAAAACTTACTGTTACTGCATCCACACATACACACACACACTCACACACACACATATGCACAAACACACAAACACACATGTGCACACACGTGCTCATGCAAACACACACACACACACACACAAGCACATGCATATGCACACACACACACACACACACACACACAGACACACACGCAAACACACCCACTGGGTCCTCATTCTCAGGATGCAAAATGGGGCTCACTAGAGCTCACACACAGGTGCAGTGGGTCACAGATCAGAACAGGCCGAGGTGGGGAGCAGTGGGAGCCAGACGGATCACAGAGCATCCCATAATAACCAAAGAGCCAAACACAAGGTTGCCCCATCCCATAATAACCAAAAAGCCAAACACAAGGCTGCTCCCCATCCCATAATAACCAAAGAGCCAAACACCAGGCTGCCCCATCCCATAATAACCAAAGAGCCAAACACCAGGCTGCTCCATCCCATAATAACCAAAGAGCCCAACACAAGGCTGCCCCATCCCATAATAACCAAACAGCCAAACACAAGGCTTCCCCATCCCATAATAACCAAAGAGCCAATCACAAGGCTGCCCCAGGCACCTGCTCACTTAACAGGCATGTGGAAACCTCCATATCTCCACACACTGAAATATCAACCTGTTGAGCCACACATGTGCACTGGTGCAATTAAAATGTAACATTACATTACAGGCATTTAGCAGATGCCCTTATCCAGAGCGACGAAATCCAGATCCAGAAAAGTTTTTACATAGCATACACATTGCAACCAGTTATACAGCTGGATATATACTGAAGCAATGCAGGTTAAGGACCTTGCTCAAGGGTACAACGGCAGTGTCCTACCGGGGAATTGAACCTATCACCTTTAGGTTACAAGTCCAACAGCCTACCCATTATACTACACTGCTGCCCAAAACCTGAACTCTGATTCGCAGAAGGGCTCTTTTTGATATTAGTCTAGCATTTACAGACTTTGTGTTTTTTTGGGGGCTTTTTTTTCAGCTTTATTAGACAAGATAGTGTAGAGAGACAGGAAGAACTAGAAGGAGAGAGAGGGAGAGAAATGCAATAAAGGTCGGCGGTCGGACTCGAACCGCTGACGTCGCGGCTCGCAGTGAGCATGTGCTCAAAGCGCTCCACGGGCTACGCCACTGGAGGCCCCCCTGAGTTTGTGTTTTAAAAACAGGGCCCACTGTAGGTGACTGCCTGAAGTTCTGTAGTGGTGTTTCGCTCCGTCACTACACGTACACGCCCACCCTTCGCCCCCCCCCCCCCCCCCCCCCCCCCCCCCCCCCCCCCCCCCCCCCCCCCCCCCCCCCCCCCCCCCCCCCCCCCCGTCGGCCGCCATCTTTAGCCCCGCCCACCTGTAAACTCCTCCCGTCCACAGAAACGCTCGCCGACCCGGCGGTTTCTGCAATCCTCTCCGAGCTGAAGCAGAGTCGTAAATCAAGCAGGCGGAGACGCGATTGCACTCCCGGATGATTCCGGGCCTCTCCGCCGTTCCACAGCAGCGCTACAGGACCCGCCGTAAAAGCCGAGCCGTTCAGAAATCAATGCATCTCATTTTCATGGCCCAGCAGCCACTCGATGAATATATTCATCTAAAACTCCCGAACCGGGGAAATATACATTTGAATACGATCCGTAACGTCAAGCAGTCATGCACGTGATTTTTTTTTTTTACAGGAGTTTTATTCTTTTTTAAAAATATTTGTCATGTGACTGTGTTTTACCGGCTCGCACATCTGACACTGTCAGAATCAGCGTTGGGATTACGGTAAAAACACCGATATTTGAAAGCGACTGAAAAAAAAAGCAGCGCTGTGTTAGCCATGCATGCTTCCTGGCCACGAAGCATGCCGTTTCGTTTGCTTTTGTTAGCCTGGAGAACTTCCTCCCCTTTTCGCTGATGGCGAATGCTGCCATTTTAATTTTTTTTGATCGGCGTCGGGATTTTGTTTACGAATGCTTTATCCTGCGATTCGGGCCGCTCCACCTGGGCCACTTCAGAGCATTGTGAGAGACAGTCAAAACAATTCAGGAGGAATAAATAAATATTTAAATGTTTAAACATTTATCACCGCGGTGCACTAATGGCCGCTTCACCAATAAATACAGCATTAAAAACAAAGATTTATTCCGCTATGGCGATCCGCAGTGTGAACACAGGTTTCGGTCTGATGTTTTCTGTCAAATCTTAGGAATGTTCTGTGCGATGACGTTTTTCTATTCAACAAGATTTGAAAACCTGAAATCACTTTAAAAACATTTTTATAGCTAGCAAAGGCACAATACAGAACAATGTTAAAATATGCGCAGACAGAATAACGTAATTCCGAGCTTTTGTAGTCCGGCAAAAAAGCAAAGTGCACTCAGCATACCTTGCGATCATTTTAAAGGAATATTTTGCATGCTTAAATTAATGATCATCCATGTGAGGTATCCTCCGTAGCGATTTAAAAAGTTTGTAGATACAGTTGTGCGTGTCCTCTAAAATTCAGGTTAAAAAACAACGCGTGCTTGAACGCAAGGTTATTCCACAGTGCACAGTTTGCAGAATGTTCCAGCATGGAAAGAGATTTGCTGTCACAATGGATACAAGGCCGTTCCACATTACTCATGGTGAAAGCAGCTTATCAAGCAGGGTCATTATTTGTGTGACAGGCACTTATTCTACTTTTCGCATCAATCCGGCTGGGTCCATTTTGGGCTAAACACTCCCCCTGAGAACAGCGAGGTTCTGGCCCAGGGTACTGCGTACACCTAAAAGCATTAACGCACACGCCTCACAAAATAAAAAGTGTGTACGAGTGAACTTCTGGTTGAAAATGCCTTCTGTGTCTCAAGTAGAAATGTTTTTTTTTTTTTTAAATAACTGAAAATGATGAAGATAAATACAAGGAAAAGCTCTCCCTTAAATATAGATCTTCTGTTGTATCACTCCATTACAAGTGAAATAGGAATACTTGAGCCATCTTGCAGGTGCAATTAGGCTGGGAATTATGTAGTCTTATTGTGGTATAAAAAACATAAAAGTGTCCTTGTGTTGTTGTTTTTGCTGCTGTTTTTGTTGTGGTTGTGGTTGTTGTTGTTCTTCTTCTTCATAATCATAGCAATAATAATAAGAGAGGAAAAATAAGATTGAAGATGAAATTTCTAATTTCTGTAACTGGGCTGGATGGAACAGTTGCTTTAACACTATTAATATACAGTTAGTGTTTATCAGCAGTATTTCTGAAGAGGGGCCATAAGGTAGAGTGAGTGAACCCTGCAGAGTCCATCTGTCCAAGCTGGTGCCTTGCACTGCTGAAAAAGGGTGACAGAAAAGCAGCATTATCACACACTGACTGCTACTCTGAGGCATTATCACTCACACACACACACACACACTGCTACTCTGAGGCATTATCACACACACACACTGTTACTCTGAGGCATTATCACACACACTGTTACTCTGAAGCATTATCACACACACACACACACACACTGTTACTCTGAGGCATTATCACACACATACACTGTTACTCTGAGGCATTATCACACACACTGTTACTCTGAAGCATTATCACACACACACACACACAGTTACTCTGAGGCATTATCTCACGCACACACACACACATACACACACACTGTTACTCTGAGGCATTATCACACACACACACACACACACACACTGTTACTCTGAGGCATTATCACACACACACACACACATACACACACACACAGTTACTCTGAGGCATTATCACACACACACACACACACACTCACTGTTACTCTGAGACATTATCACACACACACTGTTACTCTGAGGCATTATCTCACACACACACACACACACACACACACACAGTTTCTCTGAGGCATTATCTCACACACACACACACACACACACACTCACACACAGTTACTCTGAGGCATTATCACACAAACACACACACTGTTACTCTGAGGCATTATCACACTCACACACAGTTACTCTGAGGCATTATCACACACACACACACACACACACACACACACACTGTTACTCTGAGACATTATCACACACACACACACTGTTACTCTGAGGCATTATCACACACACACACACACACACACACAGTTACTCTGAGGCATTATCACACACACACACACACACACACACAGTTACTCTGAGGCATTATCACACACACACACACACACACACAGTTACTCTGAGGCATTATCACACACACACACACACACACACACACTCACTGTTACTCTGAGGCATTAACACACACACACACACACACTGTTACTCTGAGGCATTATCACACACACTGTTACTCTGAGGCATTATCACACACACACACACACACACACACACACTGTTACTCTGAGGCATTATCACACACACACACACACACACACTGTTACTCTGAGGCATTATCACACACACACACACATCACACACAGTTACTCTGAGGCATTATCACACACACACACACACACTGTTACTCTGAGGCATTATCACACACACTGTTACTCTGAGGCATCACACACACACACAGTTACTCTGAGGCATTATCACACACACACACACTGAGGCATTATCACACACACACACACACACACACACTGTTACTCTGAGGCATTATCACACACACACACACACACACACACACACACACTCACTGTTACTCTGAGGCATTAACACACACACACACACACTGTTACTCTGAGACATTATCACACACACTGTTACTCTGAGGCATTATCACACACACACACACACACACACACACACTGTTACTCTGAGGCATTATCACACACACACACACACACACACACTGTTACTCTGAGGCATTATCACTCACTGTTACTCTGAGACATTATCACAAACACTGTTACTCTGAGGAATTATCACACACACACACACACACTGTTACTCTGAGGCATTATCACTCACTGTTACTCTGAGGCACACACACACACACACACTGTTACTCTGAGGCATTATCACACACTGTTAATCTGAGGCATTATCACTCACACACACACACACACACACACACACAGTTACTCTTAGCTATTATCACACACACACACACACACTCACTGAGGCATTATCACTCACTGTTACTCTGAGGCATTATCACTCACTGTTACTCTGAGGCATTATCACACACACACTGCTACTCTCGGGCGTTATCATAAACAGCGTGTGAGGCAAATACTCACAGGCTGAAGTGTTTCTTTGAAAGATCATCACACACAGCTAAAATCAATCCAGGACCAGCAGTCGACGGGCAGACAGTACGAATCAAACTGCCGAAGCGTCAGTAGGGATCGCCCGTGCCCGTTTCAGACGTACAGAGCAAGTAAGCGGGAACAAGCCTCTGTCGGAAGAGCGCGCCAAAACCTGGAGCTGTCCCCACTGAGAGGACAACTGTTCGCCTCACCGAAAAAATCTGCGCACACTGGCCATTTTGTTTGTTTATTTTTAAAGCGAGCAGGTATTAGCCTGTGTTCTGTGAGCGCACCGTTCTTTTTCGCACTTTTAAAGCAGTCGTCATTTTTGGCCCTCAAAAGGAGTCAATAACCTCCTTCATCTTTGTTTACTTCTTCCTCTTTCATTTTTCCCCATCACCTGTCGCCTTATAGAAAGCTTGTGAAAAATGGCGATAAAACAGGCTCCAATACTTTATCGGCCTCTTTACACTGCCCGTGCTGTTGTGAAACCGAAGCCCCGGTAATATTAGGAACGTCCTAAAAATAAAGGTCTTCGGACCGTTAAAGTGTCTCTCCTTCCTCTCCACAGCCATTTTGTGCGTGTGAGAGATAAGGCATTCTGGCGATAAAATGAAAGATTTTTTTTTTTTTAAGGATTTTAATTAAAAAGCGTAATTAACTCATGGAAATAAAATGGCTTTAAATTACAACGGGCGTGAATCTGAAAAATGATCATCTTTTTCCTTTGGGTTTGGTTTTCACAATTAAACTGACAAATCTTGGCAAAAAAAATATATATATATATTTTTTACAACCAATATGGGACAAAAGCAATTAAGATTCCAGCAAAGGCTTTAAACTTAATATAATTAGAGTTTTGTAACTATAAGTCATGTGTGTGTTTTAGCCACCATGACTAAAACTAATACCAGAATAAAAAAATAAAAAACTACGCTAGCCTGCTGGCTTCTGTTAACCTCTGTTCTGTTAACAAATAAGCAATAGTCCTGCAGGGCTGCAATCTCTGTTACCCTTTGCAATTACCTCTCAATCAGCAGCCAATTTAGGCTCGGGACACAAAGTGTGCAGACTCTTTAGACAGTCAATGACTTAAATTAGGTTCTTAAGTGCAGGAACACGTCGAACGCCAGCAGGCACAACCCCTCCAGGGTTTGAGTTTGAGGTCCCTGATCTATGACGTCCTGTTTTCTCCACCAGAGTCTTTGGGGAACACAGCCCCTTCTTCAAACACAGTAAAAATAGTCGGTGCCTAACTCTGACAGTCTGTCCAACTCCAGTTCTCTACTAATTGCCAGTTCTTCCCTGCAGTAATTAACTAATCCCTCAGCAGGGGTTTGAGGGAGGGGGGGTTTGGGTGATTGAAAAGGGAGTGACATCATTTCCTCTACCGTACCATTTGCCAGTTTTATTTGAGCTACTGAAAGATGCTGGAAGCGTAACCCTATTAAAAATAAATACGTAAATAATTCCGATAAATTGTGTATAAAAATAGCTAGTCTGAGGAATGTGAGCAGAAGCCTTGCTCATGGTGTGGTCCGGACTGCAGTTACCACTGCCTCCCTGCGGAGGGCGCCGGCGTGGGAGAGAGGCCCGAGGGACGAGACATCGTTCTTTAATGGATTCCAGCTCACCTTGCGCTTGACCTTTCTCCCTTCCGCCGCCTGACCACCTGCTGGTCCACACCACCAGCCACCCCCCTACCCCAACCAGCTTAGCAACCCCCTAAATAAAACATTCCCCCCCCCTCCGGACCTGTCACAAACCCACAACCCACAGCTCACAGCCCCCAATCCGAACCATTCGCCGCCACTCCGGCCCTCTCTCCAAAATGTTACGAGCGCTGAAAGGTCCTCCCGCCCCCACATCGCGGCTCCTTCGCCGACGTGGCGGCGCCCCGGGGCCGAGCGCGCGAATCATCACGTCCCGAGAACGCCGAAAAATCGGCCCGTTCTCACCCTCCTCGACCCCGAGAGGAAGGTCCTCCCGCCGCAGACCGCAGGAGGGACCAAAACGACCGCTACCTGACCGAGTTCGGCTCTAAAGAGCTGCTGCTCGCAGAGTTCAGCCGTACATTGAGGGAACATAACAATTACACTCGGCCTCTTACAGTAGAACATAAGAGACAAGCTTCAGTTACAGGCTGACCGGTCAAACAAACTGGTGTCAGACCAGAAGTAGCTGAAGTGGATTTATGCCTTGTAAAGGTTTCTTATGATTGCTGATGCAAGAAGCCTTGCTTTAAATAAATAGATTAAAAAAAGCATGGCACTCTAATGAATTAGACAACAGAGCATGTTTAAGCATTAGTGCTCAAGAATACAGTGGGAGAAATTCAACAGCGATTGATCTGAAGAGAGGGGAACACAAAATCAAGCAGCACTGAAAAGCCAACAAGTAAACAAATAAATAAAATTAAATAAATGAATAAATAATGTCTTAGTTAGAGCCCAGTTACAACTAGTTTGGTCGCTGGTTATTAGAGCAAGCTAATGATTGCAGCTACAAAATCAAAGTAGCCCACTATACTTAAAAATAAGACCACTTGCAATGTAAGTATGACATTCCAATCAATCTGAAATGCTTAAAATTGCTTCCCAAGGACTTGAATGACTTCCCAATTTGTGTTGAAGGTTCTACATATAAAAATGTTCATTCCTGGATTATTACCTGGATCCTCTCAACATTTTTACTTCAAACGGTAGTTTCTACTTTCTTTTTCCCCCCCCCCAGCTATCTCCCGAGGTCATAATTTGGTCTGTCGCTCTACGCGGAGATTCCACGCAGAGGCAGACTGTAATCCCGGGGATAAACAAGGTGTGCGCCGGAGGAAACGCCGACGAGGGCGCAATTCAGGCTCGACGGCGTCCGCCGCGCGGGGGCTCAGGCAAAGAGGATTAGCGGCATGCAAATCAGAGCGCGCGGCCGCCGCGTGCTAACGCGTGCTAACGTGCTATCGGGTCATTTTCATAAAGTAATTACAGTCGGGCCGATTAAGCAACGCGAAATTATTTAGGCCCTGCGATTTGCATACGTCGCAGACAAATAGCTGTGGGATTCGCACGTATTACTGAGAGTCCCTTCCGGGCCCCCTTCCACCTGGTCCCACGAAAAGGGGTCACCCAAAAGGTAAATCGGCCGTCGTAAAGGCATGACCCGCGGGTTAGCACGACTGCGGCGGCGGCTAATTGTTAATGTACCGCTTCCAGTGTGACCCAGGTGGCTAGGGGGGGAAGCACGGGCTAGCAGCGCTAGCCACCTGCAGAGCTCGGTTAGCCTGAGTTGAACATAGAACGCGGAGACTTATCGCCGCACTGAGGACCGTCGCTTTAGCGTGGCGAGCCACCCGACAACCCCAGACAAAATCCTTCTTTTGATAAACAGACAGCTGGTCCCCTGGTACTATCTGCATTCACCTCTGTCAGTACAATAACGACCACCCCCCCCCCCCCCCCCTTATCGCCCCCTTGTCTGTTTACTCCGCAAACAATAAAATGCAGCGCCTCTATGGAGGTTTGCGCTATTGTTTATGGTTAAGAAAAGCAAGACAATAGATTTAACTTTTTTTTTGGTCATGCACACAGTATTCAATGGCCTCGGTTATTATTGAGTACAACAGGAAGATTTACATTGTTGTCAAAGGACACCCATTCATACATCCGCATTGTGAAGCCGAGGACGAAGGGGGGGGGCAATCACCCACTCCCACATTCTGTTTTAGATCTTCATGAGCCATATCAGGTCTGAGTCAGTATAAATCCTCCGTCTGCTAATAAATCTCCATACAAAAGGGTCCACTTCAGGGCCTCCACAGCCTGGCGCAGAGTCCCAGGCCAACGAACTTCGCACCAAACCATTTATTTCATAAACACTTTCATTCACGGTAGCACCCTCCCACTCTGTTTGATTACTGTAAAATGCTTATTCAGTCTTTAAAAATGCATTAATGAGGGGATTTGCATTTATATTGGATTTCTTTCCCCCTTTTCTCTCTCTCTCTCTCTCTCTCTCTCTCTCTCTCTCTCTCTCTCTCTCTCTCTCTTTCTCTCCTATCCACAGAAGAGAAAAGAGACGGGGTTTTGGAATAATGATGTAAAAAAAAAAAAAATCCCTTCACCACAACAAACAGGATCGGCCTCGATCGAAGGCGTCGGGAACAGGATTACGCAACGGGCGCGACGCCGCTCTCGGGTTCCAGGGCCGCCCGGCCCGCGTTCGGACCGCAGTCGAGCGCTCGAGAGCGGAGCCCGACGAGGGAAGAGCCCCCCCTCGGACGTACCGGGCCCGGTCGCGCCGTTTCCGCACGCCGCAAACGACGGCGTTTTCTCGCGCGCGGCGTAAAGACGAAAAACGTTAGCCCGCGGCGCGCGCCTCGGAGACGGTCCCGCCGACGGACGGTTCGGAAAACCGATCGCTGCCACCGGCAACGGCAGACCGCCCGTCGTTCAAGGGAAACGCAGTTCCGGCACCCCTGTACCCCGCTGCAGCGGACTTTACCGCTCGTCGCTGAACCGGACAGAGAGGACGGCGTTACTCACTCCTGATTATAAGGCCCAGAGCCCGATTTGCTTCCCTGCTACTCTGATTGAATCTCCTGGGAGATTCACAGGACTGCAGCCTTTCAAATGTCTCACGATTTTGTTTGGCGTTGCTGTTGTTGTTGTTTTTGGAGGCAGAAGGCTTTATCACCAGCACAAATATGGTATCACCAAAGTGCATTTTGTTATTTTATATATCGGCAAAACCCAAGAAATAAGTCAAATAAATAATCTTGACAAGCACTTTAGTCTTATATTTAGACTTTAACTCTTATTGTTGTTTCTTGTTTAAACATTTTGGCTAAATAAGACAAATTATTGCCAATGGGGTGAGATTGATCTCATTTTGAGATCTGCTAACTGGGTGAGACAAAATCACTTGTCATGAAAAAGTAACGTAAAACAAACAATACCTCCTATTTGAGAGGAAGAAGTACGATTCTAAGTCTCATTAGAAGACACTTGTTAGACGGACTGTTTTTGCAGTGTTTATATAATGACTAAAATGACACTCATTTCTGCGGAAGGACCACACTGCTAATAGCAACCCCCCCCCCCCCCACCCCTCCCTCTTCCACACACCCGTTCCACACAGCGAGCCACGTTTGCACACCATTTTCATAATAACAAAAAAAAATGGTTTGGGCTAATTTCGGCTTTGACAAAAACCCTGTGCTGCCGTGTAGAAAGCTAAGTACAGTGAATTAATTTCTCAGGGGGGCACAGTCTGATGTGGTTAGACAGGATCTGGGCTAACGGGACAGAATTTATGGGGAAGACGGGTCGGCGTGTTTACTCTACTGCTCGCGTGCAGAGTTTATGATGCACATTAGCTGAGATCGCATCCATCTCAGGCGCTCCAGGAATCTACCGATGTAAACGAGGCCCACAGCCTACAAAGCAGAGGAGACAAGAACTACAAATCCCACGAGAGCCTGAGAAAAGGGTGGAAACTGTCAGCCAAAGACAAAGTGAGTTCTCAGTGAAGTGACGGGGGGGGGGGGGGGGGGGGGGGGGGGGGGGGGGAGGTAGGGGAGAGGTAGGGTTTGTCAGACGGCTCTGCAGTTGTCTGACAGATGTGATCACAGATTTTCCTGATTAATTTTTAATAAGAATAGCTATGAATTACACTTGGTATTGATGTGGGCTTTAATTGCCCTGTCACAAGGCCAAAGATCAGTCGGCTGATGGCTGCATCCGATGCTTAGCTCAGCTTGCTTAGCTCAGCTAGCCTAATCTACTGTAACAGGATCTGTTCTGCAGCTTTTGAAATTCAAAATAAAAGCCTGCGCCAGGTGCACAATGAGGACACTTCTCTTACAAAAATAAAAGCAAACAGGACATGTACTGTATCGCACATAGGACTATTGCCAATACATGATGAGTGCACTGAGTAATATTGCGATATTCAAAAGCTAGCATGTTCAGTCTAACAGCGTAAAACCAACGTCAGCGTATGCCACGCGGTTGTTAAGATGGGCACTATGTAAGTGTGAACGCTTACATGAAAATGTCACCAGTACATTACATTACAGTCATTTAGCAGACGCTCTTATCCAGAGCGACAGATTTTGGATGTGTGAGGGGAGGAGAAGGGGAAACTGAGAACAAGAGTGAGAGTGAGAGAGGGGATGGGAATTGAGTGTGTGTGTGTGTGTGTGTGTGTGTGTCAGAGAGGGAGAGAGAGAGAGAGAGAGGGAGGCAGAGGGGGAGAGAGAGAGAGAGAGAGAGGGAGACAGAGAGAGAGAGAGCGAGACAGAGAGGCAGAGAGAGAGAGAGAGAGAGATAGAGAGAGAGGGAGGGAGGGACAGATAATCTTCACAGTTCTCTTATGTACACAGCCATACTGCATCAACAAAAATTAATAGATCAAAAATCAAGGCAAAGCCTTCCTTCCTCATCAACATCACAGCACCCCACTGAGAGAGAGAGAGAGAGAGAGAGTGAGAGAGATAGATAGATGGAGAGAGAGAGGCCCTATCCGTCAGTATAATTAAAGGCATCTCGGAAGAACGCTCTCGACTGCGAGAGTTCTGAGCGGTGGCTTAGACGAGGGGGAATGGTGGAGCGAGCGAGTCTCCGGTTCTGAGCGAAAGGAGAGAGCTCTCATGTGCCTGTTTCTGTCGTCCTGACGGTCAGATGTGCGGGAGGATTAAAGAGCAAAGAGAGCAAAGTCTCGGATATTAAAGGGGTAGTATTTAGATTTTAGCACTGACGGCTTGTCGTCTTTCACGGTGCAAATGGCAGAGAGAGACAGAGAGCATGTGAAAGCCTCGGCGTGTATAGCCTGTCGCCGAGCTGTGACAATACGGCAGCCTCTCAGGCAATTATACCTCATTTCAGCTCGCCAGACACAATATGAAACTGCACTCTAACTGACTTAGCTGTGTGTGTGTGTGTGTGCATGGGTGCGTGGGTGTGTGTTTCTGTGCATGTGTGAGAGAAAAAATTAAATGCCTGTGTTTGAGAGAGAGAGACAGAGAGAGATAGTGAGTGAGTTAAAGCCTGTGTGTGCCTGCACGTCTGTGCATACACACTTGTGTGTGCTTGTATCAGTGCGTATGTTTGTGTGTGTGTGTGCGCGCGTGTGTGTGTGTGTGTGTGTGTGTATCGGAAATGTCTATCCAGGAAAAAAAAGTGTAAGTACTCAGATTACACTTTATCAAGGCTGGTAATGTACATATCATTAGCTATATTTCCAACAGAACGCCTCAGTGAGTTACAGACAAAATAAAGGAAACACGTGAGTAAATGAGGGATGCACAGTATATTGAAGTGACTAGACTGCTGAACTCACTGATGTTTCATGAGGAGACTAAGACTGCTGAACTCACAGATGTTGCATGAGGAGACTAAGACTGCTGAACTCACTGATGTTTCATGAGGAGCAGTGACTAAGACTGCTGAACTCGCTGATGTTTCATGAGGAGCAGTGACTTAGACTGCTGAACTCACTGATGTTTCATGAGGAGCAGTGACTAAGACTGCTGAACTCACTGATGTTTCATGAGGAGCAGTGACTAAGACTGCTGAACTCACTGATGTTTCATGAGGAGCAGTGACTAAGACTGCTGAACTCACTGATGTTTCATGAGGAGCAGTGACTAAGACTGCTGAACTCTCTGATGTTTCATGAGTAACAGTGACTAAGACTGCTGAACTTGCTGATGTTTCATGAGGAGCAGTGACTAAGACTGCTGAACTTGCTGATGTTTCATGAGGAGCAGTGACTAAGACTGCTGAACTTGCTGATGTTTCATGAGGAGCAGTGACTAATGTGATGTTACCATGGAAGTGCGAGGGAATGGTCCACTGTAGTCTAAAGCACACCCTCCTTGACCGTGATGTCCGTACATTGGCCAGAAACGCAAGGCAAAACAGACAAGCAGCTCTGTGACAGCCGTCTGCAAACATCAATCAAGGGAGTGAGCCAGTGGCTTTATCAAGAACAGCCCTTCGAGAACTTCACAGAGAGGGATACTATGGTTGGTGTTTCTTTTATTTTGGCAGTTACCTGTGCCTAGCAGGCCTACAAACACTGTTACTTGTCTGCCAAACACCCACGCAGACAGGTACTGTGTTTTCACACTTCTGTGCGTTAGGAGAAGCAGCTATACATGCTCTGAACAGGGCAATGTTTTGCAGTCAGTGATGACTAAAAAAAACCGATCCTTCAAAAGGTTTGTTTTTTACTTTTGTTTTTTAATAGTGCCGAGGTGCATAGAAAGTTTTGTGAGGATTACGTTCAACCTGCCTCAACGCGCTTTTATAATTCCCACGCTGTCAGATGTCAGCTGACTTTATTTTATCATTTTCCTTTCGCATTTTCACATGAATTCACTGCAGGAAACTGTCAGGTTGGTGGCTGCTCTGCGCTGCCTCTACTGGCATTTCCGAGAAAATGCACCGTGCCGTTGTTGTCCTGCGTTCTGTGACATCATCACCGTCATTACGGACCCCGGCAAAGAGGCTTTAATTGTCCTCCTTTCACTAGAGGCGGCCAGAACAAATTAAACCGGTGGCTGTCATAATTGAGGCCACATGTTTCTTTTATAATACCCACATTTTAATGAGCCAACCCCCCCCCCCCCCCCCCCCCCAAGCAAGCCGTCAGGCAACATTCATTGCAGACTCTTCCTCTCTCTCTATGCAGACTCTTCCTCACTCTCTACGCAGTCCACCCGCTCACGCGCTCACACGTTTTTGTCCCCCTCAGGTTTGTTTCCCCGAAAATTCTGTTCCTCAGCCGCAGTATCAGGAGGCAGCCACCTCATCAAGATTCATGATAAGCAATCATTAAAAAAGATTACATTTCAGGTCACTGGAACAATCTCAATTACTCACGTAATTAATGCTAATTGAGCACAATTGCACCAGGTGGATATTGGAACACGAGCTTGTTCTCTGATTGGTTGCTTCATCCGTATAATTACCTGGTTTAATGCACTCAGCGAAAGCAGTAATTTGTTGGATGGCACCAAAATCACTATGATTGGTCTCTCAATTTAATTAGTCCCGTATTTATTATGGCCGGTAACCAAAGAGTTATGTGTTCAAAAAGAGACAGTGGATTTTAACTGCAGGCTTCCCAAATCCAACTTCATAAAAAAATAGGGTCTTACCGATCATGTACAACAGCACTTATCTAGATTTGTTTCTTTTTTTTTTTTACACATGCGTAGCCACCTTTGCTGACTTCTAAATTGCTTTGTGTTTTGTGAGAAGGCAGTAATTGCAAAAATAAAAAAATAAAAAAAGATTCAATATTTTTCAAGACTGAACACAGACAGGTTCCCGATGAACTGAACCTTTAGCAGTGACAACCTCCTACTGATTAAAAGTCTCCAAGCCAACCCAAGCACATTCTCACCAATCCCCCTCCCACTTGAGATGGTATCAATCAAATAGCTGCTGCTCCACATTAAAAATAAACTAGTTCAGCTGTCAATTAGCTATGATATTGTACATTGGCCTTTTGCCAGGCAGATTTAAAATGCCGGTTGTTACTAATGATGGCGATGCACGCTAAGACTCTCTAACAACGTATGAATATTGCTCAATGAACCGGTGTCTTTTTGACCGGCTGTAGGGGATTTTACATAATTTACACTACGGTGTCGCAACGCTGTTGAAAATGTGAGAAATGGAAACTGCGAAGATTGACGCCGAACAGACGCTGAGAAACTCATCACAGAGGCTAGAACTGGCCCACATACAATACCAAATGCTTACAGTGCAAATGTATCAATTCTGTTTACATGGCACGACACACTGGACTTATGATAAAATGGCACTTTTCAAGACGCTTGTCACATGACCCTGATAGACCGCAAAATCAGGGGGGTTCGACGGAGCCGATGGTCACAGCAGAGCTGCTGGCGGGAGCAGCGCATTTCAGAAAGCCTGAAATACCTTCCTGAACACTCCACAGGCCACACATTGCAACAGGAGAGCTAGCGCTGACTGGGAGAAAGGCGTGTCTTTCGCTGACACCAACAGATAAAAAGTGCAGGTCCCTCAGCACTGGCAGGATAATGGATAACCTAGATAATGGAGTACTAACCTAGATAATGGATAACCGCAGGATAATGGAGCGCTAACTTAGATAATTGGTAATGGCTGGATAATGAAGCTGTAAACTAGATAACGGATAAGGGTAGGATAATGGAGCGCTAACTTAGATAATTGGTAATGGCTGGATAATGAAGCTGTAAACTAGATAACGGATAAGGGTAGGATAATGGAGCGCTAACTTGGATAATGGACTGGTAACCTGGATAATGGATAATACCCCCCCCCCCCCCCCCCTTAGAAAACAAGAGGTTCTCCAGCCACTGAAATGAACAGGAAAGACCTCAAAAAACAAAAACAGGGAACTCGGGCTCTTAAATTTGCCCATCACAGGGGGGGGGAGAGTTGCTGTTAAAATGTGCACAAAGCTCACAGTTTTCACACAATATTCCTCAGGTGCAAAGTGAAGAATCGCAGTTAAGCAGTCTGCATTTCTTCACGCCTTTTTAAACAATATCGACCTAAAATTCTGCTCTGCAGTGGCGTGTTTACTCTGAATACGGTACAATTATTTTTGCAGCATATTTATTTTTAATTCACTGCTTACTTATTCTCATTTACATTTTCCTCAGATCGATGGTTTTTATAACAGCAATGATGAAAAGAAAAGGCTTTGCTGTGGTGATGAAGTTTCGCAGGGTGCAAATGTTTGATTTCGATCAGGTGTCTGTTTATTGATTCGGTGCTGATGTTTAGGCCTATATTGAGTTGTTTAGATCGCGTGACGGAGACAGTATTATGAAAGTCAAGGACCAGGGTTTCTCTTTCCTCGTTCTATACATGCACGTGTTGTAATTATCCAAAAAAATAAAATAAAATAAAACAACACGCTTGTTCCAGTGAGCTGGGCAGTCTTCTTCCTCCTTCTTGTCCAATGCATTGTTTTCTTAGCATGGACGTGACCATTATAGGCAATCTGTTTGGTTGCACTGACAAGAGCAGGAGAACTGGCCTGCCTCGCTTACGCTGCCTTAGCAGAATGGAAGAGGAGTGCGTCGCCTGGAGAACGGAAAAGCAGCCGGTTTACGGCGTTTTCGTCGCCGGGGAGTCGCTCCGGTTTTAACAAGGTTCGTCCGGAGGAGACGACTCCTGCGTCGTCGCAGACGCGGCGGGCGCCGATGTTTTTACGATCGCGCCGCTCGCCGCCCCACGCCATAATCCGTTTTAAATCGTTCTCGTTGTTATTCGCGGCCCCGCTGTTCCGGGAGATTTCGCCGAGACTGCCGCGCGGCTTCCTCGCCTCGCGAAACACCCCTCCAAACCTTTCATCAGCTCGTGCGCGCAAATGCTGGCTAGAGGGCTTATACACTGAGCGATGTGACATCATGTGTTTTTTTTATTTTTAAATCACATTTCAGAAGAGCATTTCGCGTAACGTGCACTCTGTCGTCCTTAATAAAGAATCGCATACACCCAAAATAATTTATGAAAACGCAACGTCACGTCATTGAATTGCGTTATGCCTGCATCGCCGGGCCTTCAGAAATGTACACACGCTCTTTAAACTGTGACCATCGAGTCTGCAGCGTTTGCTTTCCCATTTTAAAGCCCATTAAGTTCACAGCATCTGAAATGGGCTGGCCGTTAGCGAATACGAATTGAGTCTTCTGCTTCTTCGGTTGGAATTAGATCCAAAATGTGACAATTTGCAGAACACTTACGATGCATCATGAGTTAACATGAGTGTTGGGAATCAAGCAAACCAGCTCTGTAAAAGAAAAATGAGACGTTTTTCTTTATTGTGTGGGCAGATATGGGGGATATGCTGTATGCAGGCATTAGTGATGAGGACATTTGAAAACTGGGGGCTGTTTGTCATTCTCTATACCACATTAAAGATGCATATAATTAGCTACAGGCTAATTACATCGGTAGCGACTGTAATAATGATAAAAGCCTTAAGCAATGATGTAGTTCTGCACTTTGTGTTAATGTGTCCTTAAGTCAAAACCGCTCCCCTAAGTGTTCACCTAAGTTCGGTTCATTTTTTCAAATAGCTTGTACACACAGTTTGAAATGAATCAAAATGCACTACATGACTGACAGAATAGAACAGCCACTGAGGTGAACATATCCGACCTGTCAATAAATGTCATTTTATAAAATAGCTGTATGAATGTCATATGCACGAAAGCCACATGCGATATGTAAATGTAGTTCATATTTCGATATGTCTCACACATTAAAGCAGCATAGCAAAATCTCTTCAAATCTTTCAAAAAAGATTTTGTACGCCAGCAGGCCCTGCTTTTTCCTAGCGCTAATGGCCATTGCTGGCTCTGAAAGGTGAGAAATGTTCGGCTAAGTAAGTGCTGGACAGGGACATCTCCTCGGAAATTAAACGGATAGAATAATGTAATGAACTCAGAGGAGTGGATGTCTGTGCAATAGATGAATAAAAAGGAAAGAGAACGGAAGGATGGGGAGGCGGGCCATGCAGGCATATGAACGAACCGGCCGAACTGGATTAATGTACCGTACCTGCATTCATCTTCACAGCTTACTTATGAACTGTCTTATGTCAAAGTGAACTGAAAAACGTGAACAAGCCTGGACTCCTGGAAAAGAAATGGAAACGAATGGCGGAAAAAGACGGAAAGCACGTGGTAAACGATGGTAAACCGAATTAAAATCTCAGCGAGGAAAAAAAAACTACGCTACAGATGAGAGAAGAAGTGCGCTGTTTGCCTCCAGTAAGCAGTTAAAATCCCATCGCCCTTAACCCTCGTTTCAGTAACAACTGTGGTATAAGCTAGAGCTATGGCACAAGACGTGTGACTGAACACTGCTGTCACAGTCTCCTGTAATGTCTCCCTTCCATTCTATAGTCACTTTCCAAATTACCCATAACCCCCCCCCCCCCCCCCCCCCCCCCCCCCCCCCCCGTCATTCTACAGCAGTGGTGCGAAACTCCAGTCCAGGGTGTTCTTGGCACGAGCGCTTCGTTTAAGTCACCGATTGGCTGAGGAATCCAAACGCCCTGATCTCGAGGCCTTAATTGGCAGCTTGCTGAAAAAAACCCAACGATGCTGCGGCCCCCTCGGGATTCAGTTCGACGCCCCCGCCCTGAAGACAAATGCGATGCGTGAGACCGAACTTCTGTACCCATTTAAACGCTGCATGTGAAGGGAAGGTTTCCATACGTTTAGAGAGAGGGGGTGGGGCAAAGTGGAAGTACAGAAAAAAAAGGGCGGGAAACATAGCAATAGTGTTGTTATTTTTGTTGGATGGAAGACAGCTAGCCTTCCAGGGGGAGTTAATAGGCTATAGCTAAGCGGTACGGTATCGTAAGTAGGAGTAATAGCCCATCCGTACTTTTTCCAAGGAGTAAACAAGTGAAAGGCTAAATCCTTGTGTGTCGGCTGGCTGTATCCGGATACCTGCTCAAGCTGGGGACGCACCATAAAGATAGAGCACTCACCCACGGCCTTACACAGATGTTACAAGCAATACCGTCATGGCATCAGACAGGAACGAGGAAGTGGGGGGGGGGGGAGAGACTGGGCTTGCAACTCTAAGGGTGTAGGTTCCGTTCCCAGCTGGGGGCCGCTGCGCCCCCGAGCAAGGCATTTAACCCGAACCGGCTCAGTAAAGACCCAGCTGTGTAAATGCGTCGTCTGCAAAAAGTGTAGAACCGTGCGAGTTGCTCTAGATTAGCGCGACTGCTAAATGCCCAATGCCATTAAACGTCCGGCCAACCGGGGAAAGACATAAACGGGTCCTTCTGCAGATCTGCTCTCGTAAAAACCTACTGAATGCACTCGTGTTCATCTCCCTGTGAGCCACTCTGTGTCCGTGTGCTTGCTAACTAAACGTAATTTAACTTAAAAAGAAGAAGTAGAAAAATGGAAGTAGCAGTCGTTGGTAATAATATTCTTGGAAGCTGCTGTGCGTGTTTAACACGTCCCTACGCAGACGTTCAGAAAGGGACATTTGTTTTGGTGTGGATGTGTTGGGGAAGGCCCTCGACCGCAAGCACAGGCCGAGGCCTGTTAGCCTAGACGTCGCTAGTTAGCGTCTGGGTTACATCACGAGCTACCTGCGCCTGAGAGACTAACAGAATTACCTGCGCCACGGGCAGGATCCTCTTAATTTAGTCAGCCGCATTAGCGTCCTCTGGGCGCCGGCTGTTGATGTGAGATATTGCCGCTAGCGCTCGGGCTTAGCGGCGACGCTCCGCGCGTGCGCGCGGGCGTCATGGCGACGGCGCGGTTGGAGGCTCCGGGGGGGGGGTGATATCGGGAGGAACGAGGGAAGATTTGCTCGGCTAGCCTCGAAACCACCGTGAGCCTCAGTACACGAACACCGAAGTGCTAAAGCTCCATTTTTTTCATCTTTGTTCCACGATGACGGAATATGCCGGTTTGGATTTCCCGCGTACGCTTTCAAAATGGACCCTGCTCCCGACATCGACAGCGAATGAAGGAGAAAGACCGCCACTCACCTATAGATCTTGTATCGGGTTGTAAATCCTTGGCGGAATCTTTCCACAAAGGAGAGATAGCTCCGCGAGTGGTGGAACGGCCCGCGGTCAGAGATGAGCCAATCAAATTGCTTGGAGACATGGTGCTCGGCAACGGACGGATCCTGGCGGGAAGACTGAACTGTTATATGGCCCCATATAAACAGGAAGCAGGTGACCTCAATGACCCTCCAGTTCATGCTTTTCCTGCAGCCTTTCTCTGTTCATTCTCGCTCCATTCTGTGGAGACCTGCAGGGGGAGACAGAGAGCAAGGGACAGAGAGAGGGAGAGAGAGAGAGCAAGAAGGACAGAGCACGAAAAAGTGTTTGTGTGGGTATGTGTGTGTGCGTGTGTGAGGGAGAGAGATTGAGTGCAAGACAGACAGAGCACGAAAGAGTGCGTGTGGGTGTGTGTGTGTGTGAGAGAGAGAGAAAGAGAGAGAGGAAGAGGTTGGAGGGAGAGACAAAGTGCAAGAGGGGCAGATAGAATATGCGAGTAGAGAATATTTGAGAGACGGAAAGCCAGAAAGCATGTGCGTGTGAGAGAGGCAGAGAGAGAGAGAGAGAGAGAGAGAGAGAGAGAGAGGGGAGAGAGAGAGAGAGGGAGAGAGAGAGAGAGAGAGAGAGAGAGAGAGAGAGAGAGAGAGAGAGAGAGAGGAGGGAGAGAGAGAGAGAGAGAGAGAGAGAGAGAGAGAGAGAGAGAGAGAGAGAGAGAGAGAGAGAGAGAGAGAGGGAGAGAGAGGAGAGAGAGAGAGAGAGAGAGGGGAGAGAGAGAGAGAGTAAAAACACTGTCATTACTCAGACAGATTCCCGGGGCAGGCCTAAGTTAAGAAATAATAAAATAAAAGCCTGGGTAAAATTAGCCGCTGCTTCTGACGGAGACAAAGGAGCCGGCGCAGCTAAGAGGCCGCCGTCTGCACGGAGCGCCGCTCATTATCTCGTTTATTTTCTGTTGACGTCGTTGTTTTCCGTTCTTCCTTTAATCCACCCCCCCGTCCCCCCGTAGCCCCCCCCCCCCCCCTCCCCCCCGCCCTCCCGCCTGGCAGGCGTACGCGCCCCAGACTGCCGCTCGCTCCGCGCTAACGAGGAACCGCTGCCCTTTCGCCGGCGGAGACGGCGAGGGGCGGGGCTCGGCGCGGCCTTCCCCCGCCGCAGAGCTAATTGGTTCGGCGATAAGTTCAGACGCGGGCTAAGAGCTCGCCTCGCGATGAAGCGCGCCGGCGAGCTGTCCGCGCCGGAGGCCGCTGCTCGTCTAATTGGAGACGGGAAGCGTCCCGCGAACGCGGCCCGCTGGAACTCCCTCAGCCAATCAGGGCGGGACTCAGGGTAACCCCTGGAGGCGGGGTCTGGACGTCGGACGTAACGGTGCGGTACCTCACACGTGACATCGCGCCTCGAAACCTTCACGCGCAAGCAGCTCCATATTGTGCTGACGCGATATTACGCAATATTGTTAAACATAACAGCCCATAATATCCTAATATATATTACAGGCCAATATTATGTTCATTTAAATTACCTACTGTGGAAAATTGTGAAATGAGAGTATTAAAATTTGATGAAAACTGCACATATCACAACTGAAAGATAATTATTGTCTTGTTTTTCTGCCACAAACTACATTTCTTTTTTTTTAACTAAAGATGCATTGCCTGCCTACATTATCTTGCATTTGACCCCTATTGTATTTTAATTGCAATTTTTTTTTTTTTTTAAATGATACTTAAAATCTAGCCTGAATGCAGAGTTTCAAGTTCAACGATGCAATTAACCCCCCCCCCCCCAGCGTTTTCTGAATACCACTTCCTGGAGAGCGGAGCTCATCCGCCGCGCTAACAGCTGGACACCGGCACGGCTCGCCACTCCAGCGCTTCGGCTCCCCGCTTCCCGCCAGCTCAAACATTTGCTTTAGCGCCGCTGCCAAGCCTCGCCCGTACCCGCGGAGGCCAATCGCCGCGCGCGCGAGAGCCAGGAAGTTCCGCGCGCTGACGTCTCCCGCCATAAACCGCGCCACGCGCTACGCTAGCACGTTATCCCGGTCTTGGGAACATTAAAAAAAAAAAAAAATCATAATCACGTGACTCGCCGGTGGGTTTGTAGTGCGTGTTGCAGCTCTGTCGAAGCACCGCTGTGACCAGCCAATACCAGGCAGAGCACTGCATGACAACACGGACCTCTATTTGGATTTATAGACACTGTAGGCCCTTATTTGGTTTTAAACAATATGAGATCACTGAACACACAGTACTGCTAATGCCTTAAAAATGTATGTATGTGTATATGTATATATATATATATATATATATAAATATATATATATATGAAATCCATGTTCATTAATATTCTGCAGCTGTAATGGTTAATTCTTTACTGTAATGGAACCTATCTATTATAACATATATCTTATATGTGCAAAAATGTACACTTGATAGCAGAAATATTTGCTGTATTTTGCCATGTTCAGTCAACCAATCAATCTTTAGGTTGACACGGTGATTTACAGTGTTTGTTTCTCCTGAATGAAAACGCGGCGGGGCTATTTGAGGAACGGTGAAACTGCGGGCATTTAAAAATCCATCGCGATATATCAATCGTAATATTGATCAGCGCACGCGTGCGTTAATCAATCCAGCCCATACGATAAACAGACTTCTCCAGCGCTCGTGCGTTGTCCCCCGAGGGCTTTATGCATTCGCAGTAATTAGCTCGCAAAGATTTGAGCTGCGGAGTTTCCGGGATAGCCGAGTCCTCTAATCTTCTGCCTCTTCAGTTTTGTCCTTTAACGGGAGACACAGCTTGTTTATCATCTTCTCTTTGTAGCCGTACGTCAGCTAGCGCGCTAAACGTAAAGTTGATTTGGAGGTGAACCGAGACCCGGAAAACTATTCCGTCCTCGGGGTTGGGTAAGAAACGACGCTGTGGTCAAAATGGCCGCCGCCTTCAATAGCCACTTAAATGGTAAATGGACTGCATTTATATAGCGCTTTTATCCAAAGCCTTTACAATTAATGCCTCTCATTCATCCAGAGCAGTTAGGGGTTAGGTGCCTTGCTCAGGGACACTTCGACACGCCAGGGCGGGGGATCGAACCGGCAACCCTCCGCTCTTACCTCCTGAGCTATGTCGCCCCTACCACTTAACGCGGACGGGGAAAGGGGAAGGACGTCGCCGCCTCGGACCGAGTGCCTCTCCCCCGGAGGACTTCTCCGCGGCTTGCTGACGGCCGCGCGTTAGCGAAGTTCGGCCGGCCCGACGCGCGAGGACGCCGCGAGGTCACCCGTGCCGCGCGGCGCACAGACGGGCGGGTTATCGAGGGACGCGGCCGCTGAAAACCGAACCGAAACTAAAATGTAATGATCGTTTCGCAGGGCACATTACAGCACCATACATTCGCCCGGCGTTACACAGCACATTAGCGCTCTGTAGCTAGAGGAGCTCTCTCCATGCTGACTGATAAGACAGTCGTTTTCCTGCGTAATTGCATTTAAGAACTTTGGCCCCTGGCTTCAGAAGCCTGAGACTGCATCATTAAATTAGTGCTCGTCTGCAGAAAAAAAACCCCCTCGTTCTTTCTGCTGCCTCAGACAACAGACCAAAAATAAAACGAATGGGGGACCAAATAAAACGAATGGGCCTAATCCAGCATTAAACAGCGGGACACCTCCATGCTAAGAAATGTAGGTCAGTTTAAGGTTAAACAGTACATGCATGCATACATACATACATACAGACATGTATACACAAATACATACATACATACATATATACAGACATGTATACACAAATACATGCATACATACATACATATATACATGATTACATGCATGCATACATACATACACGCATACACACATACATATACATATATACATACATGCTTGCATATATTCATAAATACATACACACGCATACATCATACAACATACATACATATGTACATGCATTCATACACACACATACATCCATCCACCTCATACATACATAAATACACACATACATACACATGTACATACTTACATAAATACATTCTCTGATACAAGTAACTGCATGCTACATATTCAGTAGAAATTAGGATAATGCTGGAAACAGAGTTGGTGTGGATAATAATTACTGGAGAAAGGATTTAAGGAAATTGTTGGTGGCAAAAATGCAACATTCCCTACTGTATGTCTTACTTGTTTGTGTTATGTATGCTACCTACTGTGGAAAATAATTTCCTACTTGAGTACAAATAAACTATCCATCTATCTATGTGTTTATCTAATTTGGTGGGGATGTGTACGCCTTGTCCCCACCCAAATATACACTCATGCTAAGGGTAGGCCTCTTCCAAGCCTGCAAATAACATCCAACAAACCTGCAAACAGCACAGCTACCAAGCTACACCTGTGTGCACACGCACGTCAATTAGCTAATTATGTGCTTTAGGAACATACTTTACATCTGACACTTTATCCTCCGTGTTAATAACCACATTTACAACAGATGTGATCTAAGCAATTTGTTTAGCCTATATGAACTGCTTTTTGGCCATTGTTAGCTTAATCGAGTTTATATTTTATTTCCCAGTTTCAAAAATTGCCAAAGTCATTTAGGGCTCTGCACTATTTTCAGTAAGATATGTCTCTACTGAAGTATAATATATATATATATATATATATATATATACTGAAGTACACTATATAATCTACTGAAGTACACTTAAAATGGCCCATTTCCCCATACTGTGCTGGACAGAGAAGAGAAGGAGATCATGGCCGCATGTGATTAGTCTCAAAAACTGGTTCGGAGCGGCCAGTGAACCTACCGAACCCAAGATATGCAGCGCTATCATGTGCTATCAGTGGACCATCGATTCCGACCAATCAGAGCACTTCTGCTGCGGAGAGCGTGGAATTTCGATAGGCTCAAATCAATCGGCGATTGCTCCTGTCAGCTCCTCCCAGCACCTCCCAGGAGAATGGCCCGGGAGGCCTTGATCCTCGATGGCAAACCGTCGCCGCACAGATCCTGCATTTTTAATTGGAGGACGCCTTCTCGAAACCGTGACAACGCAGAGTCAGATCACAGGAGGTCGATGTGGGGGGGGGGGTGGGGGGTGCGTTTGAATATCTCAGTTCAGCTCCCTGACAATTTTAAGTGGATTATAATTTACTTGATGTTAAACCTGAAGAGTGCAGAATGTAACAGGGGGAAAAAAAAAATCTTTTGCCACTAGAGAGTTTTCTGCCAGCGTCATTATCTCCTGGGGCAGGCATTAGTCACACTGCGGCGTGTTTGCATGGTCTGCAGAACCGCGGCTGTTGTGTCTGTTTACCTGCCTATTTTTAAAGGCTGCCGAGCTTTCCTGCCGACTCGGCAGAAATCGGAGAGCGGAGCCGGTTTCCGCGCGCTAGGTAGCCGCGCCGCGCCGCTAACCCGGAACGCTGCGACAGTGACTAATCCCCGAGAAGAGATCGTTCGGCGGGGCCCCCTTTAAAATCGCTAATTAGCTCGGGCTAATTTGCAGTTGGCCGCGTCGTCTAATTGAATGTAGAGGCGGCGGCGGCAGATGCCGGGAGACAAAGATGCACGTATGTGCAGAGTCTTTGTGTAAACGTGCACGTGTGTGTGTGTGTGTGTGTGCGTGAGTGTGTGTGTGTGTGTGTGTGCGCGTGTGTGTGTGTGTGTGTGAGTGTGTGTGTGATTGTGTGTGTGTGTGTGTGAGTGAGAGAGTGTGTGTGTGTGTGTGTGTGTGTGTATGCGTGTGTGTGTGCGTGCGTATGTGTGGTATATGCATATGCATTAACTGTAGAAGAAGGAGCTACTCTCTGCAATATTAATGAATGGCTACATGCTAACAGGAATGTTCCATTCATTACAGAGGACTGATGTCATTAAAGGCTCCTCCAATGGGCCTTATGTTACTGCGGACAGTAAAATATTTAGTGGTTTAGTGGTATGGGCAGTACGGTAAAAAATTAAACATGGCAAGACAGTAACAAAAAGAATGTACTTCACCAATAAGGAAATTCAGCCTTGGTTTCCTTATTTGCGAAGTACATTATTTTTTTTCAAAGTAAAAAATAAATAAATAAAAAACAGGACAACAGGTGACTGAGCTAAACATTGCTCTGGCACCTAGAAATGCTCAAACATTTCCGCTGTTTAGTGGAAACCTGCCAAGGGAAAAAAGATGAGTTTTCCTCTGAGCTCTCTCCTGGTGCAATATACCGGATGTACTAACAGCCTTGTTGAAAACTGTACACTGTCCCTGTCAAATAAATAAATTAAATCAACTGAACTCAACTGAATAACTGAATAAAAGCAAGATCTGGCACAGGATAAACAAAGGCGTGAATACTTTGTGGACCTTTAGCCGCAAGCAGCTTCTACTCGTGGACCCCAAGAACAATTCTTCTAAACTTTCCAATGTTCAACACTTACAACAGTATTTCTTTGCCCTGTTGACCTCATACAGAGCTACATTTTGAAACGACGGCCATTTTTAAAGCTATGTACATACAAGTGGCCCAAGCTAACTGCCGGACTCAAAGGCATAGCAGTACCCCAACCTGGGATTCAAACTTGCAACGTCTCATTTAAGGAAGCAGTTCCAGAGCCAGTACACTACACAAGCCTACATCCAGAATGTACCTGGAGATGTTGAGATGTTCCACCTCCAGATGGCGATGTGATGTAACCCCTTTCAATGGGCTACTTGAATAGCACAGCTAAATTTTACAGATAGATCCAGGACTCTGGACTATACAGATTACTGTTGATTTCTCTTTCAACACACCCACCCCCCCCCCTCCCCATCCCCATCTCCATCCCATACCAAACAGCAAACAGGCAAATTTAGAAAAAATATCCCATCCCATTTCCAAAGAAAGAGAGAAATAAAGAAAACAAGACCAGGTCAAAACCTAGTATATGGCTGGACCTAACACACTTGATCCGGCCGACCAATGGTGTGACTTCATAACTCGGCCGACCAATGGTGTAACTTCATAAATCAGCCGACCAATGGTGTAACTTCATAAATCAGCCGACCAATGGTGTAACTTCATCACTGACTCAGTCACTCTGTCACAAACGTTTGCGTTTGTAGGGCTGGCCCGGCTGTTGCGGTCCAACAAAAAGAAAGAAAGGATGGAGTGGGGGGTGATGTCATGGCGGGGGTGATGTCATGCCTCTCCCTTCACTGCGCCGGTAATGGGGGTTTTTCTGAGAGCCGCAGCAGATTTCATCAGCCAAATGCCCACAGACCGCTGAAGGCCACACAGGGGCCGGGGTGCTGAGGATAATGAGGGAGCCCGTTAGCCAGCGCATTAGCCGGGCTCTCGCGCGCCTCGAACGACCGGGCCTCTCCAACAGCCGCCCCCGACTCCCGTTCCAAATCTGTCCCCCCCGGAGCTCCCCGGCAACCATCGCCGCGATCACGGAGAGACGCCAGATTATTTGGCTGCGGTGAGGGACGACATCACAGCGAAATGTGTTTTTTTCCCCCGCGATGCCTCGATAGCAAGGACGCAGTAATTATCAGGATGATAATGGGGCAATGGGCTCTGCCACACAATCAGTTTCCCCCTTAGCCGTGTTCAGTAAAGGAAAGATGATTTGATTTTTGAAAAATGATTTTTTTTTTTTTTTCTTTTTTATTACAACAATCGCGCCATTCTGACTCTGACCCCAGTGGTGCTGTTGGCAAGCATGCAGACAATAATGTCCTATCCAAGATAACATGATTTGAAGAGAGCACCCCCCCCCCCCCCCCCCCCCAGGACAGATGCTCAGATAGCCCATGTTCTGTGTGGCAGGCAGTATAATTGCGAGCTAGATCTTCATCGCTCTAAAATGCAAGCGGCTCGCAATTTACAGCAAGTGAGAAAGGAAAGGAGTGTTTGTCAGTGAGGGGTTATATGAAGAGAATTCAGATGCAGGTGAAAGTTTTTCTCACACACACACACGAATACACAGACGCACTGACATTGACACGCACTTACACACACACATACACACTCACACATAAATACAGAGACACACTGACATTGAAACACACGTACGCATGCGCACACACACATACACCCACACTCTCGCACACACACACACAGACATAAATACACAGACACACACACACACGCACACACGCACTCACACATATTCCATGGCCCTCAACCTGAAATAAACCAAATTTGAGGAGAAAAACAATTAAATTCTCTAATGAATTGGACATGAAAGCACAGGGACATTCATAATCCCCTATGCACTCATCTGAGAAAATAGCACATCAAGCAATACTTCTGTCCCCAGATATCTCTCTCCTTCTCTCTCTCTCTCTGTCTCTCCCTCCCTCCCTCTCCCTCTCTCTTTCTCTGTCTCTCCTCTCTCTCCTCTCTCTCTCTCTGTCTCTGTGAGAGAGGCATTCTTCTCGCAAATATCAAGCAATTTTCAGAGAATTGCCCTTGGGTTTCCGAGTATGCGTTCTGACTGTTGATTTGTTTACTGAAGAAGACAGCAGATAGCATAGGCTTTCCAGTAACCAGGGAGAACAGACTCAGGATTCTCAATACGCTAAAACTACCCTGGGATGAACGGTGACTGGGCCCTCGAAGAGGTTGTGATTCCTTCCTCTTGGTCCCTGGAGGATTCTGCCCGGTGGCAGCGGCTGGCGCGTTTGCGCCGCGCTGTCTCGGGTTTGAATCCCCAGTGCGGTTCGCCACCCTTTTACCCTTGAGCGCTGTTATTTACCTCGGTTGCTCTGCTAAAACACAGCTGCGTAAATGGGTTGCTGACTGCGCACAGCGGCGAACGCGCGAGCACAGAACATTTCTCACAACAAGGGCATCTGGTGCGAGTAACTGATGCGTTCGGACGGCCTCCTCTTCCATCCCGTCGAAATCCACGCGCAAGCACAAAACGTGTCTCATTCTCGTCGGTGTACACACGGACCGGGGCTAGTTTTTCTGTTGAAATCTATTAATGGTACGCAACAAAATACCCCGGTGTTCGTTCAGCTCTAACAGATAACATTTAGACACACTCTGGTCCAGATTGGGACCAAATGTTATCTGCTTGTGTTGAATTAACACTGTAAGAGTTGAATTAACACTGGACATTTTACTGTGTGCTTGCATTTGGCACCCATTTCAAGATCACCAAGAACACTGACAGCGATCAGCCTGGTTTTCATTGGTTGATTTCATTTTTCTTTTCTCACCGTCTCTGTGTGGCTCATTCTGTGACATAAAATAGATTTAAAAAAAATAAATGGTATTTATTTTCCTTTTTTTCCTTGTTGTCTTTCCAACGTCGGTTGCAGATCGGCGTCAGTTGGGGAGGAGTTCTCCGGTCTTGAGGGGATTTCCTTCTCCTTCCTGGTTCCTCTCCTCGTTAATATTAGTCAAGGCTAACAGGCCAGACTGCGGTCTTCAGCTGAAGGGTTTGGGGGGGGGGGGGTTTCAAGGATGGATGGAGGAAGGAACAAGAAGAAGTACAGGGAGAAATGGGAGGGTCGAATTATGAAGTTGCCCGCCCCCCCCCCCCCCCCCCAGCCCGCTTCCAGTTAACATACAGTCTGCCACACTAATGGCCTGCCGTCTGCAGTTGCCGGGAAACTGACAGAAAGAAGAAAGAGGCCGAACTTTTTTCTTTTTTTCTTCTTCTCTCGAGCGGCCTTATTTGGTGCCGGCACAGCGCCCCGTGGGCGGGACTGTCCGGAATCGGAGGGCGGACGGTCCCGCCCCCGATCAATGGGCCGGGTCCGAAAAGAAAAAGACCAAAAAAAAAAAAGGAAAAGAAAAGAAAGAAAACTAATTCGCTAATGGTCTGAGTTATCGTCCTGTTTACCTGCGGCCAGCTTCGCCGCGCCGCGGTCGGCTTCGGAGGGGGAGATCGATAGCGCCGCGCCGCTAACCCGCGCCCCTCCGCCTGTCGACTCGAAGTGCCCGCGGGGTGGCGAGGGGGGGGGGGGGGGGGGGGGGGGGTGATGGGGGGGTGTTACTGGCCGGGTGGCTGCTCAGGTCTCTGATTCTGCCCCCGGTCCAAAACGAGGAAAGTCATGAAATCACGATATCACAAAATCACACGCAAGGCAAATAAACTCATGTAGATGTTACGCCCGAGATAGTTAAACTCAAACAATTCACAGATAATTAAACGACTAGTTCTGCAAACTAGTCGTTCAAACTAGAAAAAGAAACCTGTGTTTGAAATAACATATCGCAAAATGGTGGTTGTCCTTTGTCAAGGCCCACTGATCGACTGCAGAAAATCGCACTTTAAAATCGGAAAATAAGCATTCCCAGATTTTGCGTGTTTGACCGTGGGTGATTAGCAGCGGCGAGAACAATGGCTAATTTCATTACCCTTCCTAAATGTCATGCCCGTGACTGTGACGAAGTCTGTTAATTAAATAAACCATCAGCGTTAAATACAGATAGTTCGTAGGCACGGAAGCGTGTCATTTTGAAGCACGCTTTGCTTGTCCTCGGATGTGGAGTTTTTAAAATGTCGAGCCTAGATAAAGAATATCCCTATTGTGTGTGTCACGGGCACAGATGGAGAGAGTGGCTCAAGGTTGCCATGGTTTCTATCAGATTTACATCCACTAATGACAGATTTTTTATTTATTTATTTATTTATTTATTTATTTATTTATTTATGAATGAATGATGATTGCCCAGCAGTTAAGTTTACTCAGTCACAGTCCTAAAATGTATTAAGCATTCTAATACATAATACATAATACAGCAAATACAGAATTTTCTTTTTTAATTATTTATTTATGTATGTATTTTATGCAGGTAAGCCGGCACTGTTGTCGTGTCCTCTCTGGATTCAGATTCTCTTGGAGAGCACTTTATTACCTTGGCTACTCCAGCGACACTCTTCCTTAATCTCCACTACATTTTACGCTCTTCACATTGCAGTGATGTTAATAAAATCAGGGACTTTTCATCTCATTCCTGTAAGAACGCGTCAATCATTGTTCATTTTGTGCAGCATGGAGGATTTTTCTTGCATGTGGGTTTTGGGGGAGCCACACTTGTGCCGAGCTAGCACCAGAGCACTTTCAGGGGCAGAGAACATCCCTCAGTTTAGATTTAGTTTCAGAAATGAAAAACCTGAACTTTGAATGAACTGGGAATTATATGACAGCCAGGCTTAGAAAACTCACATACCTGTCTCTCATGCACTTGAGTATCTCCCTGGAGTGTCCCTTAATTCATGCTCTTTTTTACGAACATTTCCAGAATTTCAGGTTTTTTTTTTACCCTCAGATTTCAGTGCTTGAGAACAGCCTCGGGCAATGGGCACAAAATAGTTCAGCACATCGCAGGGGACACTGAGGGACACAACATCAAGTACACATGAAATCACCAAAAAACAGGCTGTGTGGCCACTCTACTGCATTTTGAATTGGGTTGCCAGATTTTATTTATAATCTCGCTATAAATCCTGGAATAAAACTTCAGTAGGGTGAGGGCTCCACAAAACTGGCAACCATTAGCTGCTAGAACAGGAGTGGACAACGAAGGCCGTATCTGTTTGTGGTTTTCATGCCAACTTCTGGCCTTAATTACTTAATTAGCCCTAACATTCACACCATCTGAAAAATTTATTTTCCACAGAAATGTTTCTAAAACCAAGGTGATCGTCACAAGGAAGCCAAATTCGAGATTGCTGAGTTGAGGGGGATGAAATCTGGAACACTTCAGATATTGTGTGCACTAGCGTTCAGTCCAGTGGAGATTCGGATTTGGTCCCCCCCCCCCTTCCAGCAGAGAGAGCACAGGACACCTGTTGAGTAACAAGCCCAGGTGCATGAAGGTGTGCTCCTCTTCGCAGCACAGGGGCCGAGACCAGGAGCACTCGCCGTTCTCGTGTTGATTGCGGGTGCACTCTCTCCCTCCAGGTGGCAAACTACGGTGCGAACCCGGAACTGTCGCATCTGCCTCACGGGGGTGTCACCCGGCGTGAGACAAGCGAATCTGATGAAATATGCCAGATATGCTTCAGTAATTATGTGGTTGCAATCCTGTTGCCGGTAGTCAAACAAGGTAAAAACTCTAAAAGCTGTAAACCAGGGGTGTCCATTCTTATCCGAAAAGGTGTTTGTTTCAGCCCAGCACTACAACACCTGATTCACCTAATTAACTAATTAATCACGGTCTTCAGTCAAGACCTTGATAAGGAGAATCCTGTGTTTCCGTGGTAACACCCCTGCTGTGTATCTGTTCACCACTAATGGACCTGCTGGGCATGCTCAGTTACTCCCTTTCAGACACTGGAATCCTGGGTAAACGCCACGACAGGACCTACATAGAAACTACACAAAACCTTCATAAAGACTGCGTAACACCTTCATAACCATTACATCAGGGTTCATAGACTCTAAATAGACGATCAAATCGACAAGTTCTGCGTCACCATTCCTGTCATAAGAGATATTACCATAGCAAGCAAAATTACATAATGAATGCTCATTTAATGCTTAAGGAAACATTTTTGGAGAAAGCGTCAACAAAATCTGCGATCCAATCAGGGACCAGAAAATTGCCGTATTCTTCTCCTGTCATATCAGGTTCACAGCACAAATTCATCACAGCTTTTGGCAAACGGACACCTATTCTTACGTATAGGTGGCACATACTGTACACAACGTCTAAACTGTTTACTCCGGTGAGCATTTCCCGGAACAGCTGAACTGAATCGCCACCAACGAATCCCGGCGACTACAAAACCAGTCCTGATTCTGCCTCTCGCTCTGCCGCCGTTGCCGTGGCACCGCGACGCTCGGCGCCGGCGGCGTCATCGTGGGCGAGCACGCGTCCCTCGTTAAAACGCTGGAAATAAATCACTCGGCTCGGCGGGACGCGTGTTTACGGGCTCTTCCCTCCGTCCCGCCCCGACTCCCGCGGCCCGCTAATGAAAGCCCCGCAGCCTCGCGCTTCCGACAGGCTCTCTCTCCCCGTCCCGCCACATCTGCTTCTCTCTCTCTCTCTCTGCAGCCGCTTCTGCTAACAGTAAGTGCGCGTGTGACCGCTCTTAAACAGGCCCTGCTACATCGTGCTACCGACCGACGCGCTCTTAAACGGGCCCTGCTACATCATGCTACCGACTGACGCGCTCTTAAACGGGCACTGCTACATCGTGCTACCGACCGATGCGCTCTTAAAGGGCCCTGCTACATCATGCTACCGACCGACGCGCTCTTAAACGGGCACTGCTACATCGTGCTACCGACCGTCGCGCTCTTAAACAGGCCCTGCTACATCGTGCTACCGACCGTCGCGCTCTTCAACGGGCACTGCTACATCGTGCTACCGACCGTTGCGCTCTTAAACAGGCCCTGCTACATCGTGCTACCGACCGTCGCGCTCTTCAACGGGCACTGCTACATCGTGCTACCGACCGACGTGCTCTTAAAAGGGCACTGCTACATCGTGCTACCGACCGTTGAGGTCTTAAACCGGCCCTGCTACATCGTGCTATCGACCGATGCGCTCTTAAACGGGCACTGCTACATCGTGCTACCGACCAATGCGCTCTTAAACGGGCACTGCTACATCGTGCTACCGACCGATGCGCTCTTAAACCGGCCCTGCTACATCGTGCTACCGACCGATGCGCTCTTAAACAGGCACTGCTACATCGTGCTACCGACCGTTGAGGTCTTAAACCGGCCCTGCTACATCGTGCTACCGACCGATGCGCTCTTAAACGGGCCCTGCTACATCGTGCTACCGAACGATGCCGTCTTACACGGGCCCTGCTACATCGTGCTACCAATCGATGCGCTCTTAAACGGGCCCTGCTACATCGTGCTACCGACCGATGCGCTCTTAAACGGGCCCTGCTACATCGTGCTACCAACCGTTGAGGTCTTAAACCGACACTGCTACAGTTAAAATGCTTATGGGGAATACAAAGGCCTGGGGAAATATTTATTCCCTTGCTGGTCATTAAAAAACCGGCACCCAAAAGATATAAGGCAAGACGCTCATGGGGAACATGGAATACTGCTATTCCTGGACACATTCTGCTTTTGGGAGATCGTACTAGATGCTACACCTTTTAAAACAATTAAACTTTGAGTTCTGAAAGAGAAAGGCCAGAGAAAGAATGGGAGGGGTGGAGGGAGCGCGTTTTAATAACCTTGCAGCTATTGAAGTATTGACGGTGCTTGCTGACTCGATGGTAACTTTGGAAATCTCTAGCTGGAGTGCTGTTTGCTTGCTGCGTTAAATGCGCTTGCTGTAAGTCGCTGTCTGAAAGCATCTGCCAAATGACTAAGCTGTAAACTGGAAAAAGAGCAGGGGGATGATAGAGCCAAGGAGGGTGAGGGAACGATGAAGGGTGAGAGAGAGAGACAGACAGAGAGAGAGAAAGAGAGAGAAACTAACAGAGAGTGAGAGAAAGGGAGGGAGAGAGAGAGAGAGAGTGAGAGAGAAACAACCGGAGGCAGAAACACCATGGTTACTGGGGTAAGTAGACCCGCGAGAAACAAACACCCAGACATGCAGAGACACTGTTTTGATCCAGGCCACATCAAAACAAGCCTCTCGCTGAGCCCGCTGATAATTATTTCGGTTACCTGTCCAATTATTTAAACAAATATGCCTCCTGCGTCTGCCTCTGCTGGGATGGAGTCGTCATAGGCGTGTAAATCTTTAAAAATCGATCCCCCCCCCCGCGGTGAGTCGGTGGGCCTGCAAAGCAGCGGGGCGCTCCAATCCGGAGATTCAAACGAAACGGCAAGAGCTACTTTTAGCACGGAAAACGAGCGTGAAATATGGCACACCTCAAACAGACGGGACGTCCACCTGGGCACCCCTGCCCTCCCCAACCTCAAACGGGGGTCTGCGCCCAATCGGCTGGCTCGGGGGTAACCGGGCCTCCGATTCGACCGACGTTTTTCCATCATTCATCGGCCAGTTGAGAGTCCTTGTTAGTTTCTATTTTTCTACGCAAAAATCACCCGTCGGCGAGCACGCCGGGCTGCCGTCGCGACGACCGAAAGGCTTTCGCTTACACCTCGTTAGCGAGTGAACGTCAGGGACGGATTCCTGTTTGACTCCGGGCTGTGCCTCTGCCAGAAATTCACCTCGCCGTTCAAACGACTCGCTCAGCTTCTGCTTTCGAAACAGGTGACTGCCGTTCACTCGCGATTCATACGCAGATTCATTCACTTGTTCCAGAAACGGCATCCGCTCCTCTGTTGCCAAGGGTGGTTAAGCGGCTGCTTTCAGACACGAGGGAAACGCTCTCTGATGGTTTCTTAATTTGTACACCTGCCCGTCTACCCTCAGATGCTCTGCAGGTCTGCCTGTATAAATAATTATAATAGAGAGAATGGAAGTGCGTCTTACCCACTTTTGTTCCGAGCCGTCGAAGCGGAGGACCTACGTCTCGATGTGTGTGTCATAACGCCAAAGCAGGGCTGCCCAACCCTGTCCCTGGAGATCTACTGTCCTGTGGGTCTTTGTTTCGACCCTAATTTTGCTCAGCTGATTCTAACTAATTAGCAGCTCACCGAAGCCTCTAGCTCAGTGTTTCTCAACCCTGGTCCTGGGGACCCACTGCCCTGCATGTTCTAGATGTTTCCCTGCTCCAACACACCTGATTCAAATGAATGGGCAGTTATCAGGCTTCTGCAGAGCTTTATGACGACCCATTAATTTGAATCAGGTGTGTTGGAGCAGGGAAACATCTAGAACATGCAGGGCAGTGGGTCCCCAGGACCAGGGCCGAGCCTGTGCACTGCAGAGTTTAAGGAACCGTCGCTGGGCGGTACACACGCCTGTCTGCTCTCTCCCACAATAACGGAGAATGTCACCGTGATGAAACAGAGCAATGAACACGGTAGGGTATTCCCAAAATAGATTTTTAAAAATGGAGAAAGGTTAAAAAAAAAGTACAAAATACACTGTCACACCCAGATAGTAACACAGAGTTCTTGATACACGCAAACACACACGCACATAGACACACAGTGTGCACACACAAACAAGTGTGCACACACACAGACATATGCACACACACATATGCAGATGCGCACACACAAACACGCACACACACACGGACAAGTGTGCACACACACATACACATGCAGACACATGCACACACACACACAGACGCATACACACAGAGACATATGCACTCACACATGCAGACGTGCACACACACACACACACACACACACAAACAAAATAAAAAAAATAACGGCATGCTTTGCCCACTCTCTCCAGTCGAGGGGCTGCTGGTTAACCTTTGCCGGAAGTTTCCGAAGGCAGGCCCGTTCGCAGTCGCACCTGATTTTCCTGCATCGCTCACGGAACATCTGCTCACGTCTCCCGGGACGACACCTCTGGCGAGCTCCCCAGAGGGTCTTACATTTGTTTTATTTCCTTTTTTTACATTTATATTTCTTTGGCTCGGCCCGGCTCAATCCTCTCCAGAAACGCAAGGCTTCCCAGACTCGCTGACCTCATTTCATTCTGTTTTTTTTTTTTCCTCCCTTCCCTGGAAGGGCTCCTCTGGTCCCTTTCGTCCTCCTGTTTACCCATTTCCTAACTGATGATAAATACCAGCTGGGACCGAAAGGAGCCATTTCTTTACAGAATTTGTCAACCCAGAATAAGACCAGGGAATAAAATTATGTATATATATATATATATATATATATGTGTGTGTGTGTGTGTGTGTGTGTGTGTATATACTGTACACACACACACACACACACACAAATACAAAGGCAAACACAATTTATTTTTTAATTCCCCGGTCTTCTTGTTTCCTGGGTATGACGAATTCCGCAAAGCCCAACGGCTCCCGTTTGGCCCCAGCTCGTATTAATCAGTTAGGAAACGGAGCTGAGTCCCAGAGCCGCGCTCGGTCACTTTACCGCCCTTCCTAAGGCGGGGACCGGCGACGCAGGAGCAAACGCGCGCGGTCTGAGCGGAGAGCAGCGGGCGCCGTAAATCACACGGACCAGGCGGGACGACGCGCAGATGGCGGAGGAAAAGGACAGCTCCACACTTTCCGTTTTCACGTCCTCGCAGCAGGTGAAACGCTGCGTAGCTAAGCGCGTTCACCTGTACGGCTCAGGAAGTAAATTGGTACAAAAATAAAAACTATTTGTTTGTTTGTTTGTTTGTTTGTTTGTGCTTAATTTCAGAGATATTTGGTTCCAGTCATTCACAGCAATTTATCCCGAAGAAATCAGGGACGAACGGTTATCTGTCCGCAGGTAACTCCCGTTTCCCTTTTTCGTTAGCCGCGAGCTAACAAGCTGCTTAACAAAGTCACTATCGAAGGTTCCCTCGCTTTCCTAACGACCAGCAAGGGGGTGGGGTTGGGGGTTGGGGGCGGGGGTTGGGGGGGGGGTCAGGCAGCGCCACTGACCGATGCGGACCCACTCTTTTAATGCGCAGTAATTTCCATTTTGGCCACCCCCCCCCCGCTCTTCTTTCGGTCTAATGAAAGGTTCATTCAGTCCATAATTGGCCTTTACACACACACACACACACACACGCGCGCGCGAGCCACTGTCCGCTTCACTCTCTCCCGCTATTCCATCTGAGGAAACGACCTGATAGTCCTGGATGTATTTCAGCACAGTGATTAGCCTGGTGCTAAGTGCCCCCCGGGCAATCATTTCCATTCTGGGCACTCGCATCTCGACCAAAATAATAATAATTTGGGAGAATTTTCAAAGGCAGTTTGGCTTTAGTTTCCAGCAGATGCAATCCAGACAAACCTATTAAAAAAATAATAATAAAAAATCTGAAAATAAAAGCCAGCGTCTGTGTGACTCTGTGATGAAGCCGGAGCCGTCGCTAACACCAACGCTAGCCACACAAAGGGCGCAGAAAATGTCAAACTGTGCTCTAAACATTATTGCTTCCAATTAAACAAAAGGCAGCTCGTCGTGAGTCTGCTCTCCTTTCTTCAGATAGCTTTTTGTTAATCAACCAGTCTGGACACCATCCTTATCTACTTCATGAAACAGCAGCGGCATTTTTATTTTCCTTCTAGAAAATGACCCCCTGCTTCATACAAGAGAGATGTCACCTTCTCACTCGATAACAATTAACTTTGCCTTCAGCAGAATCTCAGCGTAAGTAAATTAACCTGACAATCTGTGTTTGTGAAGTCAAAAAAATAATAAAAAATCACTTTATTTTCATGTCAAAATTAACTAAATGAAAAATGAATCCAGGCATATTCAGACCTAGTTTGTAATTCACTTTCAACTGTGACGCCGTCATTTGGAGAAAAAAGCATGTCTTTCTTGTGTTGGTATTTTTGGGTTTATATTTTTACTGCGACAATACTGTCATTAAATCTCTTGCCTATATTTCACAGCAAGAGCATGGAAATTACAATTCGATATTAAAGATATCGCAAGTTCCGTCCATCTCACTGACTTCAGAATGCCAGAAATAAAATCGCACAAATAGGGTTTATCAGTGACCTCCCAAATGTTGACAAAACATATTTCACACCGTACTGTATCTCTATCCACTTACTCCAAGTCTTCTGTATACTGTAAACAGTTTTTTAAAAACTCTAATGAGGAGAACTTAAAACTACAGCGTTTGAGGATTCCCAAGCTAACTCCTCAAATGAAAGAAACACGAAAAGTTAGTGGCTTTTGGAGTCTTTTCTTTGTAGAAGAACATGAAGAATTTATCCCATGCGCAAAACATTCAAGGTGTGTGTTTGTCTGTGTGTGTCTGTGTATGTCTGTGTTATGTGTGTTTGTGTCTGTGTGTGTGAGTGTGTGTGTACGCTCGTGTGCGTGCTACCCTTTACTACTAACTGTTCAAAGCCTTAAAACAGACAGTAATTCAGCCTTTGCCATTGGAATCCATGCTCCGATACTTTTGTTTTCCCCCCCGAGCTCAATGGACTTTTTATATCCTGCAGGCATTGACCACCGGGCAGCACATTCATTTACAAAGCACGTCGACTGCAACCCCAAAAGAGGATTATGCGAGGTAAAAAACGCGCGCGCCCGACACACTGAATATGCATAATGTAAACACACCGAACGCTGTGCGCTTTACCTTACAGCAACAAACACAAAGCAAATGCTTGTTTAGGGATTTCCGAAAGACTGGAATCTTTTCCTCTGAATTATTCAAAGGCTGAGTCTCTGCGTACCGCGGGAGGGTACTGCGTCGCTGCAGACGCTCCGCGAGCTCACAGGCCTCGCCCCGGCTCGCTGCCGACGCTCGCTTCCTGTTCCGGACCCGTGATATTTTTGCATTATTGCTAACCTGGTTGATGGTACAAATGAGACCAGTTAATCAGTGTAATCAGATTAAATCCCATGCACATCAATTACATATTGCAACTTTTCGAATAGTCAGCGTGTATTTTGTTCCAGTGCAGTATGTTTATTCATGTGGTTTTGAGTGGTCTAATTCAGTTCCATCCATGCTCAGATCCATTCAACATTCAAAATATTAGCTGAAATTTTCCCAGAGAAATGCTGTGGTTTTTTGACTGTTAACGGCTGACAGTTGTTCATCAGCAGGCAGGGAATAGTCATTTCCACTGCAGCTTGATCTGCTGAAATAGCCTAATTAAAGCAAAAGCAAGGGGATTGTCATAAACATGAGAAAGCGGTGCTTTGTGAAAATGACGGGTTTGACGCCGTGTGAACATGGGGTTTGAGATCTCAGCTGGTTGAGAAAAACACCCCAATTTGCAGATTTGGTTGCTGAGAAAATGCGCTGTGTGACTTCTGCCGCAACAGAAACCCTGGGAGAGGGTTTTCTGGGACAGACAACTTCACAGCCACTTCAGCAACACAAAGCCATGTTCCATAACACAACACAAAGCCATGTTCTGTAACACAACACAAAGCCATGTTCCATAAGGCAACACAAAGCCATGTTCCATAACACAACACAAAGCCATGTTCCATAAGGCAACACAAAGCCATGTTCCATAACACAACACAAAGCCATGTTCTATAAGGCAACACAAAGCCATGTTCCATAACACAACACAAAGCCATGTTCCATAAGGCAACACAAAGCCATGTTCCATAAGGCAACACAAAGCCATGTTCCATAACACAACACAAAGCCATGTTCCATAAGGCAACAAAAAGCCATGTTCCATAACACAACACAAAGCCATGTTCCATAAGGCAACACAAAGCCATGTTCCATAACACAACACAAAGCCATGTTCCATAACACAACACAAAGCCATGTTCCATAAGGCAACACAAAGCCATGTTCTGTAACACAACACAAAGCCATGTTCCATAACACACACAACACAAAGCCACAAACACAACACAAAGCCATGTTCCGTAACACAACACAAAGCCATGTTCCATAACACACACAACACAAAGCCATGTTCTGTAACACACACAACACAAAGCCATGTTCCATAATGCAACACAAAGCCATGTTCCATAACGCAACACAAAGCCATGTTCAGTAACACACACAACACAAAGCCATGTTCAGTAACACACACAACACAAAGCCATGTTCCATAACGCAACACAAAGCCATGTTCAGTAACACACACAACACAAAGCCATGTTCCGTAAAGCAACACATGCAACCCAGTTATGTTCCCTGACTGTAATGATGACCAGATTCCACTCCAAGACACAAGTCACAATAGAGACCTCAGGTAGCACAGGTAGCTGTTCATTTGGGGAGGTTGTGAGGTTGGGCTCGCTACCTTTCAGAATTTGTGTTAGAAGTTAAGGACATTCATTCTCCCCCCCCCCCCCCCCCCCCCCCCCCCCCCCCCCAGAGGAAATTGGGCTGGCTTGTTTCTACGGCAACGGCTCACCCCAATTCGGCCCAGCTACATCTTAGCAGGTTAACTTTACATTTCAGGCCTGAAACGCGATGATTGAGAGAGACTGTCAAGGCACTGTGAACAGTATTAATAATGATTTACTCCACCAGCCTTCCAAGCAATTTCTTATTTATGACCAATGTGCCAAAAAAGTAACCATTTTAATGATTATGATGTAACATGATGGTTGTACTTAAATTATTTAAATGATGCATTCCAAAAACCTTCAGGAAATACGTATACAGCCATCATTAATATGATGTAACTTCTCGTATGAATAATTCATTGGCGCATGCACTGTTTTATGAATGCTAACATAACCTATGTTATGTAAAACCGTATTCTCAAATGTGACATGACACACAACGTCCCTCCCAGTCAGCCCGGCGTCCTGAATTCCTGCATACATGCATGCCAATGATTCGCAAAGAGGCTGTGATGTCATAGTGTGGGGGTTAAACACGGTTCCTGGACACTTCAGGGACATATACTTCCTGTGTAGTGTGACCATGTGACCAGAATTATCGCCCTGTTACTGAATGTGACAGCAAATGGAGCATGACAGGGTAGACATGTATGAAAAAAAGCCTGCCCCCACCCTCCTTATCACCCCCCCCCCCCCCACTGTCCAATATGTCACCATCCAACCCCTGCCCCCACCAGCCTCCAACCCCCACACCCCCCTCCCCCACCCCAGCAATTTAGTCACTCAAGACAGCTATTTAGAAGGCTGCAGCTGTGAGCCCCAATCAGATCCCGGTTCCCACAGGCTGGGCGCTTGGCTCCGTTCCTGATTGGACGGTTCACGCGACAGATGGCCGGTCGGTTTACGCGATTGGTTCCAGCAGCCCGTCACGCGAGCAGCACGCGCGGGGCTCCGGTCTTTTTCGGGCCAGTCGGGTTTATCGGGCCGACCGGGAGGGGAAGGAAACGGAAGGAGACTGAAACACGCTCCGCGCCGAGCGGGGCTAGCGCTCAGCCGCCGAACGCGACCGCGCGGACCGTCCGTTCGGTGCGGGAGCTCGGTCCGAGGCGCTGGGTGTTCGAGGGCGCACTGCGCACCGCCACATCGCCGTAAAAACGCACGGCGAATCGGCACTCCGCTTCTCCCTCACAGGGGCGGAGCCCGTCGCCACATACCCTGAGTCAGATCTCCAGTAAGGCAGCGGCGAGCCGGTAACCCAAATAACGATTATTTTTTTCCAGTTATTGGCGGCTAGCTTGCGCGTCCCGCTGCCCTGCATGCGCTGTTTTGAGAGTGACGGACGGGGCCTGTCTCCCCCCCCCCGCCTCGTTATTAGAGGAAACGGCGGGGAAGGCGAGCCGCGAAAGGTCGAGAGACGAGTCTGTAACGATGTCGGACCGCGTCTCGGCGCCGCGCTTCCTGTCGCCGCGGACGCGCGCGCCCTTCCGCCGACAGCTCCTGTCAAGAAACGAACGCCGATGTCGCTCCCGCGCGCGGGCGCCTGTCAAACCCCGAAAGGCGACGCCGGGACGTAGAAATCCCCCGAAAACTGATCTGGAGTCAGCCGGCGGTTCGAGCGGTGGGGGCGTGGCTCATTAAACCGGGAGGGCTGAACTGGGCGTGACCTCGGGATGCGGGTACGACCTCGGGACGCCGAGGAGTTTTTCCTCTCGAGGGTCGTTCCCGGCTCTCTGACACCTTCAGGTTTCCGGAAAGAAACGGAAGCGCGAGTCCTTCGACCGCCCGAACCCCCGCGACTCGACACGACGCCCTTCGGCTCCGAGGGAGGAAGACTGCTCGGCTCTGGGGACGACTTCGCCCCGGGCGGCTTATCCGTTTCTCAGAAGCGGGGAAGTTATGCGGAGGATGCGCCGGATAAAAAAATAAAGAACGAAACGAAGGAAGCATTTTGAGCCACGTTAAGCAGTTGGTAATAACGGAAAGCGTGGCGCAGGCGATTGGCAGCCCCGGGCAGGAGCCGCGCGGCGATGTGCGCGGGCAGGACAGCGCCCGGCCGCGGCGAGGCGTCCGCCGCCGGGCGAGCGAGAGTCGGCCGTTTTCCCGCGGACCTGCGAGGTGTGATTAGCCTCCGGGCAGAGTCCCATGTGGTAGTGGACTCAGTGCCATGGCAACACAACAGCCCATAATTAATGGCGTTACATTGTTTTCATTTTTTGTTAACCACATATATCACAAGCAAATAAACAACTGATTCAAATGTACAAAAGAGAACAAAAGAGAGAGAAAATATTGTATGTTTCATTGTATGTATGTACGTATGTATGTAGCATTTATTGTTAAGCGTCTTGGAGACCATGAAAAGCGCTATATAAAATAAATGTATTATTACTATTATTAAAATACACCCATCTGTAATTTTCTATTCCATGTTAATTACCCACAGCCTTCACCACCCAACTGCAATTCTCCCCAGGCAGTTTCTGATAGCCCACGTTGATGGGTAATGTAGTACACGAATTATAGTCTTATTCCGGCACTGGGTGAAACTTTAAATATTGCAACAGCTTACAAGCCCAGTGATATGAAAGAAAGAGGAGGACCGTACGCGGAACTGAGCTTCCAATCACGTCTGCCACACGATTTAATTCTCCCGTGCAGTGTGCCGTACGCCGAACAGGTTTTCCAGGAAACACGTTGACAGTGCGTCAGGATTTCGGCTAAGGATCGAGTTCAAAACCTTACGAAACAACGAAACGTTTTCTCTGCAACTATTTAGCGATTATTTATTCCCTTTTTTTTTAACCATCCTTTCTTTTTTTCTTCATAAATTTTCAGGGATCACCGGATTCACGTGCAAACTGACGCCCACCGGGGCTAGATTGAAACACCCCCCCCGCAGTACGTTTCAGCAGAGGAGTCCTCCGAGCGCAGCGAATGCCGCTCATGTTCCTCTGTTGACTGTCGTGGAACCTTCCGAGCTGCCTTATCTGAAGAGCATCTGGAGAAGCGGCTCTCCCTGTGATTGAAGATTTGTTTGAGCCTCCTTGACACGTCACATTCAAAATACTAAATCCGAGAAAATAAAGTTCCCCGAAACCTGAAAGGGAGGAGGAGACGGGCGGAAGGAGCCTGGTTCAAGGGCATTACTCGGTACGATACATCCAACCGAGCGAAGCTCGTTCTTTCAGAGATAAATTGCATCAATTTAGAAGGGAGCGTCTAGAGCCTGTATCTTTGCGATGGTAATGTCTGCCTTTGACAAAGTTCTTATTCATGGAAAAGGCGGGAAATCGAATAAACTGTTTACCCCCCCGTATGTCCCTCAACCTTCAAGACGGCAGTTTGATTAATGCATCAACGGATCATGTGCTTCAATGCTCACGTCTACCATCAGAAGCCACTGACAGTCCCACAATGCATCTTTGCTATTTGATATGTTGCATTTTCAATATGAATTACACACATTAAATCCTGTGCATCCGCTTCCTATAGGAACTCAAGGACTTGCTCGTTTGCCAGAATGGCCCGTTTCAAAGATGCCATAGGGATTCCAACACTGTTATTACAGCACCAAGGGACCATGTTTACAACAGTTACCTAGGTTACCTAGTCTAGACTAACTATGATTCATTCTGTCTGCTGGTGAAATTGGGTGAAATGAATTTTGCTCACCGTAACAATTAAGGATCTAAAAAGGAAAATTAAAAAACGGAAAATTATTTTTTTTGGAACGTGGAGGAACATGAATTAAATTGAACGACAGACGGATTAAAACCCAAATTCAGCAGTGTGGAAAACCAAATGAGTACACTCAGCTGTTCCATCAGCATATGGGTGCCCTAAACAAAATTAGATCACTACTTGCCCCCCCCCCCCTTTTCTTTCTGGGAGGTTGTAATGGTGGAAGGGGTTGGGGAGGGAGGGGGGCTGAGGAGACACTGCGATTGGAGGGGGGGGGGGGCTGGATTGCGTTCGCGGCCCGGGGGGGGGGGGGGGGGGTCAGGCACAGTCGCGGTCCTCTCTTGGGCCCTATCCAGTGAGACGGGACCTGGAAGCATCCCCGTTACGTTTCGGCTCCGAAAAACGCAGGCTCTGTCGCGCGTGTCGGGCGCACGCCTTCCTGTTTCCGCGTCGGGACCCCTCGACATCGAGGAACGGGTCTATTTTTCACGCGATTGAAGTCTCCGTGGGAACGGGGGGGGGTAATTACCAAGCCGACCTAAATATCGGACATTTTGAAGTCCCCCCCGGCTTCGCAAGGGCAGATTCCTATCTGTTACAAGAACCCAGCACCGCAGCAAAGGCGAGGCTGTCTAGGAAAAGGGGGATTTCCGAAACGAGCCTTCGCCTGTCTGTCTGTCTTTCAGAGAGAACTCACCCTCCACCCCCTGCCTGCACCCAAAGTTATAATTTGTAGGCATTACCTCAGGGGTCCTGTGGATTTGGGAGCAGTTCCCTCCCCCTCCCTTCCCGAACCATCTCATCCACCACTTTCCTCCTCTCCATCGCCCCCCCCCCCCCACACTGACAGAAAGGGGGGAGCCTCACGCAGTTTCCCACCCGCGAAAGGCCTTTTCACTGCCCCCCTATCGTGCGCCGACGAGAGGTTTTATTTTTTTTTTAAACGGCTTATTTCTCTTCTCCCGGAGAGAGGGGAGACGGAGGGAACGGGGTTCCGTGATTACCGCTAACTCAAGCGAGCGGCCGTCCGGCCCCGGAGAGCCTCGGCGGGTGAGATCTCCAGCCGGCTCCGCTCCACCCCCCCCCCCCCCCTTCGCTGACCTGGCAGTTTCGAGTTTAGTTTCACTTTTACAAAAAAATAATAAAACAAAATAAAAAAAAAGTAGTAATGATAATAACAATAATGACCTCGGCCAACTAAGACCCTCTCCCGGGTTCTGACTTTCAAAAGGCTCCCCCCCCTTTTGAAGTTTTCGTCAGGTTCGAGGCGGATCTGAAAAGAGTCTGAATCTGAAACGCAACCGAACGAGACCAATAGCTCTCCCGCGGAAGGAGGGGCCGGGAGAATCCAAATAAAAATAAAAACCGAGACACGCCGTACGGCAGGTCGGCCGTCTGATCCGTGGCAGACCGCGATCCCGAAGAAATGACGATACGCCCGCTATAATTCGGCTGTGTGGGTGTTATTTCGATGTTAATTCCAGGCTAATAGTCTGAAATGAGGTGCTCGACAAAATCACTTCGACGATTATCATTTTTAAGAAGGATTAAACATTTTAACCATCTCCGACCGCCAAAAAAGAAAAGTTCACCGATTACACGTAACTACGTTCAAGGCTTCAGCCTCAATTAAAGATACGCATAATTAGCAATAACTCCTTGTTATTCGTAATTGGAATCGCACACACAGCTCCTTCTGGTCTGTGAAATTGGACTGAAATCCAAACAAGCTTTTCATCGTTTCCATTTCCAATATAATAAAGCCATTTGCCTAAAAGTCCATTTAGGTTTCACCTACCCCACCCCTGCCGCCCGCCCTGTGAGTCCATGCTTGCAATCTGAACCCTCCCCCCCCCCCCCCCCCCCTTCTATGGGTGTGCACTGGAAGCCTTAGAAACATGTCTCTGGATCAGAAACTTTTACAGAAAGTTTTGTACAATAGATGAGATTAAAATATATTCTGCAAAATTCCCTGAGAATGAAAAAAAAAAAAAAAAGCTTAAGTCCTGTCAATATAATTAAAGGCAGCATATCTTGTCTCTGGGTCTACAGTAGCCAGAACATCTTTGTTATCTAACAAATTCTCAGACTTTTGCACAGGTCAACGTTCGTGTTCAACCTGTGGGACAAACGTTTTAAAAAATCAAACAACAAACCTAGCACAGTGTGCAATTAAGCAATGTCGTAGTGCAATAAATGTGTAACGGTATATAACATATGAACGTTTCTGATGCGTTATGTGATAAGAAATTCTAATAAAAACAAACATGTTGGAGAGGAACTAGATAACAGAGGTTCACCATTCAGAGCCGGTCAATAAAACCGATGCCTATTGGTGTGTTGAGATGAGGCTGAGGCTGATTGGAGGGGAGCTGTCCAGTACAGAGAGGCCACTGTGGATAGTGACCTCCCCACTATCCACAGTGGCCTCCCCTAATTAGCCTGCTTTGTGCATGGCAGGCTAATCGCCTCCTATTGAAAGTTGTGTATCGTGTGGTTGGGAGATTTTGGCAGTATTAAAAGCCTGAAGCTTCACTTCAGGTTTTTTTTTCTTTTAAACCACATAAGAGATAAGTCAGTGCGGTCAGTACTCAAACCAGGGAACAGTAGCAGCATGCATGTAATCCTTTGGATGCAGAGGCTCAGCATAGCTTCCAGTACACACAGAAAACTGGCAGCAGTCACTGCAGTTTGTTTGTTTTATGAGTATTAAACCAGTTATTTTATTTCGGTCTGCTGCCTCATACACTCGTAAAGTACTGCGGTAATGTATACACACACTCACACGCATGCACACACACTTGCACACACGCACACAAATGCACACACACGGGCACACACAAACACACACACACAAACACTACATACAAACGCACACACCCTACATACACATGCACACAACATAAAAGCACGCACACACACACTACATACACACACACACACACACATACACACACACACACACACAGACAAACGCATACATACACACACACACACACACACATTTCCCACAGTTTTACGCAGCAAAACCAGGTCAGTCGCATCGGTGTGCTCAGTTACAACCGAATCTTGCTTACTTCACACATTCTGAAATTACTTAGCATTTTTAATGGACGCACCTCAGAATTGAAAACACACTGTGCCCAGTGGCACTTAAAGAACCTCGTGATTTACAAAAGAAGGGAGGGAAACGTATACAGAGTGAAAAAGGCAGGCGTAGCATAGCAACTAAGAGACTGATAGAGATGCAGTCAGACTGAAGGCATATACTCTTACGGCTCCACAGTGCATCTACAGAGCAGCGCGAATAATTACACCTTTAATTAGGTCTAGTGACTCCGGGATGCAGCGCAGTATGTGGCGCTCTCTAACATTCAGACGGCACCTGAACAGGTGTATGCAATTACACAGGTGCGAGGCGGCAGCGATATAACCCTTCGCCTTTAAGAGCCACTCGTGGAAAGTGAACACTGAGGATAAACACCGGATCACAGGTGGAATTAAAGCCAGCCTTAAAGCACTTGAGATGCGTGGCATGTCATGTGACTTTCTGACCATCTGAAAGACGCGATAAGCCTTTAATGATCGCTCCCTCTTTGCTTCAGTGATGTCTTCCACTGTTAAAGAGGCAAGATGTAGCGACAATTAAATAAAATAGCTTCGTTAAGTGAAGTGCAAACGTATCGGAGTCGTCCGCCGCGCTCACCTCCGCCCACTGCGTTTTTTTTGTGTCTCCGAACCGTTTCGAGGCGAGCCGTGTTGTAAAAAGGGCCACGTGGGTTCACGATTGGGAACAGCGAATCGGACAGATCTGCGCAGTAACCGTTGGCGACGGGGCAGAGAAACGGCGGCGCGCGGGAATGCTAATCGGCGCTTGCTAGCGTTTACACGGGAACACGAATTCGAGCGGGCGGGGGAGAGAATACGTCCAGTCACTGGCAAGGACAGATTTGAAATCGACGCTGAGGAACAGGTGGGGAATGAGGAGAACATACAAAGGATGCTGGGTAAGAATTAAAAACGGGGTCACTGGAGCCCCATGAAGGAGGAAGGGGGGGAGATCATGTGACTCAGGGAAATGCTCTATCCTGGGCATGTGGTCCTGCCAGCGATGGGGAGGAGGGGGGGGGGGGGGGGGGGGGGGGGGGGTCAGGGGGAGTTCACCGCAGGACAGAGTTCCTCTTGTTTGTTGTTGTTGTTGTGTCATTTCTCCCCTTCAGAAAGATTGAGGTGAAGGAGCACACACACCACCACTTACGGGAATGGAGCTTGGGGGGGGGGGGGGGGGCCTGGATGACAAGCTTCAGATCGACGGGCATCGGGGACGCTTCTCCCACCCCACCCCCCCGGTCCTGCCCGGATGGCGGGCATCGCGCAGAATTTATTTTTTGGATTTTGTTTTTTTTTTTTTTTTTTTTTTTTTTCCTTGCGCGTTCGCCTGCTCACCAGGAAAGACTACGGCAACCGTATCCAGGAGCCAGCTGGCAGGGCCCCCGGGCTCCTCCCCGCCCCCCCCCCCCACTGGGATGCCATTGTTTATTAACAATCCCAGCAGCCCCTTCGGCGCGGAGCGGGCCGGGCCCTGCTGGTGGGCCGGCTTTATCGCCGACGCAGAGGGGGGGATTTCTCTGCGCTGCGAGGGCCGGTCTTCGGGCACACGCTGGCAACCCGCGGTGACCTCCGGCTAACGTCTCATTCCGACCCGCGATCGCTTAAATGGAGAAATTATCGAGCTTCATTAGGCCGAATGAGCTAGCATTTAGCGCGTTCGACAGTGCGCCCTATTATTTATAAAGGTTTGCACTGCCCGTCGGATTGTGGTGCAACGAGGGCTGCTGATCTTTATCTCAGCCAATCAGCTGAAAGCAGGGATGGGTTCAGCCAATCAGCTGAACGCAGGGACAGGTTCAGCCAATCAGTTGAAAGCAGGGACCAGAGAAACCCACCTTAACCGGGGGGGGGGGGGGGTAACATATCTAACTCCTTACAGAGTGCCAGGCCTGTAGGGAGCAACCACATTAAGGAGATCCTGCGCAATTGGACACCCACTTCAAAAAATCTCTGTTTACTTCCAGAACTGTCACACCGGAGTAGGGCGGGCATTGATATCGTCTTCCTCCGTACGTTCCCTCGCGCGGCCATAAATCCACAGCGCGCTTTCCCCCGCCACACAAACCACAGCAAACTCGGGCGGACGAGCCAAAAATGAGACGCGTGAATAATTACCCACACAAACGCAGAACGCGGCCGCCAAGTGGGACTCAAAGATTCATTTTAATACTTTCAAATTGCGTTTTCCTTCCCGGGGTGATTACGGTTGCTATTCAATATGGCCGACCGCAATATTGCGGCCTGAAATCCCATCTCCTTACAGGCATGTTTGTAAAACTTAATTGTGCCTTTCAAATTACCGGCTTCTCCGTAATTCAGGGACGGCTCACTAATGAATATGTGGGAGAGAGCTCGCTTTTAAAAAGCGGAAATAAAACATGGGTTTATAAGATTAGTTTCAGTTCTGAACGCAATCGTGGCTCCGTTTCCAAAAAGATGAGATCAGCGCAAGACAAAATAAAGTAGGTAGCATCACTGGGGGAAAAGGACAACAAATGCATATATACAGTATGTGGACAAAGACTCCCAAAAATAACTCCTAGATAATTCAAGAGGTGAACTGCATTGGTGATTGTTGACAAATATCATCCAAAAGAGCATTTGACTCTTTCGACACTGGATCGAGACTTCGTCTCCTGACCTAAGTCAAATAACTACCTCTCGACCGAAGCCTTTTTTCGCCCCGAACTTCTGCTGAAATTCCACGTGTCATTTCAGGTTCAAAATTCAGTTTGTGGCTAATCAGCCAGTTTTAATGAGGCAAACCAATGGAACCAGTCCAGTGCGTTTCCAGGGAATGCCTAGAAATCAGCACAAAACACACAGTTATTTTAATTTACTATCCCCAGAGAGCATCTTATTCTCCATCAGGTGTTTCCCCAGGATTGTGCTGGAATTTCAATAATCAGCCATGGATCCGTTTTCATTCTGAAAGGCAAGGAGACCTAATTTATGAATTCACTGATTCATAATCCTTTTGAATTCCCCCGTCTGCCGGACACACTTTTTGTTGAAGCCGATTCACATTTATATACTAGAGCATGCCAGAGAGTTTGGAATGCCACAATGCCAATAGTCTTTTACCGATAACAGTAAAAACGCATCCAACAGTTTTACCTTTATTGCCTGCAAAACGACTCACTAACAACAGGAAAGTAGGTGTGTTCTCGATATCTGCATTTTGTTTTTCCACTTGTCACGTATCCATCTTATTTTTGGCGGAAATGAGGGTGTGGTCGAGCCTGCCGATTTTGATCGGTCGTTTCCAGCGTGTGCAATTGCGAGCGGAAACACGTTCTCTGTGAATTCGCGCTGTTCGGCGCTAACGGTGTTAGCTATCACCAGAAAAGCAATGAATCCCCGAAGCAGACGTCTCAAGCTCAAATCAATGATACAAGCCAATGACACAAGCGGGTAAGAAAATAATGATATCGGCACATACTGAAGCCCAGCAGGTTGGATGCTGGGCATTGTTCAGTGCATCCTGAATTGTAGGGTGAAGCCGGTTCCTGGGTTGGGTAAGAGAGCCCGTGGGATTCGTCCACGCCGTTACGCGTGACGCGTGAATGAACGATGCAATCTAACCGTCAGGCTAACTAGCTAGACACAATAGCGGCTCCTGCCCTGCTCCTCGGTTTGTTTTTTTTATACCCACTCCGGTTCAGTTAAGGGATCACTATAAAACTCCATCTCGGAAATTTAATGGGTATTTGCTTCCGAGTCTGCCTCGTTAATTTAGCAGCTAAAAATGCAATCATCTTGGACCTCCAATCCATTTAATAGACGTAACTAAAAAACAAATGGGGGTTCTAGTTAATCAGTACAGAGTAGCTTGACAGCTTGACATTACATTACATCACGTTAAATTGCATCACATTTTTCAAGCACTTTTTACCAGAGCAACGTACAATATACTTCTGGTTTCATTTGGTACTCGATAAGGGAATTTAGTCGACCATATGTGGTGTAAATTTCACATTTGGCACTCTGCAGTCTGCAGAAATAAAACCAAACTTATGACCAATCAGCAGATGAATCAATTTTTTAACCATTCTAAACATGAGGCCTGTTGTAGCAGCTGCCATTAAACCCCACTGTGATGATTACCACTGCAAGGAAAAGTATCTTACATTTTTCAGTCAGGATACACCAAGGATCCTCGCTCATCTGTGTATTAAAGTCAGTATTTAGCAACACCACACCCTCTTATATTAATCTTTCTTTGCCATCGGGAGTTATTGAACCCAGTCATATGCAGCAGTTGGCTTTACTCCTGCCGATCAGAGGACGCCTTTGGAATTCCTTAAGCCAATTAGAGACAGTCTGTGCCATTTCCCTGCCCAATGGCTGACTGGTGTTGGCATTCCGCCAGCCAATGAGCTGTACACATTGAGGTTCTTCTCTGGTAACAGGGAACCGCACTTCCTGTCCCACTATTTTATCTGCATAGAGTGGGACTATGATTCTGTGCCCAAATGTGACAAGTCTGTTGCATTGCTGTGTGAACCATGGCAACACAAATGAGCTGTCAGTCAATCTCAGACATCCACCACAAGCATCACACAAGCATGGCACACCAGATCATACCTACAGCCTACTGACAGGCAATGGTACTACAGTGGAAAAGAAAGAGCAACATTTTAGATCTGCAACCATGCTCGGCTTGGCACTATGAATGTGCACATGTTATAACCATTAGTATACTGATATTAATTTATCATGTACAGTATTTGTAGATATTATTATAGATATGTGTATGTGAAACATACAAGTAATGAGAAGAATATGATTTACATCCATGTAAACATGTAATTTACTTCAAAATCTGTAAATTGATGTTTTGGATCATGATGACGTCAGTATTCATTGTAGCGTTCATTTATGAGCTTGCTGGCACCAGCTGTTGCAATGTCCACCCAGTGTGTAAAGAACTTCAGAGCGGAAGCATGCTGGCTATGCTGCTTAATGAATAGAGAACAGGAATTTGTAGCTAAATCTGAAAATGCACATGGAGTCTAACATAGTCTTGCGTTGGCCTTTCTGTCGTAATGCCTGGCAGGCTGCCATTAGCCTGATAAAACACAGCAATTACAGCACTGAAAAACATTTACATTTTCCATCCTTTATTTAACCAGGTATGTTAAACGGAGAACTCTAATAAATTCTCTTTTTCAGTGGGATTATGTCTCTTTTGCAGTGGGATTGTCACTTTTGCAGTGGGATTATGTCACTTTTGCAGTGGGATTACATCATTTTTGCAGTGGGATTACATCATTTTTTCAGTGGGATTGCATCATTTTTTCAGTGATGACCTGGGGAATAAAAATAGGTGCAAGTGCAGTGGATTCTTTAGCCAATAAAATCTAGGGATTAGGGTGATCAGAGCCAGATGTTGAGTGGGCAGGGCACTGGGGTTAACACCCCTTCTCTTTAAAAAACAATTCTATGGGATCTTTAATGACCGCGGTGAGTCAGGACCTCGGGTTCGGGTCTCATCCAAAAGATGGACGAGACGGAGGAGACATCTGAGAGAAGTACATTTTGATGTTTCTGAGCCAGTCTCGACCTTGTATCGGACATCAAAACCAGACAACAGTATAACTAACACCAAATCCACTTCAGCATTGCCAGTGTTCTTCCTCTGTGCTGTCCTCACCGTTATCTAGCTGTTTATGCCACTGCTGTATCATACACTACTGTTTTCTACTATGGAATTTATGATGTGAAATACATTCGAAGAATGCGAGTCCAAACCTTGACTTTTCAGGAAAAAAAACTCTGAAAACAACGCATAATCATTACATCTATCTCAATCTGGTTGAGTATTAGATTCTGGGACTTAAATTTGCATTACAAACAACTTTTCTACATTACAGATAGTCTGTGAATATCCATTGTCTTATTGAATCTAAATATCAGACCTGGCAAATATTAGTTTGTCTCCAACAGTGTATTTGTCTGTGAAACTGGAAAAAATACTAGAGCAGCCCTATTTTAGAGGGTATACGGATGAAAGAAACAATGAATCACAGTAACTAATAATATTTATCTGTTAAACTGATATTTCACCTCAGTGAGGTTTCGTACATTCTGGGATTAAGGTTACACTCATTGCCAATGCCATACATAAATACCGGCTCCCTGTTTGTATAATTTGATTACACTTGCACCAGTCAAGATTGATATCTTCTATCTTATTCAACAGATCAGTATCAACAACACTTTCAATTAACTCGTCGTTAAAGTGAAACGTGACAATGGACGCAAAAAGTGCGCGAGCTCCCCCTGCAGGTGGCCATAAGAAATACAACAGCCCGACTCCAATACAATGGAGAACCCTCAAATGTGCGCCCGGAGTTCAAATGATAAATCACAGTGATACATCAACTTATTTCTCCCATGACACGAGTAGCACAAAATGTCGGAAACGGCAGAGTGTTGGAGAACGTTAAGCACTACAATTGACGGCGGGATGCACGGGATTTGCCAGAGTATTCGTGTATTCTCACATATTGTTGTCAACTGTGCTTTGCGAATGAAAGCGCATTGATATTAACTTAGAATCAGAAATTCGAAAACAAACGAAAAACAGCATGTAGGATCTTTCAATACTGCACACGTCTTATAATATAAAAAGGTTTCATTCGTTGATTGGCGCTATCCACGTACACAATTAATTCCCTGAAAACGAAGCATCATTGTTATTATGAATTACTATGCGGCATGAATTGTTTTCTGAAGTCTATGCTTCATTCCATATGATAATTAACCAGGACTACACACGTTCACAGTCAGAACTGACAGAGCTCGTGCATTACGAGCCAATGAGCCTGGTGCAGAATGTGACCTGCGTCGCGTGTTAAGTCTTGCAGCATCACGCTCTCGGTATTGCTTATGTAGTGTATAACAGAGCAATATACGAAGAAAACGCGAACGTGGGATTTGCCCCTTTAGGCGACACTTGACGCTTGAAAGGGGCAATCGGAGTGCACAGTCCTACCAACTGAAATAATAAACGAGAGCCTACCCGTTCCGGCCAAAGTAGAATAAAATTGTAACCTATGGTTCTAGCGTCCTGTATGCAGATTCCTTCGTAACCCAAATTGAAGCCAAACTTTATGAGGCTGCTTAGACCATTATGGGGCAATTTTCTAAACGCCGAGGGATTGTATGCCTTTGTGGTCAGTGAAAAAGAAGCGGCGCGTGGACAGAAAACAGATTCCGACCTCCCACTCTCCCTATCCTTCGCTCGGTAGCTTTTGCTTACATTGTTCGTTGATCCAACCGGTCCATTTGAAACACATCTACTCTAAGGTTATTCAACCATAGCTAAGAATAACATTCAAATTTAATAATATGTTATAAAATCGAATGCAAATCAAAGTCGGCACTAAGATTTATCTAGTGTGAAACTAACTGAAAGGACAGTGACCTAGCTTCCGCATGCAAAAATCTGCAGATGGATTCGGCAGAGAACTGCAACTGTAAAAAAAAAAAAAAAAAAAAAAAAAAAAAAACCATCATGGTCAAAAAGCGAGAAATAAAATTAAACATCAGAGCTTATGCGTCTACCACCTCGCGTTTTAAAAGACATCACAATTTCTCGAAACTGCACAAAATCTCCAAGTCCGGACCTAACAGAAAGCGGCTTTAGAAAATGCATGCCTCTTTTGACTATTTCTATCACAGAAAACACCGAACCACATCAGAATTGTGCATATATTGTGATCTTACCTAAAACTGATTCTCCCCTACGGCTGGAATTTGAAGTCCCCCGTGTTTTATTCTGTTGGCGAAAAACTTCTGCTGTTTGAGCGTACGTATCCAGTGTTCATGCTGGTAGCCCAATCTCTGATGCTGGATTGCGGATGAGTTGGCAGTCCTTCTCATGCTCGAGAGAGAGAAATCCTTCGGTTCGGCCAGGTTATGATCATGTGTGTACAGGGGAAAGACGCAGGCAACCAGAGAGCGTGTGTGGGATGGAGGGGTCGGCGAATCGGAGGAATAAAAATCCGACGTGATCTGACGTGATCAGTAAAGAAAGAGCGAGCGGGCGACGAAGCAGCGTTGCAACTGCGAGAGTGATCAGGTGGAGAAGCGCGCGCGCTGGATGTCAGTGAAGGTACACTGAGGCAAACTGACTGGAGAGCACGCGCAAACGGGAGAAAACCAGAGGGAGGTACTGAGATAACAGTTTTGTATTGTAGAGAACGGCACTGCTAGACAGTCAAGGGGAGGGACTGGACCTTTTTTAAGTGTACAGGCAACAAGAACGCAAGGACAGGGGCGATCGAGTCGCGTCGAGGTTTATTTCAATCGACCGCGACTGCATATGTCTATAGCCCCGGATGCAATGCGAGTTAAGCATGACGCTGCCAGGAAAAGCACGCAGTAAAACCGACCGCAAAGGCAGGTTTCATAGCCCATGGATCAAAACAAGATTAGTTCGATCATGGCTTAGTACTGTTCCACTAGACGATAAGGACGAATAACCCCAAGGAAACATGACGGTATACTCTGTCGATTTTAACCCACTCAAAGGCGCGAAACACCGAGTGTTTTCGGCCGTCTCAGGAAACGGAGCAGCACACCGGGTCGCCTTACGCCGCTATAGCCTACAATTTAGTGGCCGTAAATACAACATGGAACCGTTAGCAATATAGTCTATGCATTGCGACGATAGGAAAGCATACATTTTATGATCAATTGTAGTTTTTGTATTTATTTTAGGGACCGGTGCGTACGAAGGATTTAGATGACAAAGTAATGTTCAATGTAGGCCCTATTTAACTTAATCAGGCAAGATTGAATTGGATTATTAAGCGATTGCTTTACTTAAAACTTTTTTCGAAATCCACACACATACTTACTCACGCACAAAATACAACGCAGAAAACAGCCTAGATATACAGAGATATTTTTATATCCATAATTGTTTATAATGTTAAATATAGGATTGAAATGTATAATTTATAATTAAATGGATAATGTTAAATATACACTCACCGGTCACTTTATTAGGTACACCTTAGTAGTACCGGGTTGTCTTCTGCTGCTGCAGCCCATCTGATTAAAGGTTCGAGGTGTCGTGCGTTCAGAGATGCTCTTCTGCATACCTCGGTTGTAACGAGTGGTTATTTGAGTTACTGTTGCCTTTCTATAAACTCGAACCAGTCTGGCCATTCCCCTCTGACCTCTGCCGCCAACAAGGCATTTTCGCCCAGAACACTGCCGCTCACTGGATATTTTCTCTTTTTCGGACCATTCTCTGTAAACCGTTGGCGTGAAAATCCCAGTAGATCAGCAGTTTCTGAAATACTCAAACCAGCCCGTCTGGCACCAACAACCATGCCACGTTCGAAGTCGCTTAAATCACCTTTCTTCCCCATTCTGATGCTTGGTTTGAACTTCAGCAGATCGTTTTGACCATGTCTACATGCCTAAATACATTGAGCTGCTGCCACGTGATTGGCTGATTAGATATTTGCGTTAACGAGCAGTTGAACAGGTGTACCTAATAAAGCCGGTGAGTGTATACTCTCTTAATTCGTGTCATCTGTACGACCCTAATATAATATAGTGCACTTGATTTACAACTCCAGCCCAAGCTTGTTGATATGTCCTGCCGAAAAGATCTAGCCTAATACTTTTATTTTAAATAACTGCTAAGTTAGGATTGCTGCTCGGTAAGGCTATCAAAGGGTGGTTATTTGGGGTGGGGCGGGGGCTGTTTGGAGGTAAATGTAAAGGGGGGAAAGGCCACTGGGATGATGCTGTCCAAGGTCCTGAGCAGATCGTGGACAGCCCTCTAAAAAGTTTCCTTGTTCCTTGTTCTAAGCCTTTAACCCATGTATATTGACGGAGCGAGACCAGAGTCTCGTCTTTTGCCATTAACTTCAAAAGGTCAGTCCGCCTCGAATCAAATAGTTCCCAGCGACCGGATTTCGATTTTTTTCAATGTCTGTATGAACTTTTTGCTTCAAATGTGGATTGCGCAATCATTTTAGCCTACGGTTAAGTCAGAGGTGCGTATATACAATTTCGGCGCGCGGGGGGTTGGGGGTGGATGATATTACTACTACCTCAGCTGCAGTATTTATTTATTTATTTATTTATTTATTTATTTATTTATTTATTTATTTATTCATTAACTCGGTGGTGAAGTGTTATTTATTTATTTATTTATGTTTAACTCGGTGAAATAGTATGCTGCTGTAATTAAAAGTGAAAAGTGCATTGGCAATAGCCTATACCTTTATCAGTGAAACAGCTGTTCACACCCCGACATTCCTTTCTTAAATCTTAAATCCTTACGTCACGGTCTCATAATGCCTGCCAGCACGGACACGCCGACCTCATCATCCGTGCACGTCCGTGTTTATGTTAAATAATTGTATCGTGTGGAACGGCACACCTCCACCCTCCGACTCCTGATATCTGGGTGGTGTCTCAGTAGTCAACACAGAGATTAGATCCCACAACGGTCTTCTCCATAATTGGCCCGCCCTACCCCTAAAATTGTGCATTGGGATCCAACATTTCCCACGTATTACACAATGTATGAGTGGCATATATTGCACGTGCGTGTAGACAAAGTAGATGCAGTTCTTGAAATATGCAAAGTGTTTGCTTATTTAGTCTTTCGCTTGTGTCGGGTAGGCCTACGCTAACATTGTACCGATGCAAACCTGGACACATTTGTGATGCACCTGAATAGCATTTATCTCAGTAATAAAATGACAGTCTGTCTTGTTCTGGTGACGTTAGGCCCTTGGGCCAGCAGTTGAATAGCCCTGGTTTAGCTCGTGGTTGCCTAAAGGCCAAATGTGATCCAGACACATCAAAATGCTTTCTTTCTTTCCTTTTTTTTGTGGTGGGTACACAGGGGGATCTTAGTGGATTTGCCTGGAAATTACCCCAAAGCAGCCAGACGTGTGGCCAGGGAATTTAGACATAGTCCTGTAACCACAACTTGGTTATTGGAGGATTTTTCTTCTTGTTTCCAATCAAGCCAAAAAGTCAGAAAAAAGAGAACTTGTTGCTGTAGTATATATATATATATATATATATATATATAGCACACTGCAATGTATCTCGTGTTGTAAAGGAAAAAAGCATATGTTTTTTTATGAATCGTCTACCAGGAAAAAAATGGTACACCTTAAGATGTCCAGTGTTAATTGTTAATTTAACATTGTCACAATTGAATTAACACTGGACATTATACGGTTTGTGTATATTGAGCAGTAGTTTCCTTGGGGCTCAAACGCTAATTTACTGGCTGACGCAGACGTGAATGGTTTGACATACAGTACTGCGTCTGTGCTGCGGAAGTGTTTGAAGCAATTAGCTGACAAGCCACTAATGGCTGTGCCGTTTGAGCACAGAGAAACAGACCAGCGATGCCTCACTTCCCTCGGCTATTTCAAGTTCGCACTGTCTGCCATCAACCTCGGCTTAGCGTAATTACCATCACCGAGCTGCGAATGTGTGGACAGGTGTCCAAATACGCGGTGAGGGAGTCCGTTATTACGCGCGCAAAAGGATTTTTTATTTTTTTTATTTTTTCATGACAGAGGAGGTGAAACATGTTCGCTGGAATAAGCAAATAAGACACGCAGATGTCAGCAGCCTGGTCTTTCGGCGACTCTGGTAATTAAACAGCTTCCGCCGCCGAAGTCGCGTTACCTTCACAGACCCCCTTCGACAGACCACCCCTCCCCTCCCCTCCCCTCCCCTCCCCTCCGTCACCTCGAGCAGTACCACGTTCTCCTCAAAAGGCCGTTGCAGGGGATAAAATTCAACTTCGAAAATGTAATTAGCACAGGATGGTGCCACCGAGTGATGCTGTTTGCTTCACAAACAATGCGGTGGTATATTTATTTATTTATTTATTTATTTACTTACTTATTTAAACTCAGTGGTGAAATTTAATGGTGTTGTAATTAAAAGTGAAAAGGAGATGACAGAAAAACACGATAACACAGATCAACCGTAAAAAAAGAAAATAAATTTCAGCAGAAGGTGTTAATTGGAGGATGTTGGATACCTAGAGTGGTTCTGCACCTACTGTGTGTCTGCAGTTGGTGATAAGTGGAGCAGGTAGCAATACATAGTGACATTTTAAAAAAACATTTTATTTGAAGGTGCTACCGTCGGAAAAGCGCATGTTCACGGGCGAACAACGGCAATTAAATGTAGGCTACTGTGTGTTACACAAGTGTAGGCTATGCGTGAGCCAAGTACTGGCGTTCCCCGTCAGTTAACTGCAATAATTCAGCGAGCGTTTAAGGGATAGGTTTATATGAATGGACATAAAAACGAAGGAAGTAAAACGGTGTTCTTCTGATGTTAACTGGAATCAGATGGATAGACCTGAATGCCTTTAACAAGGTGCACGGCCTCTGGTCTTACATTGGCGCAGTATGTTGTTATAGAGGTGTTTCAGAATGTTTGAATAAATGTAGCCTGTTTTGTATGTTAAAAAAAAAGAAACTACGTGTGGTGAGTGTTTTGGCTCTACATATCTGGAATGTAGGTGGGTGCATATAATAATAAGAAAAATAAGTAAAGAACAACAACAACGACAAGATTATTATTATTATTATCATTATTCTTATTATTATTGAAAAGTAATATAATAGCAACACATACACATAACAGGCAGTGTATTTAAAGGAACTTCTATGGATTGCTCTGCTGCGACTGAATGTGAGATGATCTGATGTAATTCCCGCCTGGTAAACTGGATCATACGATCATAAGAACATGAAAAATCTTCGGTGATGAAACAGGCCGTTCCGCCTATACAGGATACTGTAAGCTTGTCTGGAGAATGTAACATCGTAAGTGCTTATTTTTGGTTAGCTCACTAATACTGGCCTGTCCGCGTTATCTACGGTAGGCTATACTGGTAACGGTTACTTATGATGTCACGAGAAGCGTTGCCATGTTGATGAGCGTGTGTGCGCTCTGTGAGAGAAGTTCATTTGCAGCCCGCGCACTGTTTTATTCACACTGTGATGCATTGTTGATGCATCGTTAATAAGTAAACGTTTCCTTATTCCCAGTTTTGTTTTGAGTGTTTTGAAGATCGCATTATTTTGCTTAATGAGCCGGATCTTTTCTTCCAACCCTCCGTCTTCTTTGCACACAAAACACGTTGTTTGCAGTAGCTATTTTTGTTTTGAACAAGGACATATTTCTAAAAATCTAACCCGCTCATGGCAGGAGCTGTATTATGTTCTGTTTTTTTTTTTTTTTTTCGCACCCCTTGCCAAAAAATAAGAATAGGAAAAATGAGGATATTCCAGCAAAATCCATAAAAAAATAAGCATATGCCATTACAGCTACTGTAAATCATTGCTGTTACTCACAATGCAGTGATTCAGATGCTTCGTCTTGTTTATAATCTCTTTTTTGTGTGTAGCTAGAGAGCTAGAGGCTTTCTGGTCAGAATTTCAATGAAGCCTCTAGATTCCTGTTCTCCTGAAATGTGACCTGCAGCACTGGCCTTTTGCGGTCATTAGCCATTCACCAATCAGATCCCTTGTATGGCTCAATCTACCTCTGTGTTCACCAATCAGATCACTGGTGTGGCTCTGTCTCTGGGTTCGTTTACCAATCAGATCCCTTGTATGGCTCAATCTACCTCTCTGTTCACCAATCAGATCATTGGTGTGGTTCTGTCTCTGGGTTTGTTTACCAATCAAATCCCTCGTGTGGCTCTGTCTCTCTCTCTCTGTTCACCCATTAGATCTCCAGTGTGGCTCTGTGGGTCTCTGTTCACCAGTAAGATCACTTGTCTGGCTCTCTCTCTCACTCTGTTCACCAATCAAATGTCAAATGTGTGTGTCTCTCACTGTTTACCAATCAGATCTCTTGTGTGGCGGTGTCTCTGTGCACCAATCAGATCTCTCTCTGTCTCTCTCTCTCTCTCTCTCACTGTTTACCAGTCAGATCTCTCATGGCAGGCTGTGTCTCTGTCCACTGACCAATCAGACCTCTTGTGTGGCTCTGTCTATCTCTCTGTTCACCAATCAGATCTCTAGTGTGGCTCTCTGAAGCGAAGTGAAAGTCCATGGGCAAGTTCTTTCACAGCCCACTCTCAGTGAGTCTGTTTTGCTATTTTTTTATTTTTTTTATTTGTTTTCACAAAAGCTGATGGCATCACTTGAGTTTGAACTTCAACATTTTCATCCTGCACTCAAATCTGTCTGCATCCCCCTTCCCTGAGGCAGAGCCATTGTTTGTTTGCAGCCCCCCCCCCCCCCCCCCCAGTAAAATCATTGTTGTTTTGTTAATGAACCATTCTCTCTCCAATGTTGCTCTAATCACTCATAGAAAGGGGGGGGGGGGGGGGGCGAGTGTCCACCCACCCTGTTGGGTGCATGGGTGCTTGAGTAAGCCCCCCCCCTTCTCCCGTGACCTCCTTGGAGAGCTCTCGCCTGCAGTCCCAAACCTCATGGCGTCGGCATGTGTGTGCTCTGAATCTCAGAATGAAAGTAGACTCTCGCTCAGACGCGCGTGTGTTTGATGTTTAAAATATCTGGAGGAAAGCGGAGCCTCTACTGTGTGTAAAGACCGCGACTGCAAGATCATGTGGCGTGCTTGTCCTGAGCTCAAGCTGCGTCTGTTATGGGGAAGCCAGAGCGATAATTAGCTTCTTCATTATTATGGAATGCCCGGACGGCAATTCAAAAAATGGAGACTAAGATAATGGTGTCATGGCTTACTCAGCCCCTGCTCTCTTCCACAATGTCTAGTTCTTGTTTTCAATTTGCTCATTAGTTGATTACCAGCTACTCCATAAGTAATAACACAGTAACGAAGAAGCTGCTACATTTTGTTGCGTTTCCTGTTTGGTCATCGGTCGGTGCTGGTACTGCTTAGATATGCAATCATATGTTAGATATTATTAATCATCTCTGATTTGCTCCCTCTGCCCATCCAGGAAATGGCTAAAAGACTGGGCCTAGCCTGTAGAATGAACCGATGTATTTACTTGTGCATTTCATATCTGAATACGACAACGTGCCATAAAAAGATTTGTTATATTCCTTATGTTTCCTTATAATGCTCAACCGTGATGGAAACCGAAGGCGTCTGAACCGCTTATAAGAAGCTAAGGAATCGCTTACATTTTTTTCCCTCTTCACATTCTAGGCCCATATATGGAGTTTCCTGGAGCCCAGAGAACCGGGCGGAGATTCGCCGAAGCGCTTTGTTTCGACGAACCGCGCACCGCCGGTGTTCCTCCGGCACGGGACGCCGCGACGGCCGGTCCTGAGGTCTCGGCGCTTTGCCTTTTCCCCCGGAACTTGAACTACAAAAGCTTTTGTCTTTTTTTTTGCGTCGGGGGAAGACGTTGATCCGCGTTTGGTATGCGCGTAGCGAAAGCGGGACCGATGCTCAACGGTAGACAACGGGGCGGACGAGATACGAGGAACCGCGAATATTCCGGTCTTAATACGCACTTCGGAGAGAGAGAATCCAGTCACTGCAAAACAAACAAAACAGCTTCGCCCTTCACCCTCACGGGATTGAGGTGAACATAAAAAGGAGCACAACAAACTAAAATAACAAAGACAAAATAACAAAACTGCACACAACAGTTTCCAGCCTTTTCCCGTGCTGGTACGTTCCTCTTTCTCGGTTTGCGTTTTCCATGGTCACAGACCCCTACTGGAGAAGAAAACACGCTTTAAATACCCGGATTAATTACTGACGCACTCCAGGGGCGTGTGCCTACTTAACCAGCAGGCGTGGTCCTCAGACTCCTCCGAACCTCTCCCGCAAACCGAGCGCTGCCACGGTGATGTAATGCAGTGACACGGCTGTGACGGTGCGGTCGAGGCTTACCGGGGACGACCGCCGAACCGGTCGAGCGCCAGGACGGACCTGGCCCCTGCTCGGACGCGATTGGTGCGGACGTCTCCTCGGCGATGGCGGAACCCGTTCTCCGCTCTCGGCCGTTTGGCGGGATTAATTGGGTTTGATTTGCCCCTGCGCCTCCGAGTCGGAGACGCGGGCTCCCGTCGCCCGTGTTTAGCCGCTGAACGGCGACGAGTGCGGAATCATGGGAAAACGCACGTTTGATGCGTAATTGATATGATTATACAGTACAGGTGACTGAACGTTTGAGTGTAATTGCTCTGTCAATGACGCACTTCAGACTTAAGGAGATCCGGCTCTTTCGCTTGGTTCACGTCAGTAACGGGCAGATGTGCTGCGGTTCTCTGAAAATGAGGGAAAAGCACTTCAACGCCTTCCACAAGGCAGCGCGAAGCTGGCCTCAAGTCTTTCTCAGTTATTTATTTGCAGTTTTTTTTTTTTTTATGGGCAAAGCTCACTGTACTCAGAAGGTTTGCGAAAACCAGAGAAAAATGTAACCACTGACAGGCTAAAAATCAGAGAAAAATGTAACCAATGACAAGCTAAAAAACAGAGCACAATGTAACCACTGACAGCCTTAAAATCCATAGTGAAATGTAACCAATGACAGGCTAAAATCCATAGTGAAATGTAACCAATGTCAGGCGTAAAAGCCATAGTGAAATGTAACCAATGACAGGCTTAAAACCATAGTGAAATGAACTGACCAATCAGCTGAACGTATCATCCCAGGGAAACACTATTGCCAAATGCACTTTGACCTGTGGAGCTGCCACTGGCAAGGCCCGGACTGGATCCATAGGGCTGCGACTGGCAAGGCCCGGACTGGATCCATAGGGCTGCCATTCTCAAGGCCCAGACTGGATCCATAGGGCTGCCACTCTCAAGGCCCGGACTGGATCCATAGGGCTGCCACTCTCAAGGCCCAGACTGGATCCATAGGGCTGCCACTCTCAAGGCCCGGACTGGATCCATAGGGCTGCCATTCTCAAGGCCCAGACTGGATCCATAGGGCTGCCACTCTCAAGGCCCGGACTGGATCCATAGGGCTGCCACTCTCAAGGCCCGGACTGGATCCATAGGGCTGCCACTCTCAAGGCCCGGACTGGATCCATAGGGCTGCCACTCTCAAGGCCCGGACTGGATCCATAGGGCTGCCACTCTCAAGGCCCGGACTGGATCCATATGGCTGCCACGATCAAGGCCCGGACTGGATCCATAGGGCTGCCACTCTCAAGGCCCGGACTGGATCCATAGGGCTGCCACTCTCAAGGCCCGGACTGGATCCATAGGGCTGCCACTCTCAAGGCCCGGGACTGGATCCATATGGCTCATCGATCACACCCGGATGGATCAATCTTAACTGGCATGGCCCAGACTGGATCCAGAGGGCTCATCCACGCACCAGGATGCAATCTTAACTGGATAAGCCACCCAGCTGCCCTGGTAGGGGTAGAACAAATGTGTAAAACACAAAGCCAATGCAAGAGCAAAGACAGATCAGCACAGAGCCTGTGTCACTCAAAAGAGTCGCTCCAAAAGCTACCGACCGCTGTTCATTTGGCGAGAGAGTTCCATGGCAACGGTTTCCACGCATCGCTCCCCTCCTCAAACCCAGGAAGTTCACTAAGACCGCTGCTAGGACTAGGCGTTATATTTTCTGTGTGGTCTTGTTCCAGTGTGTTCCGTCTGTTCTAGAACCTAAAGGAGGGGAAAAACAGCCTTGGGATCGCTGTGACCGCCAACTTCATTGTCGTCGTAATGATTATCTTTGAGGGAGAGCACATTCCCTGCCTCCTTTTGTGTTTTTCGCTTGAGTCAGACAGGTAGCAAGCAGGGAAGGTGACAGATAGACAAGGTATCACAGCTCAGGAGGTGCTATGGCGTGGGGGGGGGCTTGCATATGGCGAGAGCCGGGTAACCTACTGACTGCACGACACATCTCAACCCAAGAAGCTTTATTTTTGTTTTCGTTTCTTTCTCCATCACGCTGCCTGGAGGTTGCATCTCACACCATCCCACCAGGGTTTAGTGTGTGTGTGTGTGTGTGTGTGTGTGTGTGTGCATGTGTGTGTGTGTGTTTGTGTATGAGTGTGTGTCGGTATGTGTGTGTGTGTGTGTGCATGCGTGTGTGTGTGAGTGTGTGTACAGCGTGTGTGTATGTGTGTGCGTGTGTGTGTTCGTGTATGAGTGTGTGTCGGTGTGTGTGTGCATGTGTGTGTGTGTGTGTGTGCATGTGTGTGAGTCTGTGTACAGCATGTGTGTGTGTGTATATGTGTGCGTGTGTGTGCATGTGTACATCTAGTTATATCTAGTTTATGGTTGGAGAATCTTCTGTCCAAGCTTTCCATTCCTCTTACCCGAGAGTAATGAGATAAGATATGCTTACATTTTATACATCGTGAGCTCCACAATGTTTGGAACAAAGGCATTTTTTTCTTGATTTGGCTCTGTACTAGATTTTTAATCAAACAAATCGCACATGTGGTTAAAGTGCAAGTTCTCAGCTTTTATTAAAGTGTATTTTTATACATCTTGGGGTCACCGTGTAAAAATTACAGAGCTGTTAATACATAGCTCCCCCAGTTCAGGGCACCATAATATCTGGGATATTTCACAGATGAGGTGGGGGTATTTTGGATCTTGGGCAGTTGCTTTTGGCCTCCATACTTTCCTCTTGCCATCACACAGATACGAGTGAATTTTGGACTCATCTGTCCACATTTTTTTTTTTTACACAACTCTGCAGACTTTTTAGGTACTTCTTAGCAAACTGTAACCCGGCAATCCCTTTTGTGTCTTACTACTTGGTTTGTATCTTGCAGTGTGGCCTCTGCAGTTCTGTTTCTGAAGTCTTCTGCAGGAGAGTAGTCACTGACACATCCATGTCTGCCTGAAGGTGATGTGCCCTTATTCCCCTTTGAGAAAACCCCTTCTGTGCGTGCACTTGGTTATCAGACAGAATGGCGTGACTTCTGCTAATGCTAAGAGAAACCCAGATTTGCTCTGTTCCACACAAACAAGGGAAACTCCAAGTCAGATACGTAGAGTCAGGAACAAGAGATGGTTTCCAATATGTGGACCAGACGCTCTGTGAGAAGCCAACAGGTGCCAGGCGGCGGCAGCAGCGATGGTTTTCGAGAATCCGCGCATCCTCGTTTTTCACTATTCGGCACGAGCAAGCGTCCTCGATCCGACGGTGCACAAAGTAGTCCCAGTCGCGTTTTTATTTGTATTGTATTTTTTTCAAAAAAAAAAAAAAGAAAGCAGAGCAAAACAGGCTGCTCTAACGCCCGTGTAAGGAGCCTCGCAAAGATTTCATCATCTTCCCAGGCGCTGATATCTTAAACGGAGAGAATGAAAGCTGCTTAATCCCTCAGACTTCCGCAGTCTGTATTTCTCGTATTTATTTATCATCTGTACATTATCGTTGTTTTGCTCTTGATAGGCGGGTATGGTTGTCTACCCCTCATGACTGCATGGGCTCTCCATCCCTGTCCTAGTAGTTATGCAGCCATATTCTACTCCTGGCGGGGTCCCCCCCCAATACCACTGCCTTTTTACTCACTGTCTGCTATATTGCAAATTCCCTAACTGCCGTTTCCACCCTCTTCCCCACGCTGCTGGCGGGGCTCTTGCCCCAACCCTCGAGACTGCTTCGAGAGTCATCTGGTCTCCCCCACCTCTGCGGTCCAGCCCCTCCTTCGTCATTGCCTCCACCCTGCCCACATCTGCCGCCACCTGCTGTTCCCCATCACCGCCACCCGGCCCCACCCATCATCTGAGCCACATCACTTATCATATCTTGTGCATAAACTGGCTGACATGCTGGTCACCAGTCGGCACCCTGAGCCGACCAGAGGAGGATGGGTTTCCCCCTTGAGCCTGGTTCCTTCCGAGGTTTCTCCCCATCTGCACAGGGAGTTTTTCCTTGCCACTGTTGCCTTAGGCTTGCTCCTGTGGGGGTTTAGGCTAGGGTTGTCTGTAAAGCGTATTGTGACAACTGTTGTAAAATACGCTATACAAATAAAATTTGATTTGATTTGATTTGATTTGATTTTGGGCACAGCTCCGCCCCCACACCCCCTCCCAGTGGCTAACCTGATTTAAATCTGTTTCATGCTGGGAGAATCTGTGAAGCATTAAGCTCCCGAAAGCACTAGCATGGCTCTTTGGGAAACGGATAAGGACGTTTTCCTTAAGCAAGCAAACTGTGAGTGTAATGGTTTTTCCTACCATGTACTTTAACAGCAAAAACTAGCATTTTGCAAATGGCATTGGGAAGCAGGCCCCATTCATTTTGGTTTGTTTTCTTCTTTTGCAGGTTTTTTTTTCTTTTTCCTACAGCATCAGGGCTGATAGGAAGGTGAAACGGACGCTTGTTTATCGCAAAGCCGCTGGGGCCAAATTTACACCATTTACAAGTTGCACCTGAGTCCTCACTTATTTGTTTTCCTTTTTTTCTTTTGCTTTGTATTCTCGTCCTTATTTTGAACCCGGTTCCTTTATTCGGTCGACATTTCAATCCTCAGTCTTCCTTAAACTGAATTGCAAATGTTATTTTTCATGTTTTCCATGTTTATTATTTAGCTCAACATGAAGAACGAATGCTAACTGAATATTGAATGGAAGCTAACACAGTGTCCCATGAGAGGTACAGCTAGATATGTTCAAAACAATTTCAGGACGTACTGTACATTATGGATTGACATAGACAGTCAGGAGTCTAGAAATAAGTGAAGCTCAGTTGATTTTCAGGAATATTTATTAACTGATGGCCCTCACTCAGCAACTGTGTAACTAGTCTATTTATGTGATGTTAATTATCATAATGTTATGTTTTTTTCCTTTTGTGCTAATTAAAGACACAAGGCAGTCTGGGTAATAACTCAGTACCTCAATTCACAATCTAATATAACCTGGGTAGCTTACCCAAATTGTTTTCACAAGAAATGACCAGGTGAATCTACAGAAGGAAGGAGCCTTATTGAATCATGTTTGTGGTGAGATTTCGACTCTCACACCTATTGCAACACGCATTCCAGACCCTGTTTCGACATAACAAGAGCGGTGGGTACACCGAAACGCTAGCAGATTCAAGTGGGGACTGCTTAAATGTGTTTTTCCATCTGAAAAATCATTTGACCTGCTGTTGACCTGCATCAAGCTGAAATATATAAATAATACCATTTAAAAATAGTATTGTGTAGGTATTCAACATTCAAAGTTACATAACGTATTATACAATGCAACAGGATTGTTTTTTTTATTTTATTTTAGCCCGTAGGGTAGTAGGCTACTTTTGAAAGAGATTTTCTGCAGATCAGCCATTGGAGTATCTGGCCTCTTTTGCGGCCGCAGCATACTCAATCAAATGATAATGATAAAACCAAAGAAAATAGGCCTGTAACCTTTCCCCACCCCCCAACCCCACCAAAAAAATCTGTGTCTGCCCCCCCACCCTCATTCACATCCGTGTGGATCTGGGACTGCTGTTAAGACCAAAGAATATAATTCTGAATTTCAGCATAAATTAAGTCAGCAGAAGTAATGGTCATCTAGGCTTTCTACACCCATAAGGTTGCAGGTTTTACAACGTTAATCATTAGGTTTGTAAGGCAGTTAACCTGAATTTGTTGCAGAACTTAACATATGCCAGTGTGCACAAGTTAAGTTGCAAATATAAAATAAACAACTAAGGTAATGAGCCCAAATGTATGTTCATACTAATGCAATTGTTCAGGGGAAAATGTTATCAATTTCCTTTTTTTCAAAAAGATAGCTGTTACAATTGTTGACACATCTGTTTTTTTTTTTTCTCATAAAACCCGATAGAAGATGACTCAGCAGCGTCATTTTGCACCGATTATTAAGGATGCCAATAATTTTGACACTTTTTTTTTAAAACAGCGTTTTCTCTGAACAATTCTATTAATGTAAAATAAATAGAATTCCCCACTTACAGAGCTTATCCTGTGTTATTTATTTATTTTTTTGGGTCCTCTGTATCAATGGTGCCGATAATTCTGTTTACACTTCTGTTCCCTGGAGCGCAATAACAAACGGCTCTTTTCGAACGCCCCTCTCGCCAGCCTCTCTCGTTTCGTCCTGGGAATTGAACCATTTTCGCGGGTTCCATCGACCGCCCCGAATCACATATCGACTTAGCCGCGGAGAGCCTCGGCACATTACGCCCGGCCTACTCAACCCGGGCCCCTCAAAATCAGAACCGACTCCGCGCCCCAACCTTCGAGAGGAACGACTCCGCCGTTAGACGGGGCCAATATGGCCGACTCATCTCCAGACTCCATCGGCAGGTGTGACTCTGCCCCCCCCCCCCCCCCCCCCCAACAAAAAAAACAGGTGAATTTGTGGCAGACAGACCCGACCAAGGCGAGCGACTGTACGACAGACACAACAAGCAGTGAAAACGAGTTCTTCTCTCCCAGAGAAAATGAGTTCTCCTCTCACTCTCTCTCTCTCGGTATAGAAAATGGAGGCTGAGATCTACTGTGTGTGGAGCCGCGATTTAGAAGGCGAACCAGGGACGCTAACCTACGCTACGCTAAGATAACAGCACACAGTGGCAACGATGCTAATTAGTATTAAACGCACACTTGTGTATCTCTGCTATCTGCCACTTTACGCAGACTTATGTGTACAATTCACACCTTAGTTATTCTCTTCTTTATGGAAACATTGGGTAAGTGGCAGTATAATTACAATCTGTGTGTTCGAAAATGAAAGTAAGCAGGTGAATAGATTTGCCCAGCATATCGTTCAGCTCAGTCAGTCATATTAATGAAAAGTACCTTTTAATTAACTATTGACCAAAGGGAAATGGGTTATATCGATTTGTTTACAAGGGGATAGAATTACCCCAGTGCGAGGTTTTCCAAATTTTAAAAGTAAAAAAAAAAAAAAAATAGAAAGAAAATAAACTAATTTCAGAACACTCCAAGCATGAAGTGCAGCGGAAGTGTGCAGCCGGGCTAAGTCGCTGTAACAAACAGAAAAATGAACGTGTCATATTTTGGATGTGAAATTTTTTGGATGGGATCGATTTTCTCGAGTGCTGTATCGTACTGACACAGGCACTAATACATTTTACTTTCTGCGCCATGGGAAAATTATATCTTCATTGCAAACACTGAGTCAGTGGAGAAGGACGCTTGTTATCACTGTTGTGTGTTTGTGTGTGCCGTTTTATGAGTGCATCTGTTTGTGTGTGTGTGTGCAAGTACTTCTGATGTGTTTTTGTACATTGTGTATGTGTGTGTGTGAGTGTGTGTGTGCCTGTGTGTGTGTGTGTGTCAGGTAAGAGCAAGCAGAGACCACCCTTAAAATAGAAAAAAATCCAACTCAAGTATTTCACACATTCATTTCAACAAT
>CM045896.1:39167279-39169779 GCA_025169545.1 Anguilla japonica
CTCTCTCTCTCTCTCTCTCTCTCTCTCTCTCTCTCTCTCAGTTCTGCCAGACAGAGCTTGCTGGCTGCTTTTTTGGCATCAGCTTTCCGGCATTAACGATATAATTGCTCGTCCGGCGGTAATCACATCACTTAAAATCCCTTAAAGAGACGACGGCGTCCTGTGGTCCGGCCGTAATTAAAAGCTGAAGCTTCATCCGGGCCGTAGCCCAATCAATCGCGCCGATCGATGGGGCGTTTTGATTCGTCCTGGCTGCGCCGTGTCCTGTTGCCGGCGCGGGCTCGTACGCGCTCGTCTTTTCCGCCGCGGCCGGCGACTCCATCTCTCAGCCCCGCCAATCCGTACGCGCGATTCGTTCGAGGGACGCGGTGTGCGGAACGCGGGGAGACGGATCGGCGGTCGGCCGCTGCGGCTCGTCTTCGCGCGAAGAGCGGCTGAAAGCGGAAGCGAATGTTTTTTTTTTTTTTTTTTCCCCGAGCGCCTCGTCTGCTTCGGCTTTGCCGTTCGCCCGCCGTGCGCCGATGCATCTTATTAAACGGGACCTTAGCTGTTATCGACTGCGGGGGTCTGGACCATCAGTCAGCGCTCAAACAGATCGGACGGCCTATTTTTATTCCCTCGGAGGCGGCGGAGCCAATCGGTGAAGCGCGTTCCGTTGCCATGAGCACCTGACCGCGAGCGGAGAAGTCGCGTCGCTCCCGGCGACCCAGCCAGGCTGCCGCGTCTGCGGTTGCATATTCAAACGTCGATCAGATCGCTGGGAGACTGCTTGTGTGCTTGCAGTGGCAAATTACGGATAACAAGCAGTAAATTGGCTTGGGGAAGTCCATTACGGCGGTGCATTGTGGGACAATACAGTATTATTGTGTCTAAACAAGGGAATGAAAGTACATTACCGGTACTATTTTTGGGAATGCTTTTCATGAGTGCTCCACTGTAAGGGATATAAAAACCCCTTCATAAGACCTACGCTGGCCCTTGAAAAATGATTATGTTTGTAACCGTAAATAGACAGATGTGTTATGTCGCCCTGCCGTAGCAAATTACTTTACAATAACGTGCGAAGTGACACCCCAATGTCTGTGTAGTGCTAATAGGCCCATTCAAAGTAAACTGTTATTGTCCTGTCGATTGCTTTTGGTTTAGTCATTTTCAAAATGGTTTTGTTCTCCATGAGAATCAGTGTTTTTAACTTTAGTACTATTTTGGTGTTTACTCCACCCTTGGCTTTCTGTGGGGGGTACTACATACGATGGAACATACACTGGAACTGAATATGTTTACATTTCATTAGATCAATTTGATATGGCACTATGAGGTCATTTCCTCTACCTTCTTTATTCGTAAGTGTCAATCAGGACAAAAGTATGCTCTGGCAGACTTGTTACTTTCTGTACTTACGAAGTCGCAAGCAACGACTCCTTATGTTTGCAGATAAGAAGTGTTTTGCTGCGCCTCTGATAACTATGAAAAGGTTTTATCTGGCTTTGAGCATGTTCTTCTCTGCATGACTCATTGTTCTGGCATTTGGATGAGCACAGGGTCAACAGGAAATCCACTGTTTATACATAATAATTGTCTTTCACCATTTGCAGATAACAAAAATTCATTCCCAGGTGTAGGTTTTTCAAAATATTTCGGCACCTCACTCACTGTCAGGTTGTTCTCTCGTTTTTTAGATCGGCTCGGTTGGTTCTTAGATAAATGCATCGCTTCATCAAAAACCCTTTTTCAGATAAAAATGACATTCTTTGCATTAAAGCAAAGGGTGGGGAATTGGGGTGTTTGTTTTATACATCAAACAAAGCCTTTCAATTACAAAAACTATATCTACTTACTTCCTGCACGTCAATCCATTCTTTTCCCCACTGGTTGTGTGAACTTCTTTTTCAAAGCTGATTATGTGAACCGCAGGTCAAATTTGCAATGTAAATACGAGTCATTTATCTTTATATAACATAGCAGACGCGTACATATCTTTATATGAGTGGTCCATCATAAACTTAGCATAATTCCTTTATACATGTGGAGGTGTAGCACCTAATCAAGCACCCCGTAGCACCTACACACGCACTGCATTTATATTCATAAATGCGTATGTAAATAAAAGCAAATAGGCCAATGGTGACACAACATAAGCATTTATAAATGCTTGTCACGGGCTATGCAGTGATTCTGATGGAATCATACAGCTCTACTCAAGGACCATTGAAAGATGTGTCACCAATAATTATAATTATTATTTTGTAAATATAGATACATTTAATTGTGTCTCTGTTGAACAGGAGACACGCGTCGTTCGGCTCGGGCCTTTGCGGTGTGAATCGATCGGAGTGAGATGGAGTTCGGTCTGCAGTTCTGAGCGCGTTGGTCCTCGCCTCCGCGCTCCCTCAGGAAGTACAGGACCAGTTCGCCAGCGGTACCGAGCTTTGATGGTATTGAAGGAGGGCTGTCAGCAGCAGGCCCCTGAATGACGAAGCGCAGGTTTTTTTTTTTTTTA
>CM045896.1:39174779-39199779 GCA_025169545.1 Anguilla japonica
CGTCAACCCCGAAGAACCGAGCCCTCCCTGAACCGAGTGTCGGAGGGCACGAAACAACCCGCGCGCGAGTCCTGGCGTTAAGCCTCCGCCACGTTTACAAGATTGTAAAAAGAAAATAAAATAAAAACGGACGCACGGCTAATGTCTGCGCGCCGCGTGCAGCCTGGTGCGGGACGTTTTGACCGTCGCCTCCAGCCGAACGTGCTTTTTTTCCCCCCTCCCTTACCGCGTCGGCGCGGAGCTTATGCGGCGTTTTTTGCCGGGAGCCTTCGGGGAGTCTGGATTTGCGTGCTTATTACCGCGGGGCCAGGCTCCGCCCCCGCCGGCCCGGCGGATTCGCGGTCCGCTGGACGGGCGGCGGCTCCCGGACTCGCGATGAGGCTGAGGATATAAGGCGCCCGAGCCGGCCTGGCCTGCACCTCCTGCATGCAGAGCGCCGGACCCTCAGGGGAACGAGGAGATCTCTGCTTTCCGCTTAAAACAGGACATGCAGTTTTTCGGCGCATAATTAACACACGGAAAATACCTTTGCTGTCACCTGACCTCTTTTAGCATTCGTAAAAAGTATCTTCATAGATTTTTAAAAATCCATTCTGGTTGAGAGCTTCGCTTTGCTTCTCTGTTTCGGAGAAGACGGCAGCTGTGCCTTAGGCCTCGAACCGGCAACCTCCTGGTTTGCGTTATTCCCGCCAGCGCTATGTCCCGTAGCATTCGAAGCCGAACCCGCGGCAGTAAAGCCACAAGAAACACGGAGCGGCGCAAATGAAAATTACGCGCGTGACAGATTGCAGAATAAACGCCGTCGTTTATATTTGGAGAAGCTTTCAAGGATTATTGCTCGAACTTTATAAGCTGAAGCAAAAGGCAATAGCGAAAAATTTATGGCTGTTGTCAGAGTGGTTTGTGTCCATAATCCCCTCCTCAGGCCCTTAACTTGCTATTTTCCAGTCCGGTTCTTGACTGACTGACAGCCGCGGTCTTGACCTCAGGTACTATAAATGGATGTCCCCCCCCCCCCCCCCGGTGGTTTAGGGGGACTTCCTCTGCCGCCAGGCACCGCCATGCGGGACAGCGGACGTCGGCGTCTTTAGCACGGACGCTCGGGCCGAAAATCTGGTTCAGTTCCGTCAGCTGCGACGCGCTTTTAATTAACAAGTCTGTGCACATCTAAGCCATTAGCTCACTATTGTTGGAGCTAAGGGAGAATTGAGAGAAAAAATTATACACGTTCCTATCACTATCTGGGCATTGCATCTTTCAGAGTGACATTTTAATAAAGTGTATCAGACAATTAGTGCATTGTGGGGACCTTTAAATGTGTGGCCCTTTATTTTGGCCCTCATAGATATTTTATTTATTTATTTATTTATTTATTTATTTATTTATTTATTTATTTATTTATTTATTTATTTCGTTTTTGTTACACAGTTTAATGGGGAAAAAGGCAGAACCACACTGTAGAAAAATATTTTTTCTAATGAACTTTTTTTTAGCTTTGCCCTTCATTTTATTTGCCACTTCTTGAGTGATTTCCTGTCGATCTGTGAACTCTTGCAGGAATTTTACTGTGCATTCTAGTTTGCTTGTACAGTCATAAGAGCTAGCTTTGAACTTATTGTTAATACTTGAAATGTTGTTATTGGCCCACTGCACAGAGCATTTAATTGTAGTATTGTTTAGTAGTGGTGCATGTGTACACATACACACACACGCACAAATACACACACACACACACGCACACAGTCCCGTACAAATCTAGAGGCGTACGCCTATCCATCACCACCGCTTCATAAAGAGGAGCGTCCCCCCCCCCACACACACACATCCCCAGAGCTGAGCTTTGCGCTGGCAGGAAGTGTATCAGCACCAGGGGATTATGGGAAAACGCAAGTGCATGACCTAGCTACTGAGGGCTACTCTGCTGAGCTACATTCTGATTTAATGAGTGGCAAATGTGAACCACTTCCAGCTCTGGAAAAAAAAAATTAAAAAATGAAAGTTATATTTGCGGATGCGTGTGGTGGAGTTATAAATGTCCTGGATTCATTTGACAGTTGTCCTTAACTTAACTTAATGCAATTTTTTTACAGTTTTTTCTTCCCAGATACCATGTAGTGAGTTAAATTTGGTGAGGGCTGAATTTGTGAAAGTCAGACCAAGTGAAAGTTAAGGACAAAAGTTGACCGAATCCAGGCCACTGTCTTATGAAATATTCAATATACAGTAATAACAACAAAACGCATGTCAAGAGTGATATAAAGTAATAAAAAATAAATGTAATGTAATGTAATAAAAATGCCTAATTTACCGGCACTTTCATTCTTATATCATATTTGTCAGCATGTTAATAATGCTTTTTCGTAAATTAAGTACAATGTTGCATTTATAATGGCCTAGATTCAATCAACATTTGACTTGCAATTAAATACAATTTTATTCTTGTCTTTGGAAGCACAGGTGGCTGTTTGGTGAGTTTAGCAATCACTTAAATTAACTTTCCAAACTGTTTGTGGCTGACAATTATGCTTTCATTTGTTTGATCATCAAAATTAAGATCGTTATGCATATTCTGCCAAGATTTATTTTAGAAGCCAGGTCGACCAGCTAAAGCAAATTTATTAGGTAACACCACTTGATCACATGACTGTGTCCAAGTTTCTGCTTTGTTTTCATTGGCTAGAGGTGATGGTAGAAGTTCAGTGCACAGAGAGTGGACACCCAATGTCAATCACATTGTCTGTCATTAACGACTTATTAATATGACCATATATTTTTTCAAGAGCCTGTGTTTCCTCTTTTCAAATATCTTTCTACGATGTGACGGCTTTTTAGATCACATTCTTTGTTAAGCAAACAAGGAATGTACTAATTAACAACTTTAATCTATTTGCAATTTGAAGAGGCAAATTATCATCCAAAGTTAATTAAGCCATTATTCATCGTCGGGAATTGTTAGCTACTCTTTGAAAGGGGTAAATAATTCATGCTTTTTTTTTCAGTACAAATGGCCTCGTGCACCACATCCGTCTGCTTTGGTCTAATTTGCATTCCGATGTGAAGATATTTAATCGCGTTTGACAGACCACTCTTTTTTCCCCGACAGCAAACCTTGTCAAAAGTAAATTGTTTGGAGTAGAATTAATTCATCTCAAAGGAAACATTACGGGGGAACAATGCCTGTTTTTTTGTGAGAATGAATTAACGGCACAATCAGAATTCCCATCGCTTTTTTTTTTTTTTCTTTTCCTAAATACACAATCCTATTATGGAGCTGGAATGACAATGGGGCAATAGCGGGTTTATCGCTCCGAAATGTCACTCACCGTGCGATGAGCCCTTCCAATTCGCCGCCGCGCTCAGACGACTTATCACAACGTAACCGGGGAGCGAAAATTATTAATGCCATTTTCATACGGACAAAGAGATCCGAGAGATATGCTTATTTGTGGCGACGCGGTGAATCGGCGGGTAACAACAGGTCAGACGTCACGTTTTAAAGCCGATTTCACCAAGACCTCATTAGATCCGTGCGTCCTGTCTACTAGCGCTTTGTGAAATGGAAGGATTTTAGACATCCTAACGTCTGTGATACTGTGACTGTGCGACCTTTTATTTTATGACATGTAATGTTTTGAGTCCTTTGTTCAAATACAGGTACAAGGACAAAAAGTTAGAATGAGATTAAAACTTTTTTTTGCTCTGATATGTTTTTCATACTGGAACCTAGCAGTAGCGCATAATCTGAAAGAATGTAATAACTCTTTCTGCTGGGGAACCACTGGGGCAGTGCTGGTGGCAATGACACATAACGTAGGAGGCATTAAAATCAGTACTTGTTGGCATCAAAGTGCCACTACCTACAGGGTATTGCAGTGTTCAAACGTGTAGATAAAATATCTCAGAGTTTCTCAGCACTAAAAACATTGGCAGGAAGTCAAGTTATTCTATGCTGTTGTTCGTAGGTCTTCATATAACCAAACTCAGAATTCAGTGCATTTTGATACAAAATACTCCAAATGTCAATGTTTCGAAATAAACTGCAAATTACTGGTTCCACAAAAATGCATTTCTTGAAAAGCATCTTTAAGTGTAAAGGGCATTTTAAGTGTTTTGGTAAACTTTTTTTTTCTTGTTAACTTCCAGCTGGTTTTCTACGTTATCTTCTACTTGTCCATCTTGATCAAATTGATAAAAGGTTTGTCAAATAACTCTCAAGTTAAAAAAAAAAAAATTCGCTTGAATGTTCAATGGTGCACAAGCATAATTTTCTAATGACAATGAAGCAAGGCTCAGATTTGATAAATAATTATCTTTCACTTCCCCGTTTTCTTTTATAAAGGACAAAGAACAGCTGAAGTGAAGAGGCACAGAGCTGCTAACCTTCCTGAGTAGCTACTTGTGTGGTTCACCTAATCAGTCATCACAGAACGTTCTGTGGTCTCCTCACTATGTCACAAAAAGGCTTATCTTAAGACTTAAGTTTAAGTCTTAAGTTTCTCAAGTTATTTTTTTCAAGCCTCTTTGAGCCCTTTGGTTTTATTAGTGGTACAGAATGTCTATGGTACGTCTCCTTTGTTCAGCCTTCAAAGATCCACGTTATCGGCTTTCTTTATGGATCAGCTGCTTCTCAAACGGCTCAGCCTCGAGGCTCTTTCTGTCACGCCTGTGAAGATCGTGTGAACAATGGGAAACAGCTGCTGCAAAATGAATGGCGGTTTCGAATTTCCCAGAATGCAACCTGGCCAAAACTTCATTGGGTCCTCCAGGAAGTGCAAGGCCTCTGCCTTTGCTGTGCTGTGTGTTGGTTAGTTGTTGCTTGGTCATCCCCTGATTTCTTGCAGTCATGTCACATGTCACCTGTCACCTTCTCGTTCCGCATGCTTTGAGACATCATGCCCCACTTTCCAACACTAGCCCAAGTTCTTCAGCTGAGGAAAGGATGGTAAATGGTAAATGGACTGAATTTATATAGCGCTTTTATCCAAAGCGCTTTACAATTGTTGCCTCTTATTCACCAGAGCAGTTAGAGGTTAGGTGTCTTGCTCAGGGACAGTTCGACAGGCCCAGGGCGGGGATTGAATCTGGCAACCCTCCGACTGCCAGACAACCGCTCTTACCTCCTGAGCTATGTCCCCCTCAGAAAGGATCATCTCATACATCCTCTTCTCCATGTTGTACCAGTAACAGTTTTAAAATTAATATTCCACAACGTTACCAACATCTGGAGACCCTCTCACTTCTGTTTCAAATTGGCATCTCAATATCAGAACAAATCAATTCAGTATCTATCAAGTGTGGCAGTAATCTATCAAGTGTGCTACTAATGTTGTGAAAAAGCTGAATTTATGAATGGGTTAATAAAACACTAAATGGCGAGTGTTTAGTGAATCTGTTAGGCCAATCACAAGCAGGTGAAGTAAACGGGGATGGGGAATGCAAATGCGTGTGGGTTTCATCCGGGTACTCCGGTTTCCTCCCACAGTCCAAAGACATGCAGGAAGGCTAATTGGAAACTCTAAATTGCACATAGGTATGAGTATGTTTGTGAATGGTGTGTGTGCCCGGCGATAGATTGGCAGCCAATGAAATACTGTCCATTCTTGAGAGCCAGCATAGATTCACTGTGGGTAAAAGGAAAATGCTTTGAAGTTCTTATCTTTTGCACAATCAATATACCAGACACATTCTTCAAAAAACAGAATTAGATTTGTAAATCACTATGGAAACGCACATTTGCTGAGTAAATATGCTTTAACGAAATCAGTTGAAGCTCAGGTTGTAAAAGACGTTATCTCAGGTCTTCTTGAGTGACAGCCCGAAAACAAAAATTCACAAAAAAAAGTCAGCAAATGAAGGAAATACGATATTTTGTCAAGATTATGCAAGCGTGAGTGAGTGTGTTTGAGCAGCTAAGCAAATCTACTGCTGACAATACAAAGGTCTTCCATGTCCCTGGAAGAAGAGCTTGCATTTGTTTGAATCCAAATGCTGCCAAACCATTGGGGCGGGGGGGGGGGAGGCTTGTTTGAAAAACTGTGAAAGGCCCAGGAATATTTGACCATTTCCCTGTAAGGCAAGTACATTCACTTCACTAATAACTTTCTTCAAGCAACCCCCACCCCTATGGAAGTGCAGCTGGATAAACCAGTACAGTGTGTAGCTTTGCTTTGTGTTAATTAGCAAATACTGTAGTACACCACCATCTTTGTTGTGAGTTATAAAGGCACTACATGGATGTACCATATCTTGAGACCCACCAACCATAATTATTTCATTCTTAATTAAACCCACAAGAATTCATTTGATATTTTCTTTCTTTTTTTTTTTTGATGACTCGAAGATTCCTTTCGTAGAATAATAATAATCCGGCGGCTCGCGGTCTGCGCTGAGAGGAATTTGGCAGCGCCCGTGCAGTAAATTGAGCCTTCGGAATGAGATTTAAGAGCCCAAATCCCTTCTCTGCGCGAAACAGGTGGTTAAAATGCTGCAAAGGTCCGCATTACGCCGTCGGACTGGGTGTCGTTTTCAGTTACGGGAGGCGAGATTAAAATTGCGGGAATAAAAAGGGCTATAGTGTGAGTCAGGACAGCACTCCTGCTGAGGCTGGTGAAGCCACTCAGCACAGCTTTTGATCTCGGGTTCGACACTTGTAGGCGGGGCAGTAAAACAACTGGAGGTGTCCCCCCCCCCCCCCCCAAGATCAGAGGAAACCATTTAAACTCTGAGTTCTCTGTAATTATAATGCCAACCCCCCACCGCCCCCCCTCTCCACCAGCACCAGATCCCAGATGATTTCCACACCTTATTTGTCTTTATTGGTATCTTCTAACATCATTAAAGACAGTGAATTAAATGCACTTATGATTTGGCATGCGCGCGTATCGCATGAAAAAACAAGTCGAAAAAGAGTCGCGCACCTTTGTCGCATCGCGTTTTAATATGGCTCGCTTACGGTGCTAAACGCGATCATTTCCGAGCGCGCTGGCGAGATATGTGAGATTTATGGCCTCTTTCCGTCCCAGCGCGCGTTGTTGACAGGGGAAGTTTCATATCCTCGCCGATGACGCATTGACAAGAGAGCATAAAGACGTTTCCCGCAGACCGTGAAAAATTTTGAAATGGAACAGACGGGGAGAGCCACAGTTGACTAAGTACGTGCCTCGCGGAAGACGTTCCCCATGACTTCCCTCAGTGTTTGTGTTCCAAAAAGCCCCGTGTTTCGTTCCTGCTCAGACAGATTGCGCGGATTGAGGTGAAACGCTGGCGTGACGGGAGAGACGTGGCTAATCTGTATCGATATGAACACCCCAAACTGCGTCCGCGCGCCGCCATCGCGTAAACAATCCATTACTGCGAGCATTGTCCACTGCGAGCGTCTTCACACCGCTGAAATCATTCTCAGCCTAATATTAAATGTATGCCGACAGACACGATCCTGTCAAATATAAAGGATGATTAATATGGCCATTATTGACAAATGGCAGGCAGATGTTTTTCTAATATATTCATATATTCACATTCTTTACATGACACGCACTGTTTATTCAATGTTTTTTTTATTTATTTTTTTACTTTTAGGGAACTTCTTCAAAGTGTATAATTTGCTACCCTGCTGTCTATGGCATCTACAATGTGCACTGGGTACTGCATGCGGGATTAAATTATTATTGTTGTTGTTGTTGGTGGTGGTGTTGGTGTTGTTGTTGTTGGTGGTGGTGGTGTTGTTGTTGTTGGTGGTGGTGTTGGTGTTGCTGTTGGTGTTGTTGATGGTGTGTGTGCCCTGTGATAAATTGGCAGCCTGTCCAGGGCCTACTCCTGCCTCTCACCCAATGTACACTGGGATAGGCTCCAGCACCCCCCACGACCCTGCCCATGATAAGCGGATATAGATAATGGATGGATGGATTATGATTATGATTATTATTATTATTATTATTAGATAAATACGAAAGGACACCCTTTCCGCCTGCTCAAACTCAAATTCCCAAGATGCATTGCACAGTCCTGTCCGTGAGACAGCAGAAAATGAAGTGAAACGCGTCGCGTGCATTTGTACGGTGCGACGCCCGACACCGCCGTTCTGTGAACTTCGTTTTCCGGCAGCCTGAGACGCCGAGCGCCGGCGCGGTTGTTCCGCATCGCGCGGATTCATTTTCTCGAAAGAACCGGCAATCCGCAAAACGCGAACGAAAGGCACAATCAATCAGAGATGCAAAAAAAAAAAAAAACCGGCTCCTTAAATGCGGGCGAGAATGAAAATGGAGTAATAAAAGCCCTCCATCTCGGCTCGCAGTGTGACAGCTGTGTGTGCCGCTGTATGCGCTGTCGGGGGGGGGGAGACATCTGTACGTGGCTGAGCGTGTTGTGTGAATACTAAAGCAGGGGGTTTTCATGCTGCTGTTGTGCGCCGCTCTTATTTCTCATGCAAATTAAAAGACAGAAGTGGAGGAAATTAGGACCTGCGATTGCATTTCCTTGTGTAATTTCAGGAAAAGGGGGAAACTGCGTGCAAAAAGGCAGTTTCTACTCTCTGTAAGGCCTCATTCAAAGGAGTACCACGCACAATGCACATCCACAATCGAGTAAATTATTATTAAATTATTCTTTTTCTTAAGTCTAGAAGCTACGAGCGTGGGCCAGATTCCACTATCGGCCCCACGGAAGAGTGATCCGAAATCCTTCAGTCAAGCCTAAACGCTCAATTTTCTCTTGTCAAAAGCAGCTGTACTCATCCCCTGAACGTTGTATTGTTTCCAGTGTAGCATTCAAACTGTTTAGCTTCACGTGAAATGTAGCGAATGGTTTTGCGCACAGAATGTCCGTAGTTTCCGCACTGGAAACAAAATCGATGGCAATGAGAAGTGGAGCTGTATGTCATGAGAAAACTGGATTTCCCCCCCCCCCCCAAAACTGGCTCGCTGACAGAGGGGGTGACCGGGAGCATTCGAACTCAGCAGCTCACATTGTTTTCCTTTTAAAGAAGGAGCCAGCGTCTGGAATCGCGTAGTCCCTCCATCCCAAATCAACCCGTCACACAACGGATGGGAGTCCCTTGGCCTCGTTACCAGGCCAGGGAACGCCCTGTGCAGTTTTCCAGCCGCCTCCGTTCATCCCGGCTGAGCTACGGGACGACCGCCTTAAATTCGTTATGGGAACCCGCCGGGGAGCAGGGGAACTCTCTTAAGCCAAGCCCGTGTGTATCAGACGCCTTCCTCCTGGGTACAATTATCTCTGCTTGGGCCCGGCGTCGCTCTCAGGGTGACCAGGCGCTCTCTCTGCTCTCACGCTAGTCATGTGACTTGGTCCGGTTCACGCACACGGAACCCCGAGAGACGATGTCCTTCTCCTGCCTCCAGCCTCTGCTGGACACAGGCTGTGTCTAAGCGGTCCTTGGAGGATCTCCTCCATTACCAGTCGCCCAGATTCATGGAGCTGGTCACAGGAAATTAGATGCTTGGTACGCGGCAGCTTCTAATTTCAAGATGAATTTGTGTAATTTATTTTCGCTATATTGTCGACACGAGGGGTGGGTGTTGGGCGGGGGGGGGGAGGGGGGGGGGGGTTGCTATGTTTGTGGATGGCGAGGAAGAAAGTGAAATTGTAATTGCTTTTTGTGTTATCGTTTATCTGAATAAAAACAATCGATCACAAAGTTTGAGAGTTCCGCTACAGTGAATTTGAGCATAAAGCTGTCCGACTAAAACAATAACCCCTTCTCTGCTTCACCTTATTAAAACCCTTAAACAGTATTTTTTGTTTTTTATTGTCGTGATATATCACCGCATCATTTTTATTGCCGAATTCGTAAAAGCGAAGCATTAAAACAAAAGGGGACGCTATGAAAGAAAGCCCTCTGCTCCTGGGGACCTGGAAATGTGTGTCTGCATCGGCGGCTGTGTGTTATTCGGGGGGTGCTCAAAACGCACATAAAACATGCGCCGAATAAAAAAACGCACTCTCCGTCAGGGACGACGGAGAGCCGATTTTTTTTGCGGAAACGTGGAGAGAACGAAGGGAATTCGGCGAGGTCGCGCCCCGGGCGTCGGTAACGGCGTGGGGAGAGAGCGCGGAGTTCGAGCACCGCCGGTGACGGACTCGGTGAAGTGAGAGACGGCGGGGACGCGACGACAATCTGCGCTCGCCGTGCACGAGGCGCCGTTTCCGTCGGTTTCTCTCCGTCTGAGGGCCCAAATTGACACTTCTAGGTCATATTTTTTTTTGAGGTCCCCTGTCAGTCAGGGCCCTTGGAATTGCGCAAACCCCTCCCCCCCCACTTCTTATGGCACCCCTAGTCACATGCTCTTACATTTCATTGGTGCACAGGTATAGAGGAGGCACACACTGTACAGGTATAGAGTAGGGACAGACTGCACAGGTATAGAGTAGGGACAGACTGCACAGGTATAGAGCAAGTACAGGCTGCACAGGTATAGTGGAGACAGGCTGCACAGGCATAGAGGAGACACAGGCTGCACAGGTATAGAGTAAGGACAGACTGCACTGGTATAGAGGAGACACAGGCTGCACAGGTATAGAGGAGGGACAGACTGCACAGGTATAGAGCAAGCACAGGCTGCACAGGTATAGTGGAGACAGACTGCACAGGCATAGAGGAGACACAGGCTGCACAGGTATAGAGTAGGGACAGACTGCACTGGTATAGAGGAGACACAGGCTGCACAGGTATAGAGGAGGGACAGAGAGCACAGGTATAGAGCAGGCACAGGCTGCACAGGTATAGAGTAGGGACAGACTGCACAGGTACTGTATAGCGGTGAGGCAGCTGGCTGCAGGTAATTTAGAGCGCAGGTGTGTCGGCCTGCGATCTCCCAAACGGACGGGACGCTCCGCCGACATCGCCCTTCGCTTCCACGCGCTCCTGTCCGAGCGAGCCGGCCGGCGTACGAGCTCCCGCTCACAAACGAGATCTGACGAATACATCCCGCCAAACAACGGATGCAGCTGTTCCACCCACCGCCATTTCGGAAAGAAATTTCCGGAACTGCACTTCCAGAACGCCAATCCCCGTCCCCGCGCCCCGAGATGTGAAATCTCGCTCTTTTCGGTTCGGCGAAGCCCCTTTTGTTTTCACGCGCTGGAGGAGAGGGAGGGTAGGAAATGGGGTGGGGGGGGGACGGGGGGGGGGGGGGGTTCAGAGGTGCCGCCGCCGGCGATGGCGCCCGTGATGGGGCCTCACCTGTAGGAGCGCCCTGGCTTCGGGACGCCCGGCGAAGCGTGAACGCCACCCCCCCCCCCCCCCCCCGCGCCGGTCGAGCTTTAATTGACTCCGCACCGCGGGAAGCACGGATCGGAGGTCACGTGCATTCCTCCCCGCCTCGACCGCCGAAAAAAGAGGGAGGGGGGGGGGGGCAGGGGGGAAGCCCAGAACATAATGAAGCACAGCCACCATGGAGATGGTACATGTAGGTAAAAGATAAACATATGATATTCTGATATATATATATATATATATATATATATATATGTATATAGAAAAACAGTTGACAAGATGCTCATATTCAACACTGGTTAGAAGGGACTTGCGTGACCTGGAGGACAGAGTTTAGTGGTTTCATTCAGGTCTAGAACCCCGGAGAGATGCTTGAGTTGGGCTCCTTTAGTCCGGGCTCCTCGGCACGAGGTTTTATGTTCAGATCTTCGGTGGCTCACGGACGCCGTGCTGCTGAGTCCGGTAAATCTCCGGTGTTTGCTCAGCTGCCACCGAGCTCTTCCAGCGCGTAACTGAATCTGGTCCGCCGGGCGAAGAAATGTTCGCGCACCAGGAGCGCGGACCTACGTTTGGGACTCGTCGAGAGGATATAGTTAATCGGTGGGAATAATTCATCGGTAATTATTTGTGGGTGCTCACAGACAAGGTGGGCCGATACGTTAAAATATGAACCATCCCGGGACGGGATCATGGCTTTGTTGGCACGTTCCCTCGGCCGTGCGACCCTGGAGTTCCTTTCCGAAAACGCCCTCGGCTTCGACCGACCTCTCTTCGACCCCCCCCCCCCCCCCGCCCTCCGCCCCGCCGATGACATGGCGAGGTGAGGCGACGAATTAGAGGAGAGACGACGAGAAAAAAAAAACGAAAAACATACTGATCGACCGATGAGATATTCCGGAAGGGAAAAAAAGGAAACAAACATCTCTGGGAAGGAGGCGCCAATCAGGATAGCGTCCCGTGACTCAGCCCCCGATCAGTCAATCCATTCTTTATTTACTGATTATCATATAGAAGGGCTGGGGGGGGTGGGGGGGGGACCATACTTTCTCCGTGTCTCTCTGACCCGATGTTATCGGCTGTGCCGGAGAAGGACAATGGACAACAGCGCAGATTAACCGGGATAAAGGATCTGATTAATCAGCGGGAGAGCGGGGAGAGACTTTCAATTTAGCGCACAAAGGAAGATTTCCCACAAGGCCGTGCGGTACACGTGTCAGGGTGGCGGGTGAATGAGATGGAGGATGTGGCTGGGGAGGTTGGGGGGGGGGGGGGGGGGGGGGGGGAGGCTGGGGGGATTGGAGTTCCCCCCCCCCACCCCAAACAAGAATGGATATTGATTGAATTCCCTCTTTTTCTGTTTTTTTTTTTTATTCCGCCTTTGGCTATGCTTTACTGGAAAAGTCATACGGAAACCAAACTATTGTAGAACAAATACCTGCAAGAATTGTATGTGTACATATAAAATAAAATGCATCATTAATTGATACGCCCACATGCTGTACAGGAAGGTATGCATTCGTCTTTCCATTTAGTAAAGAAACAACGAAGAAAAGAGAACGCGTGAGGACCTGGGCTGTTCCAGCTAAGAGCTTTGCTTGGAAAAGAAGGTCAAGGTCTCTGCGCACTCGCACTGCAAGCCCGCCTAACACAGTCATCCAGAACGGTGAGGTTGCACGTCGGCCATTAAAGTAATACTTGTGTTTTCCCTTCTCAGTCATCTATAGGAATATATATCATTTAAACTTCACGGTTAATGGTATTCCCATGAAAGCACAGTTTGTGTGTGTGTGGCGGGGGGGGGGGGGGGGGGGGGGGGGGGTAACGAGCGGGAGATGGGCCAGGTCCAGCTTCGTCTGCGCGCAGGTTCGCACGCGACCAGCGACAGAGCACCTCGCTCAGAAATAAATCCTCCGCACGCCAGCCTGGTGAGGAAGTCAGAGTACGCAGGAAGAGCGTGTCAAACGTTATATCGCCGAGATGATTAAAACATAGAGAACACTTCGCTTAGAAGCTCCCGTGGAGCGTTCATGAACGTCTGTCACTTCTAGTTGTGAAGATCCGCCTTTTTATTTATTTTTTTTTATTTATTAATTTTTTTTACTTCCTCGTTTTCCCCCGTCGGAAGTGGGCTATTTAAACCGAAACGAGGGGCGATTAATAAAACAGCGTTTCCGTGACGATACGGGGTGGAACGCTGTCGGACCGCGGTCGCCAGGGCAACCGCGGCGCGGGCTCGGTCGGGCGACCGGGGCGGCCGCCTCCTGTTCCGCCGACACGTCACGCAGGTGATTCATAAAAATGCGACAGAGCCGCGAGGACAGCAGCTGCTGCTCTCTGCGATCAGCGGTAAGCAGCGTGTTCGCCGCCCGCTGCGATGATGCACGTAGGGCTGGACAGAAAGATCGTCGGCCCACCACCTCATTTTCATTCACAGTGTCACCCCAATACTCACGCAGGCCAGATTTTTTTATGGTGGATTTTCTTTCTTTATCAATGTTTTGCAAAAATACAAGCAGTGGTAAAGTGGTAAAGTAAAACAATTATTGGCACTGACATGGTATTCTCAATTTTTTTTTATAAGCAACCCCATCACCCTTTCCCTCCTCCTGGTTCTTCATTAGTAAGGGAGGGGAGAGCAGGGAAATAACTGATGGTTTTGTATTTGGCTAAATTCTGATAATATTACTACAGATCGATGAATCATTTTTTTATATAACAACCTATATCCCTTTGCTGTGATTACACTCCACAATGAAATTTCTGGGACATTCCATTCACTAGCAATTTGACCAAAAATACAGAGAATGAAAAGTTACCGAGGGCAAACATGGGGTACACCTAACAGTCTTAATAGCTTTAAAGGTTAACACAAAGTAAGGCAGTTCAGTACAATTCCATGCTGCATGACACAAACAGTCTTTAATTTATTTTTTTGATTATTTTGGTATTTGTATGTTTTTTTTGTGGCGTGCGTAAGTCTGTGAAAATCTATCATGAGGTTGTACATTATTCTCTGGTTCCCGTTCAATGTCTGATCGATCCAAACAGCTGTTTCATTCAAAGTCACATGTCACCATGTTGCCTAAAGTTGAAGTTAAATAAATGCATGAAGATCTAGTCAGAGTTGAACAAATTAAATCAATTGGCTAATTAATGGCTGACATACAGGCTAACGAACCTGTTCGGTTTTAACCCCGCGGGGGGGGAGGGGGGGTCTGCACTTTTGCCTGGCTAGTAATTCCAGCAAGTATCTGTTAGTCACTAAACAGCTGTTTATGATTACAAACATACGATCACAAAAAATTGACTTGCATATAGCCTAAACGGACTTTTGGCAATATCTAAAAAATATTTATTGAACTCTCCTGCTGTTTGTTGGAGACAATGGGATGGTAGTTCTGTGTGTTTAAGCTGAAATACGTTGTTCAAGCTCGATGCGTCCACCTAAAAAAAGGCCAGTGCTACATTTTACCCCACGTTTCCCACTCTCCCCTAGTTAGTCATTCCGTAGTCTCGCATAGCCAGACCTATCATTCCGGTAAAAACGCTCTGGCTTGTTTGTATTTCTTTAAACCAATCACAATCGTCTTGGGCGGCGCTAAGCAAAGGATGCAGCGACGGTATCCTTGCAAAAACGGTAACACACAGATAGAGGAAGGGGAGGAGAACTCCGACTGAAACAGTCGGCCAATGGCAGGCTTATACCCACAGTCTATATCCTGTGAGTCAGACTAATCATTCCGTGAGCAAAGATGGATGGGATCCGTGTCTATCCTTCCCCTCGGAACCCCAGGGAAGGACGGTCCAGTGAGATCGCGGCGTCTTGTCGCCCCCTCTGGCGAACGGTGGGACTGCGGGCTGTCGACGCGAGCTCCACCTGAAGGGCTCTGCTCTGACTCAGCGGCACGAAAACACGGAACAGCTGAAAATCGCGTCTCCCAGAGGAGAGCGCGCACCTGTGACTCCAGCAACGAGCGCTAATGCGATTCATTCCCGCACCCCTGGCTGGGAGAAAGCAGGAGGATTATCAACAAAAAAAGAATTATAAATTAGCATTTATTTTTCACTAAATTAAGGGCAGGTGTTTGTAGGATCCGTGTCTAGGTTCAGCAGGAGGGTATAATTGGGCCTGCACACTTCTCTCTCCCACGGATTTGGTGCGCACTGGGTGCCCTTTCGTGACATGGAGCAAATGGAACTCTGTGAGCGCCAAACAGCCCCGCCCCCTCAGTCACATGGGGCAGCTGAGCTCTGCCTGGTCCTATCGTTTTTTTGGGGAATTCATGTAGATACGCTGGAGAAAGAAAAAAAAAGTATATCCCGTAAAAGAAAATGGTGGCAATGTTGGCATCGCAAAGCCATTTAATGAAGGAGAAAAACTGCATAAAACCTGTTATTCAACGGTATAAATCCAGTTATTTTTGTGGGACTGCAAGTAAATAATGAGGGTAACGCTTTACATTGCAGCTATACCTGTGCAGTTAGATTGGTGCTGCTTCTGGTTTAAAAAAAGGTTATGGCTGAATAACCCCAACATAGGTAACACGGAACAACAGTTAGTGGTATTCTTAATTAAGCGTGTGAATATTTTTAAATGTTAAATGCACGTACACTCATAGGCCAAATCTTTGTGATACACAACAAATAAACTTTGCAAGTTAATTTCACGATGTGTCTTCATGATGCGGAATGATTTCATTTAAGCAGGACAATACGGTTCACTGTTGTCCCATGTTACCTTCATATACTCAGGTATAACCAAGATGGTTCCAAATTAGTTACAGTTTAACTACACTGGTAAAGATGTTTTCGGGAAAAAAACAATGTAAGTATTTCAAACATTTTAGCATTTAAAATGTATTTATTTATTTATTTATTTATTTATTTATTTATTTATTTATTTATACAGCATGCAGGTCTATACACAAAGCAGAAGACCAGAACAAGCACAGATCCGGAGGCAAATTCCTTCTGTTTCCGCCTGTGGAAAAGCGGCCATTTTGGAGCGAACCCGCGATGTTGCCGGGAGCCTGGCGGCCTGTAGAGCAGCATGTCATTAGGAAGCAAAGCGCAGGCGGCGCGCTTCAGAGAAATGAACACAGCCTCGTACCGCTAGATTAAAATCTGCTCCCAACAAAAAGGAAATGGACTTTATCCCTGTGCCTGCAGAGAGATGGCGTCATTACAAAGTGAAAACCAATTACTTAAATCATCCAAACTATTAATCATAAGGGCACAATATGCACCGGCGGAAAGTGTTGATTCCACATTGTAATTAGTTTTTTTTGAAAGCGCTCGGTGATTGCAAACACGCCGATATCTCGCGTGCTATTCTCAGTGTGCTGAACGTCAGACTACCATAGAGCTCCATAATGATCATGAATGGGACTGGAGTGTTATGGCCGAACAGAGCTTTGTGCTTGGACACGGCAATCTTGATTCTCTTTTAAAAAAACCTCCATCACCCTCAGTACACTGCAACTATGCAGAAATTCCTCCACACAGCCTCTCTCTCTCTCTCTCTCTCTCTCTCTCTCCCCTCTCTCTCTCTGTTTCCTTCTCACCCTCTTCCCCCCCGCAGAGATTATTAATTATATGGTAACGACAGATTTATATACCAAGCAAGTGAAGGCATTGAGTGCATATAATTGTTTCTGGGTAACACCGGGAGCGGTTATTACCGGAACGCACTGACGAATCATCGGCGGCAGACATGATACCACGTGAAGAACGAGCGATAATCCAGATGACTGATGGCGGTCTCGGTTCCCGAGGTTTAATATTAGGCCGTCTCCGTGTGGCCCAGTCCACTGGCGGCGGGTTTCTCGTTCCCTCTGGTGTTATTTCAAGCGATAACTTTAATTCAGGCGGCTCACGTCTGCCAGCTACGCCGCCTTAACTCCGCACCTAACAGGCGTCAGCAGCGCAACTGTCTTTGGTGTTTTTTTTTTTTTACTTCTTCTTTTTCTCTTTTTAATTGGCTCCTGCTCGCAAGTGTGTCTGTGAGAACTGGAAGGAAATGTGCTAAAGAGGAAAAATACTTTAAAAAAAAAAAAAAAAACCTTGCGAGGCAATCGCTCCAGGACCCACCGCTGACGTGAGTACCTATGAGTGTTTTGGACCGAAAGCAGGTGTTGGAGCAAGTTGGGGTGTGAAAATGGAAAATCTTGTGAAAAGACGCGCTGACGAACTGTACCCAGGTTACCCAGATCTAATGTTGTCAACAGCAACAGCAGCAACAACAACAACAGCGACAACGACAACAACAACAACAACAACAACAATAATAATAATAATAATAATAATAATAATAATAATAATAATAATAATAATAATAATAATAATAATAATAATAGAAGGTCCTGGGTTCAAATCTGGCCTGGGTCTTTCTGTGTGGAGTTTGCATATTTCCCCATTTCTTCCCACAGTCCAAAGACATGCCAATATTCCTGCCTCTCACCCAACGCACGCTGGGATAGGCTCCAGCACCCCCCGCGACCCTGCTCAGGATAAGTGCGTATAGAAAATGGATGGATGGATGGATGGATAATAATAATAATAATCACTTTATTTGTAAACATTCAAGCACAGTGAAGTGATCTTTATAGAGCATTGTTAGGATTAATTTCTATGAAGGACAACGAGTGTTTAGTATAATGGTGGGGTCTATTAAGCTAATACTGATTCAAAACTGATTCAAGGTTGGACAACTGCAGTTGTACCCTTGAGCAATGCACTCAACCCGAACTGCTTCAGTAAAAATCCCATCTATGTGAACGGCTCGAAATGTAAAAAAAAAAATTATAATATGTAATCTGTGAGTCATTCGAAATGAGACCATCTGCTAAATGCCATGTGCATTTATTTTTTATTTTATTTTTCTTTCTATTCAGAAGTGGCTTCACACTTCTGTGGCTATTTACTGTAATTACGTTTTTGATTTATGTCAATATTTCTGCTCTTTTGTTTATTATTTTATTTCACTGCATCCTGGACGTGTGACATACTCTGGATAAGGGCCCATGCCAAACAGGGCCCATGCTAATTGTATGATGGGCTAAACAGTTCCTCGTGTTCCCGTTTTGTGTCCCCGTTGTTGTCACAACAAAGTGGTAATCGGGGAATTTTGGTAATTGGTAACTGAGTTCTTATTTGACCGACCTAGTGAAACCAGGTGTAGTATAAACAAAATGTAAACACAAAGCTGGTGATGGTTACAGTGATGATAATGGTTGTCATTGTTGCTATGGTTCCTACAACTATGGGGGGTGGGGGGGGGGGGGGGGGGGGGGGGGGGGGGGGGATAATGCCGGTGACCAAAGTGCAAAGCTCAATGATGTTTAATGAATGAATTAAAATGCAAAGAGCATTAAGTCACATGGTAGGCTGATCTCACCACACTTTCGGCCAGCAAGCCAGTAAACCACCTCACCTCTCCGCACAAAATCTCCACAACATTAAATCTCCCTTTGCTCTCTTTTTAAAAATAGCCAACTGAACGTACAACCACAAGTAATCGCTTAGCTGAAATAAATCTCGCGTTAGCGACAGCCATCTTGAAATTCTGTCAAACTTCACGGAAAGGATATATTCCTAAAGGTTTCATGAAACATGTATAATGCATTCATAATCACAGCGAAACATCTTTATTAATAATTCATAAGCCTTTGTGCTTGTGAATTTTGATGTAGAGATCTGACCCAAAAGTCAGCATGCTGATGTATGGTTGTGTGACCTTTGAGAATAGCACTTTGGATTCTGTGTTCTAACACCCTGCATAAAGAACTGTATTTGCCGAGCTTTTGAATGATTTATAAAGCTGTTATGATATGTTAATAAAGGGGCCATTGCCGCAGAGTGAAAACCTAAGGTAAACATTCTCCCATGTAAAGCAGGGCCGAGAAATCTGTCACAGCTGACTGAGAATGTATACGTTTTACATAATAATCTAAAGAAGCAAGGCAGTGTCGGATATATCGTGTTGAGATTATGGCCTCAGAGGGAGAAACAGCGACTTGGATGCAATATTATATTTTTTCTAAAAATGGCGCCCAACTTCCCGCCCACAAACGCCAAAGCAAACGTGATTGGGGCAATTTAAAGTCTCGTCGATACCTGTAATGTAAGCAGACGATCTATGGGTCTCACCTCCTGCGGAGTTTGTCTCAGAAGAGACAAACCAGAAAACAAAGCTATCTACGGGGCCAGGGGCCCAGCATGGCTTCATGTCACACAAAGATCCATATTCCTTTTAAGTTTGAATGCAATCTGGGACATTTCATTGAAAATCTCTGATTGGGAATCTCAGTGTCCGTGTAGATAAACGATTGTTTGAGGCCTTCTAACTGAAATCTACGTTTTTGGGGCAGTGCCGGTTTCAAACGGAATCCAAGGTGGTGCTATTTGTTTTTTTCCTCGGAAAATACTTTTATACATGACTTGCATGATGGTGAAGATTGCGACTGGTTTTTTTTTACAAATGTTTGTCAACAGATATCACCTTGTTTGTTAAGAAGCAGAAGTACACTTTCATGTTTATGCTTTAGCTGAGCTACATTACCTCCTAAAATATTCCTGTTTGGTCTCAATATAAAGAGTCAATTCATGAATCTTTGATGATAATATAATTGGTGCTTAGCCCTGTTTTCAGCAACATGAGGTCGTTTTTATTAATAAGTACACTGTCAGCTTTTAGATAGGCCAGTCCTTGTCATAAATGAGCCTGACCCTCCACCCCCACCCCCTTTTCCATAACCATAACTTGATTGTGTGCATCACACAAACAGGGCAAACATGCTCAACTTGTGCTGGGTAAGGTATTTAAGATGGCCACAGGAAAAAAGTTGTGTTGCGTCACTGTTGGTCTTGGAGCCCTGGAGAAGAAGTTTTCCTCTTTTTGTTTCGGTGGTGGTTCCTTGGTTGTGTGTTTTTGGTTTGTTTTCTTTGTTCCTGTGGTGCTGAAACAGGAAGTGAGTCATACCTTGGACAGGATCTGTTTTATCAGTCTCTCTTGACTGTTCTCTCTTCTGGTAATCTCAAATTAGCATCTTGTTTACTGTCTTCGTTTTCTTTTGCAATTTATAAGTCGCGAGCCTACATTCAATAAAGAGTATGATTTCAATTAATTATTTTAATTGACTCCTTCTGATTTCGTTAAATTATTTAGTCTTATAACCTGATATGGAGTTTCTTTTGGCTTGTCAATTTTAACTGTAGACCTGGTGTTATTTTCAGCATGAGAAGCAAATCCACCACTGGTGTTTATGGGTGAAAAGCTCGATTTTTTACTTCTGAGAGATCTTTGCCTTTCTCCACTGTGACAAATTGATTTTATGTGTGTATAGATCAGATTTCAACGGCAGAACTAGCAAACTAGCATACAACTTATTTGGAGGAATTTACATTCATCCAGGATTTTGTTTTTCAACGGGGACAATCACGAGCCCAGTTTGATCTTGACTGCGACAAGGGATCATGTGTCAGATCGCTGTGCTTTCCCCGCAGTTAGCGATTCGTTCAATAAGAAGAAGAACCGCCAAGTCCACCAACCACACGTCATTTGACAGCTCGCTGTACATTAGAAGCAACATTTATGAACTCTCAGGATTTTATGATTCAGGCAATCATGGTAAAGCCACGGATGAAATGGACAATGATGCAACACATCCTATGACAGTTCACAAGTTTTTTTTTCTAATGAATGTTTACGTACAGCACGCAAAGCTGGTTTTAAGTTTTAATGAAGCCTGTTCACTGGAGCGCTAATTTGCATTAGCACATTCAGAGCAACTGTTACGTGTGTCTTACAGCATGTAAAAACATTCCCAGTCGTTCTCCTCCTTAGCTTGCTTGTCTCCTGCTAGTAAATTGCCCATGTCTTTAATGTTGTCTTCAGTTGATGTTGGCGTTTTTTTTTTTTGTTTTTTTGTTTTTTTTTAAACAACGGATGCCCAATTATATCTAATTGTCTCCTGCTAACGGGCAGCACCTCTAATTAGTGTGTGTAAAGTGTACGCTAATTTGAGCTGCTGTCACATTATTTAGGCTCCCTTTTATTTAGCCTTTTTTTAGCATATCATGTTCATCCTAAGGGAGGGAAAGTTAACCTATGAACTCTTTTCAAGGACCCCAATAATCAGTTTAATTATTTAAATAGGATAATCGCTGATGTAATTTTCCCAAGTATTTTAATGCGCAAGTATGTATTTCCCAGGTAATGAGGCACTTTTTTGCACGGAGAGGGAATGATTTCCGCGGTTCAGATACGTGGCATTTTGGTTCGCGTGCGGATGGAAACTGACAAATCGCCTAAGCCTTGACTTGCGCAGGATCCCAATCGAAGTACGTCATTAGCAACAGTTCACCCGACGAGACGAGAGGGTTTGACAGAAGCCTTCCCGATCTTTCCCGAGAAAGACAGGCACCTGCTGACTGATCATCCCCGGCACTGCTCTCTAGTCTCCGGGGAAATCACTGTCGCTGCTTTCGCACATGATGGAAACTGCCTTTCAGAAGCATAACTCAGACTCATTTGTCAAATGCGTTTCCAGTGGGCGGGGTTGCCCGGGAACAAAATGAAGCTGCGGATGCGGTGCTGTTCCGTTTACAATATTTTTCTTTTTGTTTTTTTTTTTTTGAAAGCGCGCCGAATGCGTCACGCGTGAAAAACAGCATCGATCACTCGTGCGGTAACGGTCAGGTTACCGTGCAGCGTCGCGGGTCGCTCCTTTCAGGAGTCCTGGGGACGGGACGGGGCGGGGCGGGGCGGGGGGCGGGGCGGGGGGGGGGGGGGGGGGGGGGGGGAAATTACCCTGACGGCGCAGCGCGTGGAGCGTTCGTTTTGCAGCGTCTTCTCCGAACGTGAGGCACCGGCGCACCTGTTCCCCTGTCTCCCGGGAGACGCCGTCGCTCTTCGCAGGCAGGAGCACATCGAATCGTTTCATCACATTACCGCACTTTAGCTACTCACCCAGAGCTGTTTATTAAATGACGCAAATTAATTAGACATAAGATAATTTCTGACTCTCCTAGGTGACAGAAATCGAGATGAGAGAGTCCCAATTAACGCCTTTGCTCTAATGACGGAATAAATCTGGAGAGCTTGATCAATTATAATTAGGGAGTGACAGTCGCATCCTCGTTTTTTAACTCTGGAAGTGTTGGGTGTTACAGTACCCCAGTCCCTCCAAAAATAAACAAAGACTAATTAGATCACACTTTAAATTCATTTTCACGTTATTATACGCGATTGAAAAAGCCCATACAATTAACATGAAAGGGCTCCATAACACATTTGTAACCCTAACCCTTTATAAAAGTAGAGGCGACATTCCATAATTTTATTCAAGGTCATTCTAAATGCGACATAACCTGTGATGTCACATGACAAAAGGCAGCGCCTTAAAAATGGCGGCGTATAAAACAGTCTTATTAACTCATATGCAAGTCATACGTCATAAATGTGACATAATGAATGCACAACTCACTCGTGATCTAATGTCATACTTCATAAAGGGTCAAATAAAACCATTTGTAACGTCATATGCCAGCCTATGCTTAAGGTGGAATTTTCAGCACGTGAGATCATTTAAAGCAAGGAAAGGCTCTTTTTTTTTTACACCCTGCGAAGATCGTGGCCAACCCCTGATGTGCAAGATGATTGGCTGATGCCTTCAAGCCTGGTGCCATCTGCTGCCATCCTGTTCTGGTTCTCCGGCCTGCTCTCTCTCCCTCTCTCTCTCTCTCTCTCTCTCCCCCCCCTCTCCCCCCCTCCACACTGGACCCCAAACACAGTCCACTGCCTGCCGCACGTCTCCTCCTCATTCAACCTCCAAGACCTTCCCACCCACCTGAAGCTACATATATTCAATATGTATCCAATTCCAAATACTATGTTTGGAAAAGCTCAGATAATCAGGCTTATGCACACTTCTTTTCCGCCCTAGGTTCACTAATGGTATTGGAAAGATGAGATTAGTGGAAAAGGCGAACACAAAATGTATCGGTAACGTCTTGCACACAGTAAACGCATGTTTTGATGCATTTCTCTGAACACTGACAGACACGTGTTGCCAATAACACCTCAATGTAATCGGGCCCTTGGCGAATTACCTCTTGCAAATATGCGCATTACATTTTAGGACGATGTTGATTTCTCATTCCTGTCGATGGAGAATCATTAAATAAAACATTTCCAATCCCCAAAGATTTCTGCAAGACAAGCCTAAAAGGGATGTTCTGGATAATCACAGCTTACCTTGAGGACATGTACCATAAAGTCTGCTGCCAATTCTCAGAATTCTTAAGGCATTTAAGATTTTTGGCAAAGTTTCTGCTCGGGGAACTTCCACTCATACTTGAAGACTGTCTGCAACTAAAAGCCGTGGATGATCAACGTCTGTGCACCTCAAAAATATTTGCCTGAAGTGAGCTAAAATGTGTTCTGTACATTCCCCTGAAAAAAAAAAAACTATTATTCTTTGTTGTGGTAAAAACGTGTTGTTTTTAGTTTATCTTTCTGCATTTTGTGTGTATCTGTGTGTGTGTGTGTGTGTGTGTGTGTGCGCGTGTGAGTGAGTTTGTGCTTGTATGTGTGTGTTTGTGTGCATGTATGTGTATGTGCGTGTTTGTTCTGTTGCTGCAAACACTGTGGTCCTTCCTTGTTTACGTTGCTAATATTCCATATGCATTTTCACGTGAATGTAAGTCTGTATATGCATCAGTTTCTCCTGGCTTCAATTTACAGTATAAAAAAAGTTTTGATTCCATCGTACATTAAAAAAAACCCCAGAAATTATCGAACGTTTCTGAAAGGAGCGCACGGGGAGAAAATTGCAGGACGTAACCGGGGCGTATTTTTAGCGCTGAATCTTTTCTCAGAACGGTGCGGAATTTCCCTGCGCGCGGGCGCAGCCAGCTGATGCGCGCGGACGTTCCCGCGGACGCAATCGAAGGTTACGGGCGTCGCTCCGGAACGTCCGTAACTGAAAGGCGAAGCAGCGGGGCGATGATGTGGCTCGTGATTAGCCCTCGCGTGGGAGCAAGGACCTTGATGCCGTTCGCTCGTGTTCCCGGGCAAGCGGAGAGTTTAATGATCTTTCTCGGGCCCGTGAAATACAGTGGTGGTGACCCCACAGGGAGGAAGCCCCATACATCATCTGTGCTGTAATTAGCCTCTAAGTGCAACAGTTTTTTTTTTGGGGGGGGGGGGGGGGTGAAAAATTGGATCATTAGAGCGGGGGCCGACGATGTTTTATGGAAGTTGGAATAAATGGCGGGAGGGGAGCATTTTGTGGACAGAGGGAGGGAAAGGGGGAGAGAGAGAGAGAGAGAGAGAGAGAGAGAGAGAGAGAGAGAGAGAGTTATTATTATTGCTGTTGTTTCTGTTATTGTTATTGGTATATATGGTATACATTATGATTATTATTATGTTAGCATTATTTTATAAATTATTCATAATATGTATGTTTTGGCAATAATTACATTTGTACTTCATGCCAATAAAGCAACTTGAAAAATTAAGAGAGAGAGAGTTAGAGAAATGTCTGAAATCGGCTGCTATTGACTATATAGGGCACTGTTTTAACTCTCCACCATTTTGAGTGTCCAGCTGAGAAGTCCAACTGTAAAATTTAAGCACTATATACTGTAGTACACTGAAAAAAAATCTCATGATGCACTGGAAAATGTACTGTACAAAGCATGTACACTATTCATGCAAAAAAAAAAAAAAAATACCACAGTGCAATGCTTCGCCTCTGCTCGTGACTC
>CM045896.1:39204779-39282279 GCA_025169545.1 Anguilla japonica
TTCACGTGAAGAGTCAGGGAAAACTGGGTGAAACGGCGTCTAGGCGTTCAGGTGAAAACCCCAGGTTACGTTTGGTTGAGAAGCGAAAGTTTTCCAGCCGACTGGGACGTAGCCAGGCTATATCCGGGTAAAACCTGAGCTGCGTTGGAATTAATGTAGTCCGTTTACGTCAAAATGTCTCTCAAAGTAGGTTTCCACCAGACCTGGGTCAAATACGTATTTGTTTTGGATTCAAATACTTTTCTGTGCTCTGTTGATCTTGCCTGGTGTGATTAAGCCTGCCAATATGACCGGAAGGCGGGGTTTGCAGTTTTTGAGAATATTTCATTGGTTCCAATACACCAGACAAGATCGGTAAAGCGTAGAAAAGTATTAGAATCCAAGACAGATATGTATTTGACCCAGGTCTGATTTCCACCCATCTAGATGTCTAGATTCTGGCTTTTGCTCTCTAGGAGGTCTGTCTCCTACCCCCCTGAACCCCCCCCCCCCCCCCCCCCCCCCCCCGCCATTCCGTGTCAGAAATGAGTGGGTGCCGTCGCGGTTTGGCTGCGGTTCGGGGGGGCAGGTAGGGGCAGGTCGCACCTCCGTCCAGCGTGGCGGGTGGCCGGACTTCCTCACGGCACCTTCCGGAAAGCTCTCTCGGAGTTACAGCGGGCCGCGGGCCTGGGCGTCGCCGGAAGAGCACACCGCTCGGAGCGGCCACCATGAGCTACGTGTCACGGAAGCCCCGGAACTTTCCAGACCAAATAAATAAAGCCTCACCGAGCAGACCCGGGCCGTGTGGCAGCTGGAGAACCAGTCTGAAGACCATGGTGTAAAAGTCCAGTTATCCACAAAAACTGCAGAAGAATAATTAGACTCATTCATAAGCACTGTTAAAAATGTTTTGTTTTTTTTTTTGTCAATAACATGAAAAATTTGTAGAAACACGCTTTGGGCCCGAGGCAATATTTGACATAATACCAATTTATCAGCCAGCAGATCTGAAGGTAGCGTTCACATGCTGTAGAGATAATTCCCAGAGGAACGTTATGCAGGAAATAATGTAGGATATGTTACTGATTACTTCTCTTCATTCCATTTATAGCCAGGTTGTCTCGCACCTCCTTCAGGTGTCTGAAAACACAAATCCCAGCCAGAACGGGTAAAAAGAAAACGGTATATTTGAGAAGGATAAAGGAGATTGAACTCTCAGATGTTATTCCCCCAAAAAAGGTTTTAAATGAAATGCACGAGCGTACAAAACGATGCTAAGGCTATGACATTCGTAAAATCAAAAACACCAGAAATGCAACAGTGTTCTGTTTTTTTCTTTGGCATAACTTCTTAGGAATATCTCTTGGCAACAAGGCTCAGTTCACGTTACAGGCCTTAATGTGCAATTCAAATTTTTTTGCTCGGGTCAGATCTTTTCGCATTGCCTGTTTACGTTCGTGTTCGTAGGTGACCCACATCGTACGTGGTGTGAACCGACCTCTGCCCTGAAAGAACCCGCATTCGCGCATTAACAATAAAAACCTTGACGACATTGATCTACACCCGCACAACGAAGTAAAAAAAACCAAAAGAAACACACAAATTCCATTCTCACAGTGGTCACATGGCCACGGCTCGGATATGTATTCCATCTAGGACCACGTGTGGAAGCGGCCCAAATGTGAAATGAGCAGATTAGAGACTTGCGTTCACGCAGCTCAAATTTGAGCCACTTCAGCCTGTAAATCTGCACGTAGCCCTTGAGGTGCCGAGCATGGATGACGTTTGTGACCCGAAGGTCGGGGAAGAGCCCGTCGAAGCTTGGGGGGGGGGGGGGGGGGGGGGGGGGGCATGCAGAAACATGTAATCTCTCCCTGTTCGGTTTAAACGGGGTCTTTAGCGAAGGGGATAAAGGGGCTTTGTGCCTTCTTGGCAGGGTTTAACGAATGAGGAAGCGGGTATTAGCGGATAGGTCAGGGCCTGTCGATTCCAGCTCCACTGTTTCGCCCCAGGACAGTTTCCCCTGACAGGCAGGCCCTCCCACTCGGGGTGAGGGGGGGGGGGGGGGGGGGGGCGGGGGGGGGGGGGGGCGCGGTGCTGAGGAGAGGAGAGGAGAGGAGAGGAGGGGAGGGAAGGGGGGGTGTAATCAGTCTATGATGGCCAGATGCACAGTATTACATCTTTATTTATATTTATCCCGCACTCATGATTATTTATATCTATGTATGAAAAAGTGCATGCAGTGCAATATAAACAATGTGAGTCTCTCTCTCCCTCTTTCCCTCTCTCTCTCTCTCTTTGTGTGTGTGTGTGTGTGTAAGATATAACCCTCAATGAGTTTATCGCATGACTGTGGAGTTGGATTGGTCTGTGGTGAAATCAGAGTTTAAGAGGTTAACTACTCCTCAAGTGTCTTATATTCTTATAATGTGCAGGGTGCACAACTCCGGTCCTGGCGGGCCCATCCCCCATGCCGGTTTTTGTTCCAAACCCTTTACCTAAGTTTTCGTTTTCTGACAGCTCTGTAACCTATGCTGGTTCTCTCCTATACTTGAGCAAAGTACAGTAAAATATGTAGGATAGATATTAGGGTACATAGCAGTTTGCAGCTGTGGTTGGGGCTTCTACAAATGCCAATCAAGATATGATTGAGCAAATTAAATAATTAACGGCAGAAGTTGGCACAAAATCCTGAAATGGATCAGCCACTGTTGTGCACCCCTGTTCTACAGCTACTGGTGTGTAGTTCATTATGTCTCTTATAACATGGCTACAACAAAAATACATGAAATATTTTCAGAAAACCTTATTTTAACCGGCTTTTAGTAAAGGGCAAATCGTAAGGTTGGCATCCACCACATCGTGATACTTTAGCTGGCTGGCTGCGCAACGGCAACCAGCTTAAACCATGGAGAGAGAGTACATGAGGTGCCCTGAGCAGTTTCTCCCGGCTCGCTCCGGTCTGGAGGCAATCAGCTGCACGGCCATTTCACTCCCATGCCATGCCTGTCAAACGCAATCACTGCTCATCAAATAATGGGCCAGTTTTTCAGAATTTCATAAAATTTCAAAAAAAGCTGAACAGGGTTACAAAATGGTTTCCTGTTCAGAAGGCTCTCTGTAATGAACTAAGATGCAATCATCCACTGTGAGATATGATTCAATCAGGTCAAAAACATTTCCACGCATGCAAATAGTGTGATACGTGTGATTCTTAAGTGACCACACTTTCTCAGTTAATGAATAATGGGTAGTAAGCAGTTAATGAGAATAAAGGAGTTTATAAATATTTCTTGAAATGTATATTGCACAGTATCTTGGCTACCATGGCTAAAAGAAGAGATCTGAGCAACAGTGACTAAGACTGCTGAACCTCTCTGATGTTTCATGAGGAGCAGTGGCTAAGAGACTAAGACTGCTGAACTCTCTGATGTTTCATGCGGAGCAGTGGCTAAGAGACTAAGACTGCTGAACTCTCTGATGTTTCATGAGGAGCAGTGACTAAGACTGCTGAACTCTCTGATGTTTCATGCGGAGCAGTGGCTAAGAGACTAAGACTGCTGAACTCTCTGATGTTTCATGAAGAGCAGTGGCTAAGACTGCTGAACATGCTGATGTTTCATGAGGAGCAGTGACTAAGACTGCTGAACATGCTGATGTTTCATGAGGAGCAGTGACTAAGACTGCTGAACTCTCTGATGTTTCATGAGGAGCAGTGACTAAGACTGCTGAACTCTCTGATGTTTCATGAGGAGCAGTGACTAAGACTTCTGAACATGCTGATGTTTCACGAGGAGACAGACTGCTGAACTCTCTGATGTTTCATGAGGAGCAGTGACTAAGACTGCTGAACATGCTGATCTTTCATGAGGAGCAGTGACTAAGACTGCTGAACTCTGATGTTTCATGAGGAGCAGTGACTAAGACTGCTGAACATGCTGATGTTTCATGAGGAGTGGTGACTAAGACTGCTGAACTCTCTGATGTTTCATGAAGAGCAGTGGCTAAGACTGCTGAACATGCTGATGTTTCATGAGGAGCAGTGACTAAGACTGCTGAACATGCTGATGTTTCATGAGGAGCAGTGACTAAGACTGCTGAACATGCTGATGTTTCATGAGGAGCAGTGACTAAGACTGCTGAACATGCTGATGTTTCATGAGGAGTGGTGACTAAGACTGCTGAACTCTCTGATGTTTCATGAGGGTGACTAAGGTGGGGTTGCATGGAAGTGCGAAAGAAAGGCATCATCGGCTACTGTGGCAACTGTGGCTGTACGCGCATACTTCTCAACCATTTTTTTCGCGCATTGGCTTGAGTTGGAAAGCAAAACAGACAAGCGACTTTGAATCAGTCATCTGAATCAAAAAGCTTTGTTGACTTTGATTGATAAAAATGTTTGCTGCTGTTTTAGGGACTGTGGCATTCGGCCTGGTGAAGAAACGGATTTGCCTCACACACCTTCAGGTGGAGGGAGCACACGCTCCTGGGTGGAGTTGACTGATCAGCCCAGGTGCTTAAAGGTGCGTTCCTTTCCACAGAGCGGCGCCTACACCAGGCGCACACGCCGGGAGAGCGAGTCTGTTTGCTCGTCTGAACGCCGAAGACAGAACGAGAGGAAACGCGCTGAAAAGCAGAGGGGTTGGCGGAGATGAGTGGAGAACTGAAAGGCTTCCGCTGTGTTCGGTTTCGCCTTCTTTTGTGTCTGTTATTTTAGTTAGTTTTTTTTTTTTTTTCCTGGAACCCTTGAGGGCAGGGTAAAGACTTTATATTATTTGTTTTTGCTTTAGCGTTGGTGCTATCTTTCTCTCTCTCCCTCTCTCTCTCCCCCTCCCTCCCTCTCTCCTACCTCCCTCTCTCTCTTTCTCCCTCTCTCTCTCTCCCTCTCCTCTCTCTCCTCTCTCTCTCCCTCTCTCTCTCTCTCTCTCTCTCTCTCTCTCTCTCTCTCTATCTCTCTCTCCCCCATGTGGCAAACAACATTGTAAACCCAGAGCTGCCCTGCCAGGGGTGTCACATGGCATTTGAAAGTGAAGTTTTTTTCTTTTTTTTCTGAAAGAGCCTCATCTCTAAAATCTATTCATTGATAACAAATGTGCATCTTTCAGTGGAACCGCTGTCCTCGTCTCAGTGTTCCTTTGATAAATGCTTGCTTATATCCTTGGCTAGAATCCCCCTGGTGGAATTATGTTTCCCACACATTTTTCATCCACACTGCGGGAAGTCATCTAGCTGTCTCTGTCCAATAAACCCATGTCTTTCTCAATATGCACGTGAACAATGAATATATTTTGACAGACTGTCTCTTAGGAGGGGTGGGGGGAGGGGCGGTGATGTGGTTCTGCGTTCCTGAGGGGGGCCAGCTTTACCATCATCTGAAGCCCAAAGTCCAAAACGTCCCACTTGGACTAAGAATACCTTTTAGCCTCGGGACAATCCAAAAGTCACATTTGCATAGAGAATGTCATTGAAATCAAAAAGTGTGCCTTGAAAGGGATATTCACATCTATTGATTTGCCAAAATCACTCCAAACGAAAAGCACGAATCAGCAGAAGGCTGTAGCATTTCACAGCTAGTGTGGAAAAACTGGGCTGGTTATTAGTGACAGGTACCATTAGCGAAGCATTTTAGTTTGCGGGAAGATTGAGCTACAGCACACGGTTGCTTTGACCGTCAGTGCAAACAGCTTCACTGTGGATTTTATTAAAGGATACACCTTCTGTCGAAGCTACTCTGGAATTACTTGAAGTGCAATTTCTTGCTTTAGACTACAAATCCCAAAATGCCCCTCCACCAGCTCAGACGTAAATCTGACTGGTCATCAGAAACTTCTGTAAGCACCTAAAATACCCTTTGCTGATCATAAAAACTGACTGGGCCAATCGAAGGCGTTCACTAAAGCTGAAGTCGTAAAAAAAAAAAAAGCCCCATAAAGCAAACTATCTATTTATTACTGTCAAGAGAATATAATTGGCTGCATCCCAAAGACATTTCAGACAGGTATAGTGGGTCTCCATCAGGTGCAGGTTTGGGGCCTATTCAGTGAACCCATTGGCTGCTTTATGTTCAACAAAGGAGCGATTGCTTTGCACAGAACTGTCAGTTCTTGGATATATGTACTGACGGGGTGATGGCAGAGTGAAGCTTCATCTGCCCCATAATGGGCGGGGCTACGATGTCCTGTCAATCATTCTTCGCGAGGCCCTAGGATTCGTCCACACCGGGAAGTCGTCGATGAGACCGGGCGAGCGGAAATCCGCCCCCTGTACTCGCCGGAGGTCGGCAGCCTATCAAAACGCGAGAGGTCCCACCGCGGCCGAATCGAGGAGGAGCGGAGGTGCAAATGGGCGTCCTCACCGCGTTCGCTTACCGCACGTGGAGCGGCAGGTTCGATGCGCTGCGATCGTTCGCGCCTGACTGGGGCCGGCGTGGAGCCGCCGATTAGACGCGACGGGCGCTCGCGGCGGCGTTTATCCCGTCTGTTTTTGTTTTTTTTCCGCGGAGTCTCCCGCGGCCCCGTCAAACTGTCGGTATTCCGTACAGGGCCGGCTTGTCTCCGTCGCAGGAGATAAAAAAAACGCCGCGGTTAGCGTGCTCACAGACGAGTGGGGGAGAGTTAGCGCACTCACAGACGACTGGGGGAGTGAGTTAGCGCGCTCACAGACGAGTGGGGGAGCGAGTTAGCGCGCTCACAGACGACTGGGGGAGTGAGTTAGCGCGCTCACAGACGAGTGGGGGAGCCGGTTAGCGCGCTCACAGACGAGTGGGGGAGCCGGTTAGCGCGCTCACAGACGAGTGGGGGAGCCGGTTAGCGCGCTCACAGACGAGTGGGGAGCCGGTTAGCGCGCTCACAGATGAGTGGGGAGCCGGTTAGCGCGCTCACAGATGAGTGGGGAGCCGGTTAGCGCGCTCACAGACGAGTGGGGGAGCCGGTTAGCGCGCTCACAGACGAGTGGGGGAGCCGGTTAGCGCGCTCACAGACGAGTGGGAGAGCGAGTTAGCGCGCTCACAGACGAGTGGGGGAGCCGGTTAGCGCGCTCACAGATGAGTGGGGAGCCGGTTAGCGCGCTCACAGATGAGTGGGGGAGCCGGTTAGCGCGCTCACAGACGAGTGGGGGAGAGAGTTAGCGCGCTCACAGACGAGTGGGGGAGCCGGTTAGCGCGCTCACAGACGAGTGGGGGAGCGAGTTAGCGCGCTCACAGACGAGTGGGGGAGCGGTTAGCGCGCTCACAGACGAGTGGGGGAGCGAGTTAGCGCGCTCACAGACGAGTGGGGGAGCCGGTTAGCGCGCTCACAGACGAGTGGGGGAGCGAGTTAGCGCGCTCACAGATGAGTGGGGGAGCCGGTTAGCGCGCTCACAGATGAGTGGGGGAGCGAGTTAGCGCGCTCACAGACGAGTAGGGGAGTGAGTTAGCGCGCTCACAGACGAGTGGGGGAGAGAGTTAGCGCGCTCACAGACGAGTAGGGGAGTGAGTTAGCGCGCTCACAGACGAGTGGGGGAGCCGGTTAGCGCGCTCACAGACGAGTGGGGGAGCGGGTTAGCGCACTCACAGACGAGTGGGAGAGCGAGTTAGCGCGCTCACAGACGAGTGGGGGAGAGAGTTAGCGCGCTCACAGACGAGTGGGGGAGCGAGTTAGCGCGCTCACAGACGAGTGGGGGAGCGAGTTAGCGCGCTCACAGACGAGTGGGGGGAGCGAGTTAGCGCGCTCACAGACGAGTGGGGGAGCCGGTTAGCGCGCTCACAGACGAGTGGGGGAGCGAGTTAGCGCGCTCACAGACGTGTGGGGGAGCCGGTTAGCACGCTCACAGACGAGTGGGGGAGCCGGTTAGCGCGCTCACAGACGAGTGGGGGAGCGAGTTAGCGCGCTCACAGACGAGTGGGGGAGAGAGTTAGCGCGCTCACAGACGAGTGGGGGAGTGAGTTAGCGCGCTCACAGACGAGTGGGGGAGCGAGTTAGCGCGCTCACAGACGAGTGGGGGAGCGAGTTAGCGCGCTCACAGACGAGTGGGGGAGCGAGTTAGCGCGCTCACAGACGAGTGGGGGAGTGAGTTAGCGCGCTCACAGACGAGTGGGGGAGCGAGTTTAGCGCGCTCACAGACGAGTGGGGGAGCGGGTTAGCGCGCTCACAGACGAGTGGGGGAGTGAGTTAGCGTGCTCACAGACGAGTGGGGGAGCCGGTTAGCGCGCTCACAGACGAGTGGGGGAGCCGGTTAGCGCGCTCACAGACGAGTGGGGGAGTGAGTTAGCGTGCTTACAGACGAGTGGGGGAGCCGGTTAGCGCGCTCACAGACGAGTGGGGGAGTGAGTTAGCATGCTCACAGACGAGTGGGGGAGAGAGTTAACATGCTCACAGACGAGTGGGGGAGCCGGTTAGCGTGCTCACAGATGAGTGGGGGAGCCGGTGAGTTAGCATACTCGGCGGCTGATCTGAGCAGCGCTAACCGGAGCTCCATGGCAACAGAAACAAAGGCCTTAACCCACAGATTCTCTAGACCACCCAGATGTTCTGATCCATGTTCTGAGCCTATGAAATATCTGAAGTCCTCGTTTTACATCTTATGAATATCCATTGAAGATTTTTAACAAGCACGTCCATGTTATGGAAATTCATGTTCCACGTGTAACCACTCCTTTTCATTCGTGAACATTAAATGTATTGTGCAGTTACTGAAAAACAGAGAGGATAGTCCTCTAACAGCGAAGGGCTCTGGGGTTCCGTAGGGGTGTGGAGCACATTGTCTTACATGGTTTTGGTGCAGTCATGCCCTCAAAAGATCAGGGTTGTGGCATCAATACTTAATAGGCCTCACTAAAAATATTCTTTCCACGTTAAAGCAGCTCTTCTTTCCTGCAGGGAAAGATGCCCCTGTATCCGCACTGCAAAATGCAAGTCAATCTTAACAAACACTTTGGTCTTATATTTGCACTTAAACTCTTATTAAAAAACCTTTTTTTTTGGCTGTATAAGACAAAAAGATTGCCAATGGAGTGAGATAGTTTGACTCATTTCAACATTTTCCAAAGAGGTAGGATGATTTCTCTTGTCAAGCAAAAAGTAACTTAAAACAAGGTAATATTTTTTATTTGAGAAAAAGAAATATGATTTTAAGTCTCTTTACAAGACCAAAAAAAAACTGATTAAGACAGACTTTTTTTGCGGTGTGGAAGAGTATGACACTGATGTTATCCACATAATGGCCATCTCTGGAAGCACCCTGGAGAAAGGCTTTTCCAGTTCCACCACCCAACTGTGAGTGGGCTGATTTTCTGATTGAAGAGGGGTGTCGTGTTCCTCCTGCTGAATTTCAGAACCGGCCGCGATGTGCGACAGCAAACACAGCTGCTACGGGCTATTAGCGACGCAGCACCCAGCGAGGGGACTTTACAGTGGCGTTTTTCTGTTTTTGGTTCATCGCTTAGATGTTCCTGGAAAAAAACTGCAGGTGTGTCGTAAGTGGAATCTCCGGTACTCAGGGAACAGACAGGACAGAAGGGAGCGCTGGAGTTAACCATCTGGATGTCACAAACAATCTGCGCTTCGCCCCGGAGAACCGAGGGAGTCTGCTTTGTGCAAGCTCAACTTTAATGAATTACCCTAAACCAAATCTGTTCCTCAAAGCTAAGAGAGGGTAGGGTGTGGGCTGGGGGGGGGGGGGGGGGGGGGGGGGGGGGGGATGGGGCACTTAAAAAATGATGCCCTACAGGTTTCATGGGAGTCTGCTTAGAATTTTATGATGCAGATATGCGTCTGCAGAATTTTTTTTGTTAGAAAAACCCCCAGCGGTTCTTAAAAGGATGCGAGCGCCTGTGTCTTGCCTGCATCGGGTTCAGTGAAGTGAGGAAGAAGCGAGGCTCCTTTTTTCCAGCGCGTAGCGGGTCCCTGTCATTATTTCCCACAGCGAATAGGGCGCTGTATAAATACGGCCAAGTCGTGAATGATAAATGGCGGAATTCCCGCGATCGAGACGAAACGCGTCACTCCCGGGCCGGGAGGCGGCTCACACGCACGTTTCACTTTGGGCGACTTCGTTTTTATTCAGAGTTAGTTTTCCTAAAATGAAAATATTCCCTCCTATGAGGAGCTTTCTACCACTCGACAGAAATTGTTGTTATACGAATTTTTCTGAAAACACAATAAAATAATAATAATAGTAATAGTAATCATCGTCATAATTTAATTTTGATAGAACCTATCTCAAAATGAAGGTAACAAAGCATGACAATGCAGATACACACCGATACATACAAAAGGAAAAGTACATTACATTACAGGCATTTAGCAGACGCTCTTATCCAGAGGGACTTAGACAACGTTTACATAGCATCCATTTATACAGCTGGATATATACTGAAGCAATGCAGGTTAAGTACCTTGCTCAAGGGTACAACGGCCAGCGTCCCTCCTGGGAATCGAGCCTATAACCATTCGGTTACAAGACCAGTTCCTTACCCATTATACTACACTGCCGCCCCTACATATATATGCTACAATCATAGCTAAATGGAGCTAGCAGTGGGGAGAGGGGGTGGTGCCTCTCCTCCTGCATCACTGCAATTTAAACTACAAACGCTACATAGCCACTGCATCCACTCATTACAATCAACATCCATGACTTGTCAAAATATTTGCATGCATATGTACACATGCTAAAAAATATTTATATTCAATGTTTGGGACTCCAAGCCCTGGTGAGAAATCTCTTAATAACTCTTAAGAAGCTTTTTCTTTTTAATAAAATAAAATAAATGACACTAATTTGAGGTAAGCTATGAGCCAAATTAGTTGTTAATTTCCTCATTATCTGGAAACGCTTGAGAAAATGAATCACTGTCTTTACTTATTTTATTAGCCGCACACACCATGAACGTATAATAAAGTGAAAAGTATGTACGAGAAATAACGATGAACTTTTTTTCCTGCGTTCTAAGTAACTCTTTGAAAGGATGTGTTCAATCTTTCAATCTAAATGCAAACACATGTGATTTGACTTTTTAAATTCTGAGTCATTCCATAAGAGCCTTACCAATTGACTGGAAGCATACCTGTACTTCCACAAACTTGGATCGACCCAAAGACTGTGCCTTCGATTGGTCACCACAGTTTTAAAGGCATGTCACTACTTGTTCAAACGCTTTACAAATTGTGACCTTTGTGTCCGTTTTATCGTGCTTTCATTCTGAATTCTGCACATGGCACTCTGCTCTGCTTTCGTATTTGAAAATAAAAATAATCATTCAAATTTCCTACATGAAGTAATTCGAATGATCAGCACAATCGAAGCAAAAATAAAAATTATCCTGATAGCTATAAATGCAGGTACTGTATATAGAAAGCGATGATAGAAATTATGATCATAAATGATGATGATGATGTAAATTCATAAATTATGATCATTGATGATGATATGATGATGATTGAAACTATGATCATGAATGATGATGATAGATATTATGGCCATTGATGATGATGATGATGATGATGAAAATTGAAACTATGATCATAAATAAATGACAATTTAAACTATGATCATGAATGAATGATGACAATGAAGATTGAAACTATGATCATAAATAAATGATGATGATGATTTAAACTATGATCATAAATGATTGATGATGATGACAATAGAAATTATGACCATTGATGATGATGATGATGATGATGATAGAAATTATGGCCATTGATAAAGATGATGATGATGATGATGATGATGATGATGATGATGATGGTGAATCAAAAATCACTGAAGCCCTTTTCTCCATTCTTGCCGTTCTTCCTCTTTCTCCCTCAGCTCTCCACAGCATCTCTAAAGCCTTGCAAATGGACCGAAATCGCGTGTAAATTGTGCTCACGGTCCTGGTAGATTTACCACGGACCCATTAAAGTACGTCTGAGGCTTAATAGGCTGCCCGGAGTCCCAGCTAAACGAGTGATTTACGGGAGCCCGAGCGGCGCGTTTCCCCTCCTTTTAAACAGCTTGTGGCCGAAAACACTTCCGCGGTCTACGGTAAACACGCTCCTTTCCCGACGTCTGAATGGTCATTGTTTTAAGAGCGGACGCGGCGGCGGGCGACCGACAGAGCTCCTATTCGCTCCTAATGCCTTGTGAAGCGATGTTCAAATTGGCTTTGAAAATTGAAAACACTGGGCAGCAAATCTCTTTAACGATGACGTACGCGCTCCTAACGAGCTCAGCGAGACAGTGAGGCCGTCGCCGCGGAGAGAAGGAGCCGCTCGGAGGGGCCCTCGGTGGAGCCGCTCGGAGGGGCCCTCGGTGGAGACGGTCCGGGACACGTGTAGTGTGTTATTAATGCACCGCCCAGAGAGGGCTTCAGCTTTTATTAGCAGCGTATTAATCATTTGCACATGGCTAACTGGACCCGGTCCTGGGGAAACACACAGTGTTAAACCGATGTCCTCACAAAGCACTATGACCTGCTCGTACACAGTGTTAAACTCAGCATGATTCTAACGTCGTTACAAAGCACTATGAACCGCCCGTACACAGTTTTAAACTCAACAAGATCCTAATGTCCTCACAAAGCACTATGACCTGCTCGTACACAGTGTTAAACTCAGCATGATTCTAACGTCCTTACAAAGCACTATGAACTGCCCATACACAGTGTTAAACTCAACATGATTCCAACGTCCTCACAAAGCACTATGACCTGCCCATACACAGTGTTAAACTCAGCATGATTCTAACGTCCTTACAAAGCACTATGACCTGCCCGTACACAGTGTTAAACTCAACATGATTCCAACGTCCTCACAAAGCACTATGACCTGCCTGTACACAGTGTTAAACTCAGCATGATTCTAACGTCCTTACAAAGCACTATGAACCGCCCGTACACAGTTTTAAACTCAACATGATCCTAATGTCCTCACAAAGCACTATGACCTGCTCGTACACAGTGTTAAACTCAGCATGATTCTAACGTCGTTACAAAGCACTATGAACTGCCCATTGTTAAACTCAACATGATTCCAACGTCCTCACAAAGCACTATGACTGCCTGTACACAGTGTTAAACTCAGCATGATTCTAACGTCCTTACAAAGCACTATGAACTGCCCGTACACAGTTTTAAACTCAACGTGATTCCAATGTCCTCACTAAGCACTAAGAACTGGAATCAGCCCTAACTCTGAACCTGTCACGTGGGTTAAAGGAAAAACCCTTGTGCTTGCCAACGTCTTTGTGCCCTGTGGGGTCACTGGTCTGTGCTTGCTGTAAATTCGTTCATTTTTATTCTTTTAATTTTAATTTTTGTCTGTTTCTGTGAAAGTGACATTTAAGCATCTTTACAAGCACACAGACTGTAGAGTAATGCTGAGGATTCAGAAGGTCTAGGGATCTCCAGGGACCTGGAAAAGTTTGGATATATTTTTCTACTTTTCCAATCGGTACATCCATCCAAATATGTATAAATAGGCAGTAAAGTGTCAAGATTCTGTCATTAAATGCCCACTGCGTACAAATGAGTACATACTTGAAAGTCTGCGCAGAGAAATATTTTTTGACCAAGAGGATAAAATCAGTTCCGGATTTATTATGCCACAGGAAGGCTTTGTGGATTGCAGTTAAATCTCATTACTTTAGATCTTCTCTGCTGTTCTTCTAAAATTAGAAGCTACCGCTTGTTTCTGCAAGTTAAAAAATGACATGAATACATGAGATGTGTGTGTGTGTCTGTGTCTGCATGTGTACGTGTGTGTTTTTGAGTGGGTGTGTACATGTGTGTGTGTTGTGTGTGTGTGTCTGTGTCTGCATGTGTACATGTGTGTTTTTGAGTGTGTGTGTGCATGTGTGTGTGTGTGTGTACATGTGTGTGTGTTGTGTGTGTGTGTCTGTGTCTGCATGTGTACGTTTGTGTATTTTTGTGTGTGTGCATGTGTGTGTGTTGTGTGTGTGTGTGTGTGTCTGTGTCTGCATGTGTGTGTGTGTGTGTATGTGTGTACGTGTGTGTGTGTGTGTGCATGTGTGTGTGTTGTGTGTGTGTGTGTGTGTCTGTGTCTGCATGTGTGTGTGTTTGTGTGTGTGTACATATTTGTATGTGTGTGTGTGTTTGTGTGTGTGTGTGTACATGTCTGTGTGAGTCTGTGTCATATGCATATGTGCATGCTGGTATGCATTACATGGCTGTGGCACGCGTGCCGTTGGGGACTTGCGATGACAGAACACTGAGTGCTAATGTGGATTTCGTCGTCTACAGGGACCTCAGCTCTAAAGTGCTGAAAATAAAATTATCTCCCACACATATGGGCCACATTTTTGTGACATGCGTATTTTACATAAAATATGTGTGAGGGATGATCCACTCCATCTTGGGATGGGGTCCGGATTTTACACGAGGGAGCAGAGTAACCTTTTCCTTTTCAAATGGGTTTCTAATGCACCACTGTCATTCAGCATTTATCCAAAAAATAGTAAAAAAAAAAAAAAAAAAAAAGCTATAGTCAAGGCACACAAAAATGTTTTTTAACATCGGGTCCTAAGTTTTTGGTGACCCTGAACAAGTATGTTTGGGGGTGAATAATGTGTACTTAGAATGTGGTCCAAAAAATTGAATTATATGGCCCTGGAATGTTTTTGGCTGGGTTCTGTTTGGCATTCTATAATTCTATAATCTCTTAAATTCACATTAATGGGAAAGCTGTTTGTGTCACCACCCAATGATTCACCCCCCCCCCCCCCCCCAACAAACCCCCACATCCCCACACCCCTAAACTTCCTTCATGGTGCAATATGACTGAGCAAATATTAAAAACTGGCTTTCTCCGATCCACTCTAGTGTGACAAATCACTGCATCCACAAACAGAGGATATTAGCAGCTGGATTTTCCCATGGTCCTTTTCACAGCCCAAGCAACAGCACAGACAGGACTTCCAGCGCTAGCTGCTTTTGCTAGCGTACGCGGGCTGCTGCAGTTGAGTGTGGGTGTCTTCATTCAGCACCTACATGCTTTTTAATGGGGGGAGGTCAAAGGGCAGGAGGCTGATCAGCCGATCACAGAGAAAGTGGATGAGTTGGGTGTGTTCATTCAGCACCTAGGTGATTTTTTATGGGGAGGGGTCAAAGGGCAGGAAGCTGATCAGCCGATCACAGAGAGGGTGGATGAGATCGATGCTTTCATTCAGCACCTAGGTGATTTTTAATGGGGAGAGGTCAAAGGGCACGAGCCTGATTAGCTGATCACAGAGAAGGTGGATGAGTAACAGCAAGGGGGGGGGGGGGGGGGGGGGGGGCTTGGCGTTGTCTGCCTCCAATACCGACAAAAGCAGTAAGACGGAGAAGACTAATGGAAAAGTCTGTGTTAGAGTCACACACACTGGATACCGTGAAGGAGCTGTGAAAGACAGGCAGTGTGGTAGGAGACAGATGACAGAAGAAGAAAGAGAGGGGGAGAGAGAGAGAAAGAGAGGGCGAGAGAATGAGAGGATATTAAGTATACATCATGGAGAGAGAGAGAGAATCAGAGGATATTAAGAATACATCATAGAGAGATAGAGTAAGAGAGAGAGAGTGAGAGAGAGAGATTGAGAGGATATTAAGAATACATCATAGAGAAACAGAGAGAGAGAGACAGAGAGAGAGAGAGAGGCTCAATGTATCTCAGGGGCACAACACAGGAAGTGGAGATGGGTCAGCCCTGACGGTGACAGGAAGCGGACATCGATTCTGCGGTTCTGTGGCTTTCGATCGACTAATTCTCCCTCTCCCCGTTCACTCCCCCTCACCGCCAGAGCAGCAGCTTCTCCCTCTCCTCTCCCCTTCACCCCCTCCCCCAGAGCAGCAGAGTCTCCCTCTCCTCTCCCCTCTACTCCCCCAGAGCAGCAGAGTCTCCCTCTCCTCTCCCCTCTCTACTCCCCCAGAGCAGCAGAGTCTCCCTCTCCTCTCCCCTTTACTCCCCCAGAGCAGCAGAGTCTCCCTCTCCTCTCCCCTCTACTCCCCCACAGAGCAGCAGAGTCTCCCTCTCCTCTCCCCTCTACTCCCCCCCAGAGCAGCAGAGTCTCCCTCTCCTCTCCCCTCTACCCCTCTACTTCCCCCAGAGCAGCAGAGTCTCCCTCTCCTCTCCCCTCTACTCCCCCAGAGCAGCAGAGTCTCCCTCTCCTCTCCCCTCTACTCCCCCAGAGCAGCAGAGTCTCCCTCTCCCTCCCCTTTACTCGCCCAGAGCAGCAGAGTCTCCCTCTCCCCTCCCCTCTACTCCCCCAGAGCAGCAGAGTCTCCCTCTCCTCTCCCCTTTACTCCCCCTCACCCCCAGAGCAGCAGAGTCTCCCTCTCCTCTCCTCTCTACTCCCCCAGAGCAGCAGTCTCCCTCTCCTCTCCCCTCTACTCCCCCAGAGCAGCAGAGTCTCCCTCTCCTCTCCCCTTTACTCCCCAGAGTCGCGCCCTCTCCTCTCCCCTCTAGCAGCAGAGTCTCCCTCTCCTCTCCCCTCTACTCCCCCAGAGCAGCAGAGTCTCCCTCTCCTCTCCCCTCTACTCCCCCAGAGCAGCAGAGTCTCCCTCTCCTCCTCTCCCCTTTACCCCCCTCTCACCCCCAGAGCAGCAGAGTCTCCCTCTCCTCTCCCCTCTACTCCCCCAGAGCAGCAGAGTCTCCCTCTCCTCTCCCCTCTACTCCCCCAGAGCAGCAGAGTCTCCCTCTCCTCTCCCCTTTTACCCTCCCCCCCCATCACCCCCAGAGCAGCAGAGTCTCCCTCTCCTCTCCCCTCTACTCCCCCAGAGCAGCAGAGTCTCCCTCTCCTCTCCCCTCTACTCCCCCAGAGCAGCAGAGTCTCCCTCTCCTCTCCCCCTTACTCCCCCAGAGCAGCAGAGTCTCCCTCTCCTCTCCCCTCTACTCCCCCAGAGCAGCAGAGTCTCCCTCTCCTCTCCCCTCTACTCCCCCAGAGCAGCAGAGTCTCCCTCTCCTCTCCCCTTTACTCCCCCAGAGCAGCAGAGTCTCCCTCTCCTCTCCCCTTACTCCCCCAGAGCAGCAGAGTCTCCCTCTCCTCTCCCCTCTACTCCCCCAGAGCAGCAGAGTCTCCCTCTCCTCTCCCCTCTACTCCCCCAGAGCAGCAGAGTCTCCCTCTCCTCTCCCCTCTACTCCCCCAGAGCAGCAGAGTCTCCCTCTCCTCTCCCCTCTACTCCCCCAGAGCAGCAGAGTCTCCCTCTCCTCTCCCCTTTACTCCCCCAGAGCAGCAGAGTCTCCCTCTCCTCTCCCCTCTACTCTCCCCCAGAGCAGCAGAGTCTCCCTCTCCTCTCCCCTCTACTCCCCCAGAGCAGCAGAGTCTCCCTCTCCTCTCCCCTTTACTCCCCCAGAGCAGCAGAGTCTCCCTCTCCTCTCCCCTTACTCCCCCAGAGCAGCAGAGTCTCCCTCTCCTCTCCCCTTTACTCCCCCAGAGCAGCAGAGTCTCCCTCTCCTCTCCCCTTTACTCCCCCAGAGCAGCAGAGTCTCCCTCTCCTCTCCCCTCTACTCCCCCAGAGCAGCAGAGTCTCCCTCTCCTCTCCCCTTTACTCCCCCAGAGCAGCAGAGTCTCCCTCTCCTCTCCCCTCTACTCCCCCAGAGCAGCAGAGTCTCCCTCTCCTTTCCCCTTACTCCCCCTCACAGCCAGGTAAAAGCCCGCCGTGCCAGAGGGGGGCGCTAACACGACGGCCATTTCGGGGGCCGTACCAACGGAGCACGACAGGCAGGGCGATATGAGAGCGGGGTTTTTTTTTTTAGGTTACTCGCATTTGAAAACCCGGGCGCTCCACGGGTAAGCCTAAACGATGCCATCGCGATTTTTCAAGTTCCGTGACTCTGGGGGGGGGGGGGGGGGTGTGTTGGCGCGCTGGTTTCCTCGCCTTCGCGTAGCGCGTTACTCAGAGCCAAATTTCAAAATGGTAATTGGGAAGCGTTGAAAAACAGAATGAAGGATGAGTCCGAGAGGGGAGAGGGTGGAGGGGAGAGCTGCTGTTTCTGCCACATAACGTGTGATTAATGACGACGTGGGGCTTCTGGTCATTAAGCAATAACACATAAAGACAGAAGTCAGCCCTCTACCCAAATTCTGCAGCTGCTCAGGGCCTCCCTACCCAATGTAGACTCCTGAACAGCTAAATCTCTCTCTCTCTCTCTCTCTCTCTCTCTCTCTCTCTCAATTTCTCTCTTATTCACTCGCTCTCTTTATCTCTCTCTCACTTTCATTTTCTCTCTCTGCCTATTGTTTCTCTCTCTCTCTCTCTCTCCGTCTCTCTTTTTTCTCTCCTCGGTCCCTTGCATTCCATTACTAAACCATAAAATGTGCCAAGATGTAAAATCTCTAATATTAATATAGGTAAATTGTAGTAATGATTAGCTAGTCAGAGAATGTCACTAAGAACATGTTATTGGAAAGGTTTATCAAAAGGATCTCATCTCTGTCAGCTGGTACGTGTGTGTGTGTGAGTGTGTGTGAGTTTGAGTGTGTGTGTGTGTGTGTGTGTGCATGTATACATGTGGTCATATCTGAATTTTATTACAGTTTGTTTTTCTTTTTATTTCGTTTTATTCACAAATTCACTTTTATTTTCATCAGCAACTCTCTTTGTCAGCATCCTCCCAAATATTTCCCAGAACACACAGGGGTAATTCTTCATGCTGGATTTTTAATTAGACCACAGTCTTGTAATGTAGTCTTGCATAATTTAATACTGTGAGGAATTTATGATATCTTATTTTCTTTTTTTTTTTTGACCAACTTATTCTTAAATGTGGATTGTACACACACCCATGCATGCATGCGCACACACGTACACTCTTACATACAAACACACGCACACATACACGCACACGTACACTCTTACACTCACACACACAAACATACGCACACATACACATACACACACATACACACGCACATGTACACTTACACACACACGCACACGCACACGCACACATACACGCACACACACATACACACGCACATGTACACTTACACACACACGCACACACACACACACACACACACACACACACACTCATCTCAGATTTATGAAAAATACATGAGCCATAAAGATCCTTTTGTGTTTCACAAGCGACCGGGGGCCTGTAAGAGTAGCAGACGATCCGCCCCTAACGCTCGGAATCCTCCCGCGTTTCAGATCCCGCGGTATCCCACGGCAGCGCAGAGAGAGCCCCCGCCCCCCCCCCCCCCCCCCCCCCCCCCCCAGCGCATCGCCCCCGTGTCCAGGCGCTCCGCGTTTCCACGTGTAGCGCATTTTGGCTGAACGGTCCCCCCCCGGCACATTAGCCCCGGCCTGCTCTTCCACCACCTCCAGGGACCATTAGTCACGAGCAACACCCCCCCCCCCCCCATGCCCCCCCCCAGCCCTTTAAACCTTCTCAGACTCAAACGTAGAGCAGGCCTCCCCAGCTCTGGTCCCGGGGAGTTGCTGAGTCAGCAGGATCCGCCCCCGTCTTGAAAAACCGCCGAGCGATTCAAACCGGCAACCCCCGGGGCGTGGCAAAGCGTGCAATCGAGTGCTGCGATTGGTTAAGTGCTGACCGACTGCACTGCATCTAACGCAGAGCGTCCCATTGCCCCCCCCCCCCCCCCCCCTTGCTAAACGCTCGAACCCTTACGGGGGGGGGGGGGGGGGGGCCGGGAAACAGGACGGCGCAACGAAAGGACAAATTTCTCTTTTTACAGTACGTTTGATCTTAAGAAGTGGAGAGCGACTTTGAAGGGCTTATATAGCACCCCAACACAAAGGCTCCTTAGGACCGTCTCTGGAGCGGCGATCTGTCGATACCCCTCCTTCAGAGGGTGCTCACGCTTGCTCTCACACACATGCACACATGTTCTCACACACACACACACACACACACACTCTCTCTCTCTCACACACACACAAACACACATTCACTCACACACACACTCTCACACAATCACACACACTCTCTCTCTCACACACGCACACACACACTCACTCTCTCTCACACACTCTCTCACACACACACTCACACACTCTCTCTCTCTCACACACACACACACACTCTCGCACACACTCACACACACACACACACACACACACAGTATCATTCAGGATCAGTAATTCAGGAGGTGAGGGACAACAGTGCATCTATCATTTCTAGCCCATGGGAGGGACAGTGAGTGCAGTCGTATTGTTGCATGTGAAATTTTTTGTTGTGCACACTGAATGTACTGTCTTCCTCTGAGGCCTAATCTAGAAATGTCTGGTACTTAATGGGGAGTAAATCTGATTTGGCTAAGAGCTTTCCTTACTTACATTCTTCTTAAAACCATGGCGATAAAGAGATGTTAAGTGTTAATGCGCCAGAACAAACATGGCACCCACATCCCCACCCCGGACCGGCACAAGCCGTCGGCCGTGTCCAGATTTCTTATTTACTGAAAACGTTTTTGAGATATCCGCAACAAACAACATCAGCATTCAAGTCTTCGAGTCTGAAAATTAATGAGACGTTTTTGCAACATTTGAAAATGAACCAACGGGCGTACCCTCTCAAAGCTGATTTACAAATGACCGGTACGCTCTGTGTCCCATCAAATCCTTTCCCGGTCGCTTTTAATGTAATTGAATAACCGATTCGTCATCAGGGGGGGGGCAGCAAGCGGGATAAGAGTCGGACCACAATAGTTAATCAAAAATGTTATTTTTTTTTCACGAAGCGGTTTTGAAGGAACAAGCCTGGGAAATGAAGCCGTCGGGCTCCTGCGATGGCGCGCTCGGTCCTCCGCTCTCTGAAAGCCGGCTAATTGGGGAAACAGCATGCGCGTTCCCCGATATGGAGGAACACAAGGAGTCAGGCTACGACTGAGAGGAGCGGCGAGATGGAGCTGGACGACCATATGGGGATGGAGGTGGGGGTGGGGGTGGGGATTTTGGGAGTGGGGGTTTGGGGTGGGGGGGGGGGGGGAGATAGAGAGGGGCAGATGATGAAGCTGGTTTCTGTCAGGTGCGTACTGGCGCAGTTGCTTTCCGTCTTGTTAACGTTGTATCCGTCTGTGTCTCTGACCGGGACAGAATGTATAATCACGTGGAATTTCCTGGTCGCAATGTGGAATGACTGAACCTTCCCAGATGCCATTCTTCACCAGTCCTCAGATACCTGCTTCCATAATGAGGCCTCTCTCTCCCTAATCTGTCTGCCCAGGCACTGGCAGGAGCGCCCGTCCGACGGTACCGCTCCAACCAAATGCACACCAGCGTAGCAAATACAAACCAGCTCAGCAAAGACCCACCAGCGCTGCAAAGATGCAGAAGCGCGCTGCAAAGATGCACAAGCGTGACAAAGATGCACGGGCACCAGTAAAGATACACAAGTGCAGCATGGTAATTGCAGGAAAGCATCACCACTCCTCAGTCAGCACTTCTGCACACAGAAACGCAACTCTCTCCTTTTCTCTCTCTCTCCTTCTCTGTCCCTCTCTCACTCTTGATCTCTTCTCTCTCTCTCTCTAGCTCTCTCCCTCCTTGTCCATCTCTCTGTCCATCTCTCTCTCCCCCTCTGTCTCTCGCTCTATCCCATTTTGCGGGCATCTCGGCAGCAGAGAAGGAGACAGGTGCTAACGAGAGGGAGCCAAGAGGACAGCTGAGTGCTCCCGAGGGGGATTGCCAGCTCCGATCCCGCTGTGCCACCGGCTCCGGAAGACCCCCGACGGGCGGACGCGCGGCGCATCTGAGCGCAGCGCCGCGCGTCCACGGTCTGCCAGGGGTGGCGGGCTGGCGGCGGGGTTACCGTGGTTACCGTCCGTTAGCGAGCTGAACCCTGTTTTTTTTTTTTTTTTTTCCTGCGCCGCCTGCTCCCTCCCCCCCACCCCTCGGGAAAAAAAAGGTGCGGGTTAGAAATTACCCAGTGGCCATCGCGGGCGCCCCCGAAAGCTGTCCGTGCGCCTGACAGCCACGGCTGTGCGGAAACAGCCGGCGACTGTAGGCCCTACACTGAGCTTCTGTTCCCCGCGGCGACCAGCGCAGGTGGCTCTCCGCTCTTGGCTGGCTGTAGCCTGTGGAAAAGGCGTGTCGTAGGACGGTTTGCACCAATCAGCTTCAGCCAACATCGCAGCTAGATATTTATTGGGTGCAATTCGGATTCTTTTTTTAGTATCATAAGCAGGATGGTCATCCACGAAAATAAGCATTACGGGCCAAAGTAAAAATATATTTTTTGCTGTGCATGTATTGTGGACAAAAATGAAAGAATAGTATTCCACATCGTCCGGAGGCCTGACAGAATTTTTTAATAAACATAATAATCTTTAATGACAAAAACTTTGCAGTGAAAGTATGTTCACAAATATTACTTATCTATTATTACTGAATGTCCCTTGTAGTTTAGGTTTCAGCCAAGTAGAAAATGTGGTTCTTGAGAATAAGAGCAGAGACTTGTGTCCCTTACAGGGGGTGAAAAATGAATCAGGAGGTTATCATCACATTTGAAAAGTCAACACTGATGCCACCTGGGCATGTCAACCAGTTTCACAACACTGTGATTCCTGTACAATCAAAAGCATTCACCACGACGGGCACGTGTGGGCGTCATAGCAACCTAAATAACTCCCCGCTTTCTGTCTTTATTAACTAAATGAAGCCACAGCTGTTTCTCAACCGACTGTCAAATTTTCATCATCCTGCCTAATCGAAGGCATTGAGGGGAGAAGGGATTTTCTTTTCTTTCTTTTTTGTGAAAGTTTAATCCACAGTAAACGTTCAAATAACAACGTCTGTCTGCTTCGCATGGTAAGTTTTGCACTGCGTCTGATTGCTATTAATTTGACCTTCTCTCACCAAGACAGAGGTTGGACGATATGGAAAGAGGGGACACCTGTGAGAGGAGACCGTGAACATGCCCACAGCTCTGTCGGTTTGGACGCGTAGCGGCCGTGGCAGATTAAACCTCCGACGTTTGGTTTCGGAAGCATAGCAGAGACCCGCGCGTAGCCGCTAACGCCGACGTCCGCAGTCGCGCACAGGCATGCGTCACGCTGGAGATTCTTTCTGTTTCGATCTCGTGTGCATCGAACAAGTTATTACAGATGCGATACTGAAACAGAACAAGACCGGTGGCCATCCTTTCTCGCTCTTCCCAGGTCTCATAAGGAGTAGCCTACATTATTTATCTTCTTTTCCATTACGCCTCATTCACAGCTCCATGTTACACCTTATTAGCGCACCTTGCATCTTACCGCGTTCTGAAATTCCTTTCTGCTGTGTGGGAGAAAACTGAGGGTAAGACCTTCCTCGGGAGTACTCTGCACGAAACTGTAGGCCCTCTCTGGGGTTCAAACCCGCGACCTCAACATCCATCTCTCAAATCGCGACATCACTGTCGTTCCTTACACCGCCATACATGGTTTCACTGCAGCTGCAGCCTTTGACTATACAGTATTTTACACTCCCAGTTAAAGTTCAGGTTCACTGCTTGTGTAGTTGCTTGCTTCATTATATATATATATATATGCTGATACTCTTAGATGCTAAATCTGCTAGGCTTGGGTTGATTGCCGTTAATTGTGGCTAAAGGCTAATAAAACTCTAGGCCTGATTGGAGAGAGCTGTTCATGCACACTGCCACCAGGGGGCAGTGTTTCCTTTGAGTAATGTTCATCAAGCCGTGGCCCCAGTCTGGCAACGGAGGCGCCGGACTATAGACGTCTCCTTTCAGATAGAGTCCTAGTCTGAGAGCTTTGCTCGGTTTTGCCATTAACAGATGCCACAATGGCCCAAGACGGGAGCATTAGACGTGGAGAGTATAATCTAGAAGGCTGAAAGGAGCCGTTGGATCTGAAGCGCACAGCGCATTGTCGAGTTTGAAATGTGGCTAATTGTTGCTCCAGCCATAATGCGCTCGATGAAACCTCGCTAGTATTCACTGATGGGTGAGCCGGTGTAGCATGCTGGCGGTAGCCTACCTCACAAGCCTCAGAACTTGAAACTCTGGCATCTTTGCATGAACTGCGTTTCTCAAATCCACACTTCAACTTTATGTAATAATAATAATAATAATAATAAATTTTAATTTATATGTATAAAATTATTGTCTTCTTTTCTCTTTTAAAATATGTATATGCAATAAATTCTCACAACAGTGGCACTAACTGCCATATAAAAATACTGGAGAAGTAATCATTCACCTCCCACCCCCCGCCCCCTGCGTTTTTTTCACCCCCCCCCCCGCGGGAGGGTTGTTGCGATCAGTCCAGAAGCTCCCTGCCGATAAGACCGCGCCGGTCCTGCCGATCCACGCCTCACTGTCCTCACGGTCCCAAATCGAAATGAGACTCACATCTCTGGAGCGTGACTTCTGCCTTCTCCCATTTTACAGTACACAGCACTACAGAGAGAGAGAGAGAGAGGGAGGGAGGGAGAGAGAAGGGGAGGGAGAGAGGGGGAGGGAGAAGGATGGAGAGAGGGGGAGGGAGGGAGAGAGAGAGAGGGAGGAAGGGAGGGAGAGAGAGGGGGGAGAGAGAGAGGGATGGAGAGAGGGGGAGGGAGGGAAAGATTGAAATTGAGAGAGAGAGGGAGAGGAGAGAGAGGAGGGATGGAGAGAGAGAGGGGGGAGAGAGAGGGGAGGGAAGGGAGGAGGGAGGGAGGAGAGGGAGGGAGGAGGGAGAGAGAGATTGAAATTGAGAGAAAGAGAGAGAGAGAGAGAGAGTGCTTGCTTTGGTGACACCGTGCATGTCATGCCAATAAAGCACCTTGAAATTGAAATTGAAAAATTGAAATTGAGTGAGAGAGAGAGATTGAACAGGAGAGACAGACAGACAGAGAGGTTGAACTGGAGAGACAGTGAGACAGACAGACAGAGAGAGAGTGATTGAAATTGAGAGAGAGACAGCAAGAGGGGGAAAGAGACAGAGAGGGAGATAAAGAGTAAGGGAGAAGGAGGAAGAGGGAGTGAGTGTAAAAGAGAGAGTTGTCGATCTATAACACATTTAAAGCTATGCCGACTGGTCAGTAATTTAAACCGTTATAAAAAATAATAGGCATATAGTTGGCATACAGCCACCCCCTCACTAAACACACAAACACAGACACACGTGTGTACAAACATGTACACACACACACACACACACACACAAACACAAACACATGCATGTTCGTGTGCACACAGTTACATTCAAACTCACTGAGGATACAGTAAAATGCTTCATTAAAAAAATATTGATGAATCAACTGATCTGCAATAACAGGACATTGATGAAACACAGCTTTTATATGGCTTTTTAAAATCAATTTTAATGAATGAATGGATTTTGATGTTCTTACGATTAACTGCATCATCATCGTAGCATTATTATTACTATTATTATTATTATTATTATTATTATTATTATTAATAATAATAATAAATAATATTCCCTCTGTTTTAATCTTAATTAATGTCAACATAACAACTGCCACATTTTCAGAGCATCTGTGCCCCAGTCTGGCTGATTAAATCTTCCCCACATTAGAGAAATGAATGAAGTGTGTTTTCTCCCTTACAGAAAACATCCCATAATGCTCAGCATAAGTAACACGACTCTGTCTGTGCTGAAGGATTCCAGCTAAATTGCTTTAGCGTCAGCAGGGAATTTTTTTTTGGTGGTGGTGGAGAGGGGGGTGGAGGGGGGTGGAGGGGGGTGGGGTGGGGTGGGGTGGGGTGGGGTGGGGGGGGGGTCTGCGAAAATAAATACGCGCATATTTTCATAAACATCCAGCTCTTGATGCTTTTATTTTTCTGCACTCTGATCTGACTATTAAAATTACAGACTTTCGCTTCAGGTAATTTCCTTTGAAAAGGGGGTGTTGCGGGGGAGGGGGCGGGTGAGGGGGGGGGGGGGGGGGGAGGGGGGACTGGATTACAGCTTAACAGCTCCGTAAACACAAACATGTTTCAACATCTGTTATTTTCACCGGGGATAAATTCACAACTCACAAAAGAAATCAGGAACGGCGTAGGGCCACAGTTCAAAGCGAGAAGCAGACTGCAGTCGGAGAAAGAGAGAGAGAGAGAGAGAGAGAGAGAGAGAGAGAGAGAGAGAGAGAGAGAGAGAGAGAGAAGAGATGCGTGGAATACATATTAGGACGCCCCCGGGGTCTCGTTCAATGCGCACATCGATTGGGCGAAAAACGCAACCGCAAAAAAAACATTATGCAAAAAAAATAATAATAATTTTTAAAGGGCGGTTTTGGTACAGGAGGCTCTGGCTCGCCGAGTGGAGATTGAGGGCGCCTCGCTCACGCGTCGAGGTGAAACCGGGTAACGCTCGAGTCCCTCCCCCCCGGACGAGGGGGGGAGAAGGAACGGGCTTTCGCCCGGCGCCCGGAGACGAAGCGGGGCGGTGAGGCGAGGCAGCGTCGCCTGAACGTCCGCCGCCGAAACGTCCAGCGGGGGGCGGCGGCGGGCTCGACGCCGAATTGACGCTCCGCCCCCCTCCGCAGACAGAACCAATTAGGAGGCAGACGGAGACGCGCGGTGGTTACGGCCCGAGACCAGGGGCGCCAAAAAAAACAACGAAAAGAGAAAGAGAGAAACAGACCGCCACCCCTTATCTGGGATCCTCTGCCCAGGCTGGCGCACGCTAACGCTAATTCGCTAAGTCCCGGCGGGGGTTATCGGCCTGCATCAGCGTGTGTACATTGTTTGTGTAAACTAATGTATGGTCACTCAGACTGGGGGTGAGGGTGAGGGTGAGGGTGAGGGGGGGGGGGGGGGGACTCCATTACCGGCTATTAGTGTCTGTCAGAAAGATGTCTGTGTTGGGCTTGGGCCTGATAACGGCGTCTCCTTCCAAATTGCGGTGCCTGGAAACGTCTCCTACGACGAGCCTTTCCCCTGTAATCCAGCCCCCCCTCCCCCTCACCTCACCTACAGAAGTCTATTATGTGGGGGCCCAGATGCTGGGAGGGGCGCAGGCGTGTCAGTCACATGATGACGCGTTCCCGGGGCGAGGGCTTCAGAGCGGCGACGGCACGTCGTCGAGGCCCTTCGGCCAGCTCCAATCCACCGGATCATTACATTACAGTGCGTTACAGCACATTACACATTACATTTACAGTACATTACAGCACATTACATTTACAGAACATTACAGCACATCACATTACATTTACAGAACATTACATTACAGCACATTACATCACATTTACAGAACATTACAGCACATCACATTACATTTACAGAACATTACATTACAGCACATTACATCACATTACATTTACAGCACATTACAGCACATTATATTACAGCACATTACACATTACATTTACAGTACATTACATTACAGCATATTACATATTATATTTACAGCACATTACAGCACATCACATTACATTTACAGAACATTACAGCATGTTACATTACAGCACATTACAGAACATTATATTACATTACATTTATTTGGCGGACGCTTTTATCCAAAGTGTACAACAAGGTCCGATAAGGTACAGCACTCATTATGTAACAGTTATTCATATCCATGAACACATCCAGTCCAGTTCACACAGTAAAGCATAGGCTAGGCCAGAAAGTCATGGTGCGTCAAACTAGAAGGAGGCATGGCGACGAGCCACAACATCAAGATAGCGACACAAGCGCAATATAAGTGCCGGAAGGCGATACAAGTGTGACACGCTAGAGGAACACGATGGGAGGGTACGAGCGATAAGAGCGAGCGGATCGACCCGGGTCGGGGAAACAAGCCTGTTCCCCGGACACCGAGCAGGTTCTGGCCGGTCGGCTGCTTTCATATTTCAGACAGAGTCTCCCAGCTACAGCAGGGGGGAGGGGGGAGGGGGGAGAGGGGAGAGGGGGAAGGGGAGGGGGGGGGGGGGCGCAAAAGCACTGGGGCTCAGAAAGAAAGCATCAACAGCCAGGACGGCGGAGTACAATTACACGCATCGATCCGACTCCCTCAGAAGCCGGGCCGGGAGATTGCGGACAAGCTCCCGGTCACCCGGGGGGGGGGCTCCAGACCGCATTAGAGCCCCCGTTCCAGACGCGGCCGTGTTTACTGCTGCGCCGCTCGGGCCGCAGGAAGCAGCCCGGCGGGAGACGGATCCAGGCGCACGGCATCGTGGGTAAGGAACCGACCTCGCGGTCAGGAGCCTCGAATCCGAAGACGAGGCACGACTCTCACACCGCTGCTAAAACAGAACCCAGCCCCAATCGTGTCGAGGAGCACCCGGAACTGGTGACTGCACGGGACAAAGGGAGCGTAAAACACATGAATCACGCTCAGAATAATTCGGTAAACGGCTGACGTGAGTCAGCCCGTGAAGAAGGAAAGCCTGATGAACGCATTTATCAAGTTTAATGGGCTCTCCAGACTAAAGTTTTTACTCTGTCCCTTTCCAGATATTCATTAAAGTTCAATACAGCATTTCCTGTTTAACTTCACTTGCACTGGGTTTATGTAGTTCATACAGACTTTAGAAATATAACGCTTCAACAATTAAAAGATATATGTATATTTAATGTTGACAAAAAAAACCTGAATTAATGAGTGGAGAAACATAACAAATGCAGATGCTTCCATACAGGTGTACTGCATGATGCAATTAAGCAATTAACATCCTATTATGATCTGTGGCATGTATAAAAATGCTGAGCAGGCCCAGTTAACCTCAATTTTGGATCAAGATGGCAAGAGGAAAAGATCTGAGTGGCTTTGAAAGAGGGTTGGATGTTTCAGTCACAAAGACTGCTCAACTGGCTAGTGTTTCAATAGGAACAGCGACTGAAGTGACATCTGCGTTCAGATCTATGGGAAAGACCTCAGTAAATAGTGTCGGAAACTGTGGTTGAAAGCACACATTCAATGATGTGATCACATGACGCCCATACATTATTGTGATATTAGAACAGAAGAGCAACTCTTCCTCGGGTGGCTGAGAATGGCAATCCCCCAGTAGAGATCCAGAGACTTGTATAATCTATGCCAAGGGTGGCCAACCCAGGTCCTGGAGAGCCGCAGGGTCTGCTGGCTTTTGTTTTTCACTCGGCACTTAATTGATCAATTAAAGCAGTTGATTACACAGTTAACTCACCACACCTGTTTTTTTTTAGGTCTAAGTGGCTGCTGTATTTAAGGTGAAAACAAAAACCAGCGGACCCTGCGGCTCCCCAGGACTGGGGTTGGTCACCCCCTGATCTATGCCATCATTCTGGTGGCTTACTAAGACAACACCTCACTAAGATACTTTTCATGTTGGTTTTTCCTTTAATTTGTGACTATACACACACATTAAGGGCTCTGGGGGGGGGGGGTTTCTGAGGGCGGATCAGTCTGTGGATTTCGGTTGCCAGGTCTGGCCTCGGCACGAAGGATGACAGATAGCAGACCCTTCACTCCGCCAGACTGACACCGCTGATCACGGAGATACGCTTGCACTGCTGAGACGCACCCTGGCTGCCGTGGCGACCAGAGGGGAGGGGGGGGAGAGAGAGGGAGAAGAGAGAAGGAGAGGGAGAGAGTGGGAGAGGACGTCTGTGACTGTGCCAGCATTCATCAGAGCCAGAGATGTCAGCGCTCACCACTAAAATCGCACTGCATGCGTCAGTATACCCAGGAAACACGCAAACAAAAACACATTAACGGATGATTTAGTCCCAGATTATATGATATATCGTGCGAAACACATACATTTCCTTTCTCACACTGTATGTGCATGGATATTATTTCACATATATTTTGTAAACAAAAAAAAAGAAAAAAAGACATTAAATATTTTATTTAACATCCATTATTTATGAGATTCCACCCTAGTTAATACTGAACTGAGTCTTTTGCTGATTGATTGATTGATTAACACAGGCTGGACTGCTGTGACTCACTCTGACTTGATGACCACTCGGTCAAGTTGTTTATGCCACACTTCTGACCGGAAAAGAACAGCCCGTGTTTCACATCTTATTTGGCAATTCGAATAGTTTTCCTACTCAGGTACGAGAATTTATGTGCTGGGATATTCAGCTGACACACTTAGAGCTGTATGCGAAATTTCGCTCCACAGGATTTCAGCCCTCTTGTACGCAAACCCCTTAGGCTTGGCATAGATATTTACATATGAGTAATAAGTCTTACTTTCAGAACCTAAGAAAACCTATTGATTGATGTTTTTTATTTATTTATTTATTTATTTATTTTGGGCTGTGTTACGGCTTTCTTTGGACCCTTGGGAACCAATTTGTTGCTATGTTGCGTGTCATGAGTCACACGGCATTCCCAACTCTGTTTACTACCACGAGAAATTCATTAGGCTACCGCGTGCACAAGCGGGAGCTTTGAATTACAAGTCAGGTTTCTTTTTTTCATAATGCCGAAAGTTGATTCAATTAGGTAAAAATCTGGGACGTTTTAACTTTCATGAAATAAGCAAATGTAAATGCAGAATTTGCATCTATATGCACCTCATACATGGCATGATAAGGAGGAATAAAATTACGCAATGATGACATACAGCAGCTGGAGCCAAAACCTAAGGTATATTGCGGTACTTTGTTGTGTCTCTACCGTGTGCGCAGGCCTATGTAACTGCGTACATGCATTCTGCTATTTATACCTGTTTACGAATCCTTGCACCGGAGGTCTGAAAGCAGCCGCATGAACATAATTTACATGAGAATAGGATTTCCTCTCTGATCAAAGCAGTTCTGCAGCGATGGCGCTCGAGCAGTGGGAGCGCGGGAAGTCAAAATGTCACGTGCGCTGGCAGCGGGCTGCGCGTAGTGGATTGCTGACGTCATACAATCTCAGGAATGACGGCCTGTGTGGGACACAACCAGGACACCACCCACCCACTGTCCCACTCAGCATTGAGTACTTATGCCCATAGTAATGTCAGGGAGGGCCAAGCATTGGGGCGACGTAGCTCAGGAGGTAAGAGCAGTTGTCTGGCAGTCGCAGGGTTGCCGGTTTGAGCCTCCACCCTGGGCATGTCGAAGTGTCCCTGAGCAAGACACCTAAGCCCTAACTGCTCCCAACGAGCTGATTGGCACCTTGCATGGCAGCCTTTCACCGTTGGTGTGTGTGTGTGAATGGGTGAATGAGAGGCATCAATTGTAAAGCGCTTTGGATAAAAGCGCTATATAAACGCAGTCCATTTGCTATTTACCATTTGCATTGGAAAAAATCAACATTTAACCTTTCTCCGAATCTCTCCAACCTGTGGGTGCTTGGGCATCGTTGGGAAAAAGTGAGGGGAGTGAGGGCGTTCGCCTTTCCAGAATGACCTTTCTGCCTGCTTCTGCCCTGGAAATGCCTGCCTTCTACCCTCCCCCCAACCCTCCCCTCCCCCCCACCCAGCCCCCCCGCGACTCTCCCACCACATACCACATAGGCAGCTGGCAGGCTGACGCACGTCGATGGAAAAAAAAGGCTCGCCCCCGTTTCAGCCCAAGGCCGGACGGCCACTGCGTCAGTCTGAGTGACCCGCAGGCTGAGGGCACTCGCCATGGCGACAGTCCGTAGGGAGCGATGTCGCCGCGCACGCGTCACTCACAAACGAAATCAGGGGATGGGGTTTTTGAGGAAAAGCTCTGGAATGCAATCCTTTCTATTAAAATACAGTAAAACGGCAACGGCAGATGAAGTGTACAAATAAACCCGTGCGCCAGCTTTTATTTACTCCAGCCATATGCCACACAGTACTACAGGAGAGCTAGACCACAGGATCCAGATGGGATGGCAAGTATGCCATTCGCCAATTCACCGCAATGACCACAGACACTCGGCCCTTCAGAACATTAACGTCTGTAACTTCTGACCTCACGTCAGCACACAGAATTCAGATACAACTTCACATGTCCACACAATAAGGCCTCAAACGTGGGTGATTTTATGTTTATCCCCCTTTTTCCTGCCAATTTCATTATCACAAATGCCAGTCCCACAGTCCATAATTCTACCCATTGGAATTTTTATTCCACCAGTTCTGCCAATAACAACATCTGATCAATGTAGTCTGATCAAAGTAGCCAACTGCAGAATTGGATACAAAGGCCAAACGGACACTTAAGGAAGCGCACATGTGATGCTACTGTAGCCAGTAGAACATGTTTTTAAAAACATAGTAGTTGCCATCTTTATTTGGTGCATAAGGTCGCATTTATTTTCCTGAAATGCATTCTGTATAATTTCACATGCTAACCCCACGAAATAGGATTTATGACTAGGGGAGGGTACTGTTTAGATTTTGTCCGCAGCCCTGCTAAAATGATACTTCTGAAACAGTATGGTGCCTAAAGGGTGCCTGGACCGAGTCTACCTTTAAAAAAAAAAAAAAAAAAAAACGAGCAAAAGACATTAAAGAACTTATTTTTTTTATTATTGCAAAGGCACTTCCCATTGTTTGAATGCTTTAGGGTAAAATACAGCCATACTTTAGAAAATTTTGTTTTTGCCACTTTGGCTGAGTTTAAACGTTTCATTGTTTCCAACGTCCCCTGAGCCTAACGAACGTTCACCCTACATTGAACAGCCCATGTATAATTCCAAAAATAACCTGATTACCTGACATAAAAACGAAAAAAAAAAGTGGAATACAAATTCCGCATTGATACAGAAAAGGGGTTGAGTGTTTAAAATGTGTACTGGAACGTATTTTCTGTAGCCTAATCGATGAGAAAAATAAAGCGTCATAACACTTAAATGCGTCGTGCCGCGAATTTTTTTTTTCACCCGTTCTAAAATCATATGGATTCCCAATCCTTTCGAATAACAGCTTTAGAAGATATTGAAATCACACAGAAGGCGCAAAAGACACATTTGAGTGACGTCACGCACGGGCTCACTCAAATCCCCCAAAATCGTCCGGGACTCTCGCCGGGCGCAGTGGCGCGCGCCTGTAACCCAAGCTACTGGGAGGCTGAGGCTGGCGGATTGCTTGAGCTCGGGGGTTCTGAGCTGCAGCGGTCTATGTCGATCGGGTGTCCGCGCTAAGTTCGGTATCGATATGGTGCTCCTGGGGGAGCCCGGGACCACCAGGTCGCCTAAGGAGGGGAGCACCGGCCCAGGTCGGAAACGGAGCAGGTCAAATCCCCCGTGCCGCTCAGTAGCGGGATCGCGCCTGTGAATAGACGCTGCAGCTCAGCCTGAGCAAGACAGTGGGACCCAGTCTTTTGGCATTTTTTATTATTTTTTTAAACCGCCAATTTCAAATCGCCGTCAAAAACAGTTAAATAAAGGTACCCTACTATTGTGAAATGTGGCTTAGTAAATCCATTCAACGCACAAAAAGCGCAATTTTAAACGCAATGTTCGTTGGTAATTATTGCCTCCTGCTGGAGGAAATCTAAAGGTAATGTTGTGTGACTATTTATATAAAGACCCGCACGTTCGCCAGTTTGCATTAACAGGAAACAAGGTTCTTAGTCCAATTAATCCTTAATTGAAAGCCTTTCTCATAGCCTATGACTGACATTTTAAATAGTTTGTCATATATCTTTGGCCATGCATATGCCTGTTTCAGCATCATGTGGATAAACAATGATTCACAATATTTAAATAGCTCTAAAAATGACACGGTCATGCTCACTTTATCTAACTTGAAATTTTCTTCACGCGTATGCATAGTCGAGTGTGAAAGGCTATGTTTCACAAAAACACGTTTTCAGTGTCCAAAAAGGCCAAGTTACACACATATGCAATGCACTGTGCAAAAGTAACATTCCAAACATCTATACCCACGTTGGCAGTAGATAATGACCGTCTGCGACGACAATTATCCTAGTCAAAGTTGACCCAATCAACGCGTATTTACTGGGTAGACTATATGTTCACCCCACATAAGACAACTAATGTATGATTTCATAAACAGCCAAATTACCAGACATAAAATCGAAAAAACTAGAATGTATTCGCTGTACCCAAATCGATGAGCAAAATAAAAAAATCAATGCTTTGTTTTCGGAACTACGGCATCATAAGGCATCATGCGGCGCAGATTTCGCACACGTTGGATGTGCACGTGGAGCACCCATTTTTTCGAATAACAGTCGATCGGCCTTTGAAGACAGAAAAACCCACACACGACTTGGGTGTGCGCAACATGAAGCCGCAAAAAAAAGGAAAAAAAAAAGTGACGTCACGCACGTGTTCGACTCGAATGCTCAAAAACTCCACCCGACTCCCGTCGGGCGCGGTGGCGTGCGCCTGTAACCCAAGTTTCCGGGAGGCTGAGGCTGGCGGATTGCTTGAGCTCGGGGGTTCTGAGCTGCAGCGGTCTATGTCGATCGGGTGTCCGCGCTAAGTTCGGTATCGATATGGTGCTCCTGGGGGAGCCCGGGACCACCAGGTCGCCTAAGGAGGGGTGCACCGGCCCAGGTCGGAAACGGAGCAGGTCAAATCCCCCGTGCCGCTCAGTAGCGGGATCGCGCCTGTGAATAGACGCTGCAGTGCAGCCTGAGCAAGATAGTAGGACCCAGTCTTTTTATTTTTATTTTTTTTTAAACCGCCAATTTCAAATCGCCGTCAAAAACAGTTAAATAAAGGAAGCCTACTATTGTGAAATGTGGCTTAGTAAATCCATTCAACGCACAAAAAGCGCAATTTTAAACGCAATGTTCGTTGGTAATTACTGCCTCCTGCTGGAGGAAATCTAAAGGTAATGTTGTGTGACTATTTATATAAAGATCCGCACGTTCGCCTGTTTGCATTAACAGGAAACAAGGTTCTTAGTCCAATTAATCCTTAATCGAAAGCCTTTCTCATAGCCTATGACTGACATTTTAAATAGTTTGTCATATATCTTTGGCCATGCATATACCTGTTTCAGCATCATGTGGATAAACAATGATTCACAATATTTAAATAGCTCTAAAAATGACACGTTCATGCTCACTGTATCTAACTTGAAATTTTCTTCACGCGTATGCATAGTCGAGTGTGAAAGACTATGTTTCACAAAAACACGTTTTCAGTGTCCAAAAAGGCCAAGTTACACACATATGCAATGCACTGGGCAAAAGTAACATTCCAAACATCTATACCCATGTTGGCAGTAGATAATGACCGTCTGCGACGACAATTATCCTAGTCAACGTTGACCCAATCAACGCGTATTTACTGGGTAGACTATATGTTCACCCCACATAAAACAACTAATGTATGATTTCATAAACAGCCAAATTACCAGACATAAAATCGAAAAAACTAGAATGTATTCGCTGTACCCAAATCGATGAGCAAAATAAAAAAATCAATGCTTTGTTTTCGGAACTACGGCATCATAAGGCGCAGATTTCGCACACGTTGGATGTGCACGTGGAGCACCCATCTTTTCGAATAACAGTCGATCGGCCTTTGAAGACAGAAAAACCCACACACGATTTGGGTGTGCGCAACATGAAGCCGCAAAAAAAAAGAAAAAAAAGAGTGACGTCACGCCCGTGTTCGACTCGAATGCTCAAAAACTCTACACGACTCCCGCCGGGCTCAGTGGCGTGCGCCTATAACCCAAGCTACTGGGAGGCTGAGGCTGGCGGATTGCTTGAGCTCGGGGGTTCTGAGCTGCAGCGGTCTATGCCGATCGGGTGTCCGCGCTAAGTTCGGTATCGATATGGTGCTCCTCGGGGAGCCCGGGACCACCAGGTCGCCTAAGGAGGGGAGCACCGGCCCAGGTCGGAAACGGAGCAGGTCAAATCCCCCGTGCCGCTCAGTAGCGGGATCGCGCCTGTGAATAGACGCTGCAGCTCAGCCTGAGCAAGACAGTAGGACCCAGCCTTTTGGCATTTTTTATTATTTTTTTAAACCGCCAATTTCAAATCGCCGTCAAAAACAGTTAAATAAAGGTAGCCTACTATTATGAAATGTGGTTTAGTCAATCAATTCAACGCACAAAAAGCGCAATTTTAAACGCAACGTTCGTTGGTAATTATTGCTTCCTGCTGGAGGAAATCTAAAGGTAATGTTGGGTGACTATTTATATAAAGATCCGCACGTTCGCCAGTTTGCATTAACAGGAAACAAGGTTCTTAGTCCAATTAATCCTTAATCGAAAGCCTTTCTCATAGCCTATGACTGACATTTTAAATAGTTTGTCATATATCTTTGGCCATGCATATACCTGTTTCAGCATCATGTGGATAAACAATGATTCACAATATTTAAATAGCTCTAAAAATGACACGTTCATGCTCACTGTATCTAACTTGAAATTTTCTTCACGCGTATGCATAGTCGAGTGTGAAAGACTATGTTTCACAAAAACACGTTTTCAGTGTCCAAAAAGGCCAAGTTACACACATATGCAATGCACTGGGCAAAAGTAACATTCCAAACATCTATACCCATGTTGGCAGTAGATAATGACCGTCTGCGACGACAATTATCCTAGTCAACGTTGACCCAATCAACGCGTATTTACTGGGTAGACTATATGCTCACCCCACATAAAACAACCAATGTATGATTTCATAAACAGCCAAATTATCAGACATAAAATCGAAAAAACTAGAATTTATTCGCTGTACCCAAATCGATGAGCAAAATAAAAAAAAATCAATGCTTTGTTTTCGGAACTGCGGCATCATAACTTTTTAAGGCATCATGCGGCGCAGATTTCGCACACGTTGGATGTGCACGTGGAGCACACATCTTTTCGAATGACAGTCGATCGGCCTTTGAAGACAGAAAACCCCACACACGATTTGGGTGTGCGCAACATGAAGCCGCAAGAAAAAAAAAGGAAAAAAAAAAGAGTGACGTCACGCACGTGTTCGACTCGAATGCTCAAAAACTCTACACGACTCCCGCCGGGCGCAGTGGCGTGCGCCTGTAACCCAAGTTTCCGGGAGGCTGAGGCTGGCGGATTGCTTGAGCTCGGGGGTTCTGGGCTGCAGCGGTCTATGTCGATCGGGTGTCCGCGCTAAGTTCGGTATCGATATGGTGCTCCTGGGGGAGCCCGGGACCACCAGGTCGCCTAAGGAGGGGTGCACCGGCCCAGGTCGGAAACGGAGCAGGTCAAATCCCCCGTGCCGCTCAGTAGCGGGATCGCGCCCGTGAATAGACGCTGCAGCTCAGCCTGAGCAAGACAGTGGAACCCAGTCTTTTTTGACTTCCTTTTAAACCACCAATTTCCAATCATTCTTAACGTCAAAAACAACGTTAAATAAAAGTACTATTGTGAAATATGGTTTAGTAAATCTATTCAACGCATAAAAAGCGCAATTTTAAACGCAATGTTCGTTGGTAATTATTGCCTCCTGTTGGAGGAATAATATTGATATTAATATTGGAGTAATCTGAAGGTAATTGTGTGACTGTAGTTATCTAAAGATCCACCAGTTCTATTTAGCCAATTTACATTACCAGGAAACAAGGTTCTTAGTACAATTGTTCATTAATGATTGAAAGCCTTTGTCATAGCCTATGATTGATATTTTTTAATAATTTGTCATATCTGTGTGCCCTGCATATGCCAGTTTCAACATCCAATCATCCTTGACATCAAAAACAAAAATAGGTAAGTACCACTATGAAATATGGTTTAATAAATCTATTCAATGCATAAAGCGCCATTTTAATCACTACGTTTCTAGGTAATTATTGCCTCCTGGATGAAATTTGGTGGCAATAGTGTGTGTCTGTATTTAAATAAAGTTCCACCAGTTGGGAGCACTTGACACCCCCTATGTGTTCAGCGCGTGGGGTCTCAAGCTGTACACAAGCAGTCAGCCAGCAACTTTGCAGTTCACAGCCATGTTCATAGATGTTAAAATGGCCGACCGCCCCAAATATAAACAAGCTGCAAAGTGCACCTGAAAAATAAACTGTGAGGCGTGTGGCAACAGACATGCATTTCACCCCACAGGTTGCCATACCCCGACTGAAAACCCTTGATCCCGACCACAGCCCAAAACCTCATAAAACTTTAGAGACTAAGAAAATTCGTCCTCAACTCCGAGTTATGATAAACTCGACTAAGATGATAACCCATCAGCTCCTGATCCTTGTATGTTCTGTTCTGTTTTGTTTTCGGTATGTTTTTTATATGAAACTTTTATTTTTCTGCTGCCATCTTGACCAGGACTCTCTGGCAGAAGAGATACTGTATCTCAATGGGACCTTTCTGGTTAAATAAAGGATAAATAAAGTAAAAAAAAATAAATAAAATCCGTCTCTACACGACAATAAATGACTCGGCCCAGTTTTGAGGCGTCCTAGATTTTGTTTCACGGAAGGAAGTGTGCTTCTTGTCAGTGACATAATTTTCCGCGGTCTGGGATCGAACCCGGACCGTGCCAGCGCTGACCGCGGCAGGAAGCTCCACAGGGAGACGCGTAATCGGCAATTGCGTCGTCCAGGGTTCACTCTGTCAGGGGTCCGCATATTATTGCTCAGCAGCGACCCCCGCTGGTCGAGTAGGTGCCTGCGGGCTGCGTGCCGTATGAGAGGTCGACCTTGGCTTCGGGCTGCTTTTCGGCTTCCGGAGGAGAACCACGGCTGTCTTCACTCTGCCGAATCGGCAGCGAGGAATAATCGCGCGCGAACACATCTACGGGTAGTATGTGGGATGTTCCAAATTTGAACTGGAAAATCACATTAGAACCAAACAAGCACGTACCCACCAGCCGTAAGCAAATGTTCTGTAATGAGTACTTTCATGACAGCTTGCAGAGTCTAGCTTTAGGGACATGAGCATCCAGAATGGGGTTGCCTTGTTTTAGACATATATGCCTCTGGTTACTGCAGCCAGTGCTGAGTGGATAAAGCTTTTCATGAACAACACATCCACCAGAAAGCATTAACTGGCCCAGGTCTGGCAACCCAATCAAGAACTGGGGCATGCGACTCTTCTGGAGATTATGCTGGTGTATGTTTGAGATACTTTACGCTGCCTTTTAGGGTATACATCTGTCCTCTCATGCCAGCTATATGCCCACAACTGCTTATAATGTGGTTTCAAATCATTGACGAGTTTGCATAGATTTAAATGTGTTATAGATTGGCAACTATCCCGTTCACCCTCCCTCCCTCCCTCCCTCCCCTCTCTCCTCTCTCACTTCGTCTATATGGAATGCTCTTTTTTTCAGCCGATAAATAAGTAAGTGGCAACACTTCAGTCTGAAAACAAAAGTGGTCCCCGTATGCTTGGTAATTACCAACAGCAAAATCATATGTGGATGCTATTTTTGTGAGTAGCCTCTGGGTATTAAACAAGATTTGAACTAATGAGGTTGTTAAACACATTAATACTTCCCAAGCTGAAGACTCTTGCTCAGCTATCAGGTGATTTTGGGGAGAAGGGACAATAGATTTTTAAATTTTATTTTATTTTTTTAAGTTTTTGGGTTTATTTTCTTGTTTTCTTCTAAATCCAATATCTGTCCTCATTGGACCCACTCTGAAATATAACCCCCGATTATAAATAAATTTATGGCTGTGACTTGACTGAGAACTCACAAATACATTATTTATAAGAATATGTTTCAGATCTGGTCTGTCTTTAGGCGGCCTGTCTCAAATTGTCCACAAGGTGGCGCTGATAAAAGTAAATGAAACAATGCAGAGACTGCAGCTGTGATTATGGTCATAGAATGTCAACATCAGCAACGAAAACTTCATCCTTAAATTTCAAGCGTAATGTTACAAATACCACAAATAACATTTCTCTTTCGAGGAAAGTGTAGTTATTTCCTTACAGTATGTCAGCTATTCGTTCAATAAATGATTTAAATGCATTCTTGTTAAGCCTGTTCTTTTTTTAATTGTTAAATGTTGAGATCTTAGGCAGATTGAGACATATGGTTCATTAAGTTTAAAAACCGAAGGCAAAGTAAGTGGTTCAGAAATGTGACAACATAAAACCCATTAGGATATTTAAACAAAGGATCTGTCACTGAATTAAACTGAATTACACTACATTGCATCACTTTCATTGAGCCAATACGCTCAGGCAGAGACAGAACAATATGGGAGAACACAAGTGCATTCATCTGAATTATTTTAGCAATAGGGCCAGACATTGGTCCCCTGACCTCCCAAAACTTTTTATTTCTCTTTCTTTCTTGGATTTCCCTTTGAATAATGTTATAGGTATACTTGTGCAAAGATAGGTTATCTGTCTACGGGTACTTTCTTTCGTTACAATACAAGTTGTTGTTGGTTAGGTTAACATTACACATTGATTGTTGATGGGCCTCCGTGCCTTCTTGGTGACTGTTGTGGTTTTTTTTTTTGGTGTTTGTATTCCTGAAAGTTACACTGATGTTCTCCACTTTTGTGTGTCACTCTGGAAAATAACAGCGGCTAGGCGATCATATTGTAATGTAATGCACTGTACTGCACTGTAATGTCATATAAATGTAACACAGCACTATGCATGGCAGATTCGCTGACCACAAACCAAAATACACATCCTGAGTACACACAAATAAATTCATAGCAAGTTTTAAAAAACAAAGAAAAACCTCACACTGTAAAAATGCTAAATAAAAAAAACAGGTGTGCAATGTGTGGGGATGGGCCTTGAACTTAGGGTTAGGGTTACTATATTTTGTCCTGGTACACAATCTTATTGCATTTAAATATTCTTTACCCATTCACCAACTAAATCAACCAAATTCAATATATTGAATTCACATTTATGCTTCAAAAAGTCATCATTTGTCATTTACAAATGTCAAGTTTTTTTTTCTTTTAGAATATGGTGGAATGGAATATTTAGTTTAATGACATGCGCATGAGAATTTTGCAATGAAAAATAAACTCACGATAAGGACTTTTTACTTAAAATGACAGGTTTTCTTTTCAGGGTGAAGAGGTTCTCGAATGCAAGAATAATTATAAAGTGCCAAGTGGTTTGGACAGAAAGAAAATGTAATTGAACTTGAAGAGTGTTTAAAGCTGAACGACGACGGCTAATGCACCTCGTCTCATCTGTCGCCTGGACGCATTGCAGACACCTGCTTTGCGTAACAAAGTTAGACAGCCGCTGAATACCACTGGACGAAATCCTCCAATTTCCGGTTTCGTTTGAATCTGTGGTGTTCAAGGGCTCCGCCGCGGCCCGTGTAAGGCACGCCAATACTTCTGAGCAGTTTATTAAATCCCTGCTTCACACAAATTAATATGCTTATGTGTTCTTTATTCATAAGTTCAGGAAAGGAGTATATCAGTTTTCTTTGTAGTCAGGAATCCGCGTCAGTCAAGTGCCGTGTCAGTATCTTGAAACGGCAGGAAATTGAAGCTATCTGCGCCGCGCCGACAAAAACTACAAAGGGAGCTCTACGTTGCTGCAAACGCCTCGCCAGGTTTCAACGCGCAGGGGGAAAATGGAATGTAAAAATTTGCAAGCACATGCACCAGCGTGCTTTTCCTAAATTTCGTTTTCGTCACCGTCGCCAGCAAGAGTTTATCGGGGCGGACTGGTTAGCGCTTGCCTGTGATTTGATCTCCGTATCCGACTTCCGCCTGGAGCCTTTCCCACACCCCCATCAAACACTTCTCCCCCAGAGCAGCTTCTCGTTTATTCTCATTAAAGCCTCCGAAATTGAATAGAGACGGCTTGTTTATGCAAGAGCTTCTGCTGTTTAGCATTCTGAGAGTGAAGCCAATTGTCTGCAATGCTGGGCGGAGGTTTACCTCAAGCAACTCTTCCCTGATTTGCATTTGGGCTTCTCCGTGTTATTTCCATATATCGGTTCTTCCGGGAAATATATCAATAATGTTTCACGGTGACTAACAAGTCTGGCTGATTGGGAAAGAAAGAAAACACATTTTTTTCAATCAACTGGGTATCTCGTTATTCATGAGACAGTCAGGCCTTGCGGGGACATCAATTTGTTTTGGTCAAAAAAAAAAAAAAACTAATTTTATTCAGAAATGCAACAGGTTTTGCTGCCGCGCTGGAGTCAGAAAGGGTCTGTGTTGAATTCCTGAAATTTAAAATGTATTTCATGTCAAGATTCACAGTTACAATTAAATAACCTGCACAGAATATGTTTTTCTGTCAGCGTACAACTTCTGTTGTATATTTGCATTTAGCAGATCTGAATTGTTAATAATGTATTAGCATTACTGTAAACTGTGCTCTTCTCCATCATGTGCTGTCTCCAAAGCTGTAACCACAAAAATGTTCATTTCGCTTTGTTAACGTCCAAATAAAGCCTGCATCCAATCGATATGTTTCCTTAAATTTGATTTCAAAATAAACACAGGTGTTTGTTTGTTTCTTTCTTGCTGTTACAGCAAGTTCATTTTGTCAATTTGCTGAGCTGCCAAACTGTGTGTGTATTGAGTCAAGGCTGTTTACTGAAGCCAGTCCAGAAAATGATTCTTTCTTGCAGTGAGAGCACTGATGTTGAGTGGCTGCAGCATCTGCTGGTTTTTGTTTCATGAAGACCCAATAACAACTGGTTTGAACTAATCACTGCTGCTTGGTAGAGTCAGACTCATCCTGCTTCTCTGGTCATAGCAATGCTAGAGATTTAAAGAGAGTCTGAGAGCCTGTTGAATGTGGAGCGAGGTCTCTCTGCATTATGGGGGCCACCATTTTCCTGCCTCATTATCTTTCATGTTGAACACAGTCTCTGACACCCGATCAACTGAGTCCCAAAGTATCCATTATGAAAAAAATCATGTGAAATTTGCCTTTTCACGTGCGAAAATCCCAGTTTCACATGTCACAGTTTCACATGTGAAACTGTTTCAAATGCCATGTGTCAACTGGACATTTTTCACATGTGATTTTTTTTCCACATGCAAAAACAAAAAACGTGACATGAAATTATGTGTAATTGTGACTGCCTTTTTCAAATGTGAACTATAATTTTCACATGTGAAAAAAAAACATATGAATTAAAATTGGTATAGGTTGCATTTTCTCGCTCTCATTTCATAATCTGAATTATATTTGTAGTTCACATGTGTACTCTTCACATGTTGGGTGTTCACATGTGGTTTTTGACATTTTTTTCATTTGGGATTTGAGCCCCCCGCCTTTGGAGTCTCCAGTTCCCAGGAACGTGGTTCTATACCAATAACTAAGGAGACAACAAGGAGAGGCACAGGGGAGAAAGAGCAATGGATTCTGGGGTACAACTGCAATCATCAGAGGCAACAGTATGAACACAACATAAAAAAATTAAGCAAAGAAGGATTTTTATTGGCAAGGATAACAGCACACTTTAAAGGTACACATTTTTGCAAGCAATCTCCAACAAGACCCTGAAATGCAGGCTTTAGGGGGTTTATATGCTTCCATACTGAGGTGAAAGTTTTTTTTTTCTTTTTTTCTTCTCTGGCAGTAAGTTTTCCTTTGAATTGTTTTATTTTAATCTCAGCGAAAGGGCAACTGAAATATATATCGCTTGCTGAGAGCGAGCGGCGGATGTGGATTTTCTTATATTTTCGGTCCTTTCTTGGCTCTGAAGGAAAACAGACAGGATTCTTGGAGACTGACAGTGACAGACGCCCTGCGTCGAGGACTGACTGAGTCGCTGATTGAAAAGAACATCTTTCCCTTTCTTGACGGGAGGGAGAAAAAGGAAAAAGGAATAGAGAAGACTCCTGTTGCACATAACAGCCTGTGATGGCCGACCAGCCAGTCCTGACACTGCAGGGGCAAACAAAGTATGCCTCCTCAAATTTAACGGACCCTAGGAAAAGCAGCTACTGCAGACTGTATTCCTCAGAAGAACCTGCATGTGACAAGCAATCACTTGACATGAGGTCGAGCAATGGATTGACGCACGCATATGAAAGATTTGTAAAGATGCTATGATGTATTAATTAAGGTTAAGATTATACATGCTTAATGAATAAAATGATACTTAAAAAAACATACTTTTTTCTTTTCTTTTTTCCTACCCACTGCATACATCGGCTTACATGCTCATTATGGCTGGTTACTTGCACACATTTTAGTATTCTATTCTTTTTTTCCAGAATGCTAAAATGTGTGGATGAAAATTTAATTAAACACTCAGGGTGGAAGTAATTTTGTGTGAACAGCTTTACACATCTGTAACCCTTTAATGCGTGGTGTCCACTACAGTGAACCGGTCTTTTAAAGGCTAATTTTACCCCATCAAAAACATTTTCGATCTCCAACCTGCTTGATGGCAGATCCCTTGGACCTTTGCCTAAATTTTGATATGCTCCATATTATTATATTTGATTGGCGTTTCTAGTTTTGATACATTGAAGGTCAAAATGGTGGGGGAAGGTGGAAATGTTCAAAATACCTATGTGAAAACTTTCTTTTCATAGAAAACAAAGCAAGCTAAAAAAAAAAAAAATACATTCTTGTTAGGTAAGATACGAGGAGCACTGTAAGTTATGTTTTAAACAAAGAAATACTTTAGTTTGTATACTGTGTATGAAAAACCTTCCACTCTAGGAGACATCATGCATTCAGTTACAATCTGCATGTATGACTAATTTTTCATGGAGCCAAAAAATGTTAAACATCCTTCCACGTGTCCTTAAAAAATGAAAAAAATGCTCTGTTTTGTAATAATTGATGCATGAAAGGGTTAACAGTGGTTTCAAACCCGCAGCCTCCTGGTTATGACACCAGCTGTGCAACCACCACTGCCGGGTGCACCTTTGCTGATTTTTCATTTCAAATTTAAAATGGAATGCAAAGTGGCATTATTGCTTTTCATCGGCTGATATTTCCAACACCCCGTTCTGTTTTTGGGCTCGTATTTTTTTTATTTATTACGTTTCGTCCGATATTTGATTTCGGTAATTCGCCCTTTTGTGGCAATTACACCGTGCGGGATGTCAGGATCTCACGCAGTGTGATGAATCAGCACAGTCACGATTCATCACAGGAAAAACTAATCGAGTCCACGCTGCCTGCGGTGCCACTGCACGAGCCAATGAGGAAGCCCCTTTCTGTCCCTGTTGTAGAAGGAGGCAATCTTGCCCAATGAAAAACCATGTATGATAAAACATGCCTTCTCTAGTCACGGGGGAGCATTTAAGACGTGTCAAAATGCATGATATAAATTCTTCATTGGCTTTCATATGTACAAAGAGACCTATGCTGTATGTTGCATAACACATTGATTTTACTAGACTAATCTACAATGAATATAATTATAATTACAACAAGGAAGTGTAATTAATTAGTAATGTAATTTAGCATAATTAATATATTGCTACACAAGCTCTGATAATGACATGTTACTTAAATAGTTATCTAACATTTAAATATATGTTGCTTTCTAGGCAAATGGTTAGACTTAGGCTAGTGTGTGACTGTGTGCGTGTGTGTCTGTGTGTGTGCATGTGTGTGTGTGTGCCTGTGTGTGTATGTGCATATGTGTCTGTGTGTGTGTGCGTGCGTGCACATGCATCCCAGTGTGTGTGTGTGTGTGCATGTGTGCATGTGAGTGTGTGTGTGTGTGTGTGCATTTGTGTGTGTGTGTGTGTGTGTGTGCATTTGTGTGTGCGTGTGTGTGTGCGCGTGTGAGTGCATGTGCATTTGTGCGTGTGTGTGTGCGTGTGTGCATGTGTGTGTGCGTGCATGTGAGTGCATGTGCATTTGTGTGTGTGCGTGTGTGCGTGTGTGTGTGCGTGTGTGTGTGCGTGTGTGTGTGTGTGCGTGTGTGTGCGTGCATGTGAGTGCATGTGCATTTGTGTGTGTGCGTGTGTGTGTGTGTGTGTGTGTGCGTGTGTGTGTGCGTGCGTGCGTGCGTGTGTGTGTGTGTGTGTGCGTGTGTGTGTGCGTGTGTGTCTGCGTGTGTGCGTGCGTGTGTGTGTGTGTGTGTGCGTGTGTGTGCGTGCGTGTGTGTGTGTGTGTGTGTGCGTGCGTGTGTGCGTGTGTGTGCGTGCGTGTGTGTGCGTGTGTGTGCGTGTGTGCGTGTGTGTGTGTGTGTGTGTTCAGGCGAGCGTTGCGGACCAGCCGGATCCCTAGCTGAGACGGCTTATTGGGATGCAGTGGGGCGGAAGGCCTCTGTACGTGAGCGTGAAGGCTGGGGCCGCAGGGCATTATGGGCCGGCTCTCCTTGGTGACAGTCAGCACAGCACGCTGGCAGCAAGGCATGAAAGCGCAGTGGCCTCTCCTCTCTGTGAATGGCCAAATATTGAAAGCAACGGGCCTTACAAGTAGCTGCCGGTCCCCACTGAATGACAGAGGAAGTGTAGGGTGGATGAAACCATGCCTGGCCCAAGCCATGCCACTGTCATCAGCAGAAGCCTGCCGCTCCCTTACATAAACATCGAGACGTGCGTTAGGGGGAAAAGTAAACGTAAAAGTAAAGTATTTCCGTGTTCTCTGCGGGCGTTCGCTCTGTTTCCACCGAGCGTAATAAAACGTCGACGCCTTCCCTAGCCGACCGCCACGACGCCGGGGCAGTTGGGTTCCTTTCCGGGACATAAAATGCTTTTACGAAAAATGTCACGGGCGATAATCTATACAGGCTCAGCTCGCCGAAACGAGAGGAAGTGATCAGAGACCCTACGCAAAAATGTGTTCTGATTTATTTGCCTGTTCAGCCAGTGTTGCCACCTTTTACAGCTAAGAGCTGCTCCATCCCTCCGACTCTAATGTTTAATATTCAGCCAGGCAGGGGGAGGTAAAATGGTAAAATAGCCCGTAACCAAATTCGAGCCAAATGCAGAGATAAGGCAGAGTTAATGGGTGAGATATAACTAATGCAGTTAATGAGGTAGGGTTGGTTACACCGGAGAGGTCTGGCTTGAGGCAGTGTCAGCATGTTAGATACAACCCACACAGTGTGCTCTGAAATATACAGTCTCTTCACACCAGTAAGGAAAGGACACAGAGTACTTAATGTATCTTATTAAAACAGCTGGCACCTGAAGCCATTCTTGCATCAGTAGGCTGCACAAGAGCCTTCTTTTTCTCTCCGAGTCCTTTGCGATAAAAAAAAAATATGCATTCCACTTCAGTTTGTCAGTGCGCGAGAATAAAACAAATTCATGGGAATTATTTTCTAGCAAACAGAAGTCATTTTCCCCCTATCTCCCGTACATCAGCTGTTATTGTTTTGTATTTTCAGCTGGGATTTAACGCCACATATGTTGAAAACGGCGACATCTAGTGTTCGTTGAAAATCACACCGCATCAGTGCAAGGGATTTTTTTTTTTTTTTTTACTATAAGCTTATTGCATAGACTGTTGTAGCTTTTCTTGCCAATTGCTTTTGAAAATGTGCCCGAGGACATCTAAACCATAACAACAGTGCTCAAACTCCTAATCTAATTTCCAGAACTTCATAATGTTTGCTTTTGGCACACTAATGGTAAAGCCTGCGCACTGTTTTGCAAAACCCTGAAGACACATTTTATCTGTGTATACAAGATTTACCTTACGGTGTTTTCTTCACAAAATGTCCTCACAGTGCTTGCAATCAAATATAATTAATTGCAGCCCTGCTCGTGATTACGGTCGATGTGCAAATGCGATGGCACAAAATCCTTCATTGATTAATCGGTCCTAATTAATGTTAGAAGAGTGACTGAGGGGCCATTTCAGAGCAAAAGGGTGTGCAAGAGTGTCTAAGGGTCAAAGTTCAACAAATGTGAAATGACATCGCAGCCACTATGGTGGATTGTGTAAAAAAAAAAACGTCAACAAGGTACCCCTTGAGTCTCAGGATCACCTTGTGCAGACACAGGGTAACATGACCTTTGATTTCTTCACGCAGTTTTAAGCCCTTTTAATGGGTAATGTCTACTGCTCTTGCAGTCAATCCCAGTGACCATGTGCAGGAGGTTTTTCAGCGGTTGAACCGAACAGGGTATCAGAATATTCAGGCTCCAGGCTCTGCAATCCAACAATCCAACTCACGGTGATCAAGCAGGGACAGAAAAAAAAAACAAGAAACATCTCCACCAACCCCCAGGACCAGGGTTGCGCACCGCCTGGTCTATTACAATGAGTCAGTTTCTGCTTTCCCGAGCGGCTCGCGGGTGGAATAAACATTAGCGGGAAACGCAGGAGGACGGCCAGCTCCGGCGGAACGCGGACTTCGGCGTCACGGGGCCGGTACGCGGGAAAGGTGTCAATCAGAGATGCAGCGTGCAGGCGCTCCTCCTCCCAGTACGCTCACCTTTCCGTAACACCGCGAGAAATAGTCCTCTGCCTTGCCGCGTGTTCGCCAGCATGCATATATGTATGGGATGATATGAATTCAGAGGGCAGCCTGGCGTATATTCTGCCCGCGGAACCTCTTCTCGAGCTGTCTGGCCCGGATGTTTTATTTGTATATTTTTCATGTTTATGAAAATCTGCGGAGGACATAAATAACCAAAAAGATATTTCTCAATAACTAGTTTCCTATGTTTTAAACGTTCACAGCCGTTGGCGAAGTATATACAGAAATTCGTGAATATGGAAATAAATTCAGAAATATATGTATGTGTATACATTGATCAGTTTATTTCTACTTTCAATTTTTAAAACATTTTTGTTCATTGTTTCTTCTATTTCCATTTTACTTACTGCTTTTCTTGACGTGTGCTTTCCTCAATGTGTGCATGATTCACCTCCATCCGTTCAACGTCAACACCGCGCCAGAGTCCAGCCCTGGAGGGCAGCAGATGCTTTTCAACTCCGGTATTTCATTCACGTCAATGATTGGATAAGAATACACACACATGATTCTCAATGCTTTAACCGGTTGATGCTCGAAAGCAAACCACGTAGGCCTGTACCTAAAGAAACTAACATCAGTTACGTGACTTTGTCATCCTAGACGATAGGTGAAAACATTTCTTTATTCATTCATTCATTTTTACGGTTAGCTGTTATTGTTTTGCGTTCCAGCAACGATACCTTTGCTCAGACTCAGGACAAAGCAGTTACATCTTAAGTTACAGTCCAAGGACCCGAAGCTTCCCCCTAAGTTGCTGTAATACAGGATCTGTCTTGTCTTCGCATGGAAGCTGTACCTGGCCCAGCTCGTACCTGTGAATCACTATAGTGCGCACTCCACGGTCGGCAAAGCGCATAATCCATGTTTAACGCAAAAACAGGCAGAGGGACAAGCGCTTTGTACAGTAGATGCTCACGTCGTGCACTTCCTGGATGCTCACTTTGCGCAAAACCTGGAAAGGTAGTTATTGCCCACATGGCAAGTGAGATAGCAAGGGCAAGATGTGAACCGGTTCAGGTCCAATTTCAGCACTACCCGCCAGAATCGGCGCAAATCCGGCCTGGGTCGCTTGCTGTCATGATCAAGAGTTTCCTCAATAAAAAACTAGATGTGATGAAAAGCGTGCGGTGACATATTTTTATGTTTGGCAAGGAAAGCAATGATTTTAAAAAAGTGGTGGAATTTAACTCGCTACCGTGAAATTCCGACGTAATTTAACTGCCTTGTTCCGAAAAAAAAGATAGGTATGGGGCGTCCTTGTGCTGAATTACAGCGTGACAAAATGTGTGTAATTGAGCACAGCGAGAGTTTGACGAGTCACCGCGTGGCACCTTTGAGCTGGAGGCAAAAGGAGCTGTGTTTTAAGGGTGCATTAATCGTTTGACTTAATTGCTTTAATTAATGACCGCGTGATCCGAGCTCCGTACAGCGGTTTACGTGAGAGCGGAGTGCTTTCGCAGATTCAAATCAGTCAACCATTCATACAGCAATTACCCAGATCTGTTAAGAGCTCCGAGAAGACTTTAGAATTCATAACGCGCTGGGCAAAATATCTAGGCATGCTTGCGCCGACGTAGATACCTATATGCAACTGACGTCCCTTTTCGCAAATACTAATGATGTTTTCAGCAATTGCTATGTAATCGTCTTCAAGGCTGTTAGTTTCACATTCAGTGTAAGATGAAAGGCCATCCATGCAATTGCCAGTCTAAATGTACACAATCAACTGCAATGCTTAGGAGTGACCACACTGTGGCATGCAAGACGTAGAGTAATTTGCCCGCCTCTTCATCAGTTTACAGCTCTGCAACGCGATTTTAAATTCGTCTCACAGGTAATGTAGGTTCTAGTAAACGGGTTCACTCACACTGTTATTGTTGCACTCTAATGAACTTCGAGGCCTAAAATTCCACTCGCCCAAGGCCTAGCCCTAGAAGTATGTTGAGTCGTCACTTGCAATGCGTGTAAAGGTCTCATCCACGTGAAAGGACGCGGTGTGGGGTCTATCATAAACTTGCGTAAACTTAACAATGTCTCCCCACCTAAAGAAAGAGATATAAGTCCATTGTTTCTATGATGCTGCAAAACTTATACACTCTGAAAAAACGAGAAGACCACTAATAAAAAAATAAAAATGACTTAATTGTAGACTTTAAATCAGTACTTTTAAATATTTTTTATTGAAAATGTGTTGATATACAATAAAACATACAGTATATATCTGAGAAAAATCTTTTAAAATTACACAGCATCGGGTCGCCATTAATTATGAACGCCTTCAAAAGAGACAAATCAGCAAAACATGAGACTCAGCACGAACAGTAAATGACAACAGAGAGACTTGCATTCTTGCAGAATTCCAGATAACAGCTTTTCTATTTCCGCAGAGCCGCTGGGCTCGAGCCCTTCTCGCAATTTTAAAGGGGTGACATCCTTGACTCGCGCCTGCCACCTGCACAAACACGTGCGGTTACATAAGCTTCGAAACGGCACGCACACAGCCATGTTTCTGCAAGGCTCCCCACATTCGATTACGACAATGGAAGAAAACAAAAAAACGTCATTATATCTCTGTTTTCCCTTCAAATAAAAGATAAAGCAGAAACTAATTTTTTCGCGGGTTCAGTGTACGCTGGCGGTCGAGAGAGTTGAGTAGCTGATGGAATGTTAAGAGATTTGACTCGGATAAAACGGGAGGGATGTTCGGGCGTTGTTCGGGGGCCGCAGTGTGTCGTATTAGTTACGGATCTGGGTCTGCAACCCTAAGGTCGTGGGCTTGACTCCCTGCTAGTGCGCCCTGGAGCAAAGTACTTAACCCGAATTGGTTCTGTGAAATACCCGGCTGCATAAATGGATTTGTATGTGAAGAATGTAAAATGAATAAATCGCTCTGGATTAGAGGATTGAATGCCTGCAGTGAGACGTACTGTAAACGCTGAGAAAATTCTTCTGATTCCATCTCTCCAAGATGACAATGCAATATTCATCTACTCTGCTCACACTCCTATCTGGGGTATGTGACGCATTCCTGCACGTATCCCACGTGGTCAATATTTCAAATATCCACAATTATGTGTAAAATACATCCATTGATAAGGCTGGGTACTTTCTGTAACGATGCAGGTTAAGTAGCTTAAGCATCACTGCCACACCCAAGGAGTATTAGTGCAACCTACACCCTCGAAACAGATGTGTTTAACAACAACACATAAAATGTCTTTTTTTTTTAACACACCTCAATGTCTCGTCAAGGACAACACATTTTGTGTTACTTCCAACACAGTCCGTGTTACAAAATCTCCCTTAGTAACACATAAATTGTATATTTGTAACTCAAGATTAGAAACCTTGACACAAAATGTGTTGGTAGTTACACAAAAAGTGTGTTGGATATTAACGCATCCTTTTTGAGAGTGTACAGGCATGTAGCAAGCCATGATCCCTAATGCCTATAACACGCCTGTATTGTCCAAACGTATGGATAATGTCACTGTCATTACCCCAGAAAGGATATTCATAAGACCAATTTGTATTTCCTCATAATAAAAAGCATTACATGAACCAAATGTAACAATGATACATTTAATATGGCAAAATATGTAGCCTATATAACAAAAAAGCTTTTTTCACTGATTATAATAATACAATAATAATACAAATGTACAATTACTTTTATCAAAATAGTGAAGTATGTATTTCTAAAAATCTAGAAATCTTAATCTGATTTTACTTTTTTAATTTTGTCCCTCAAGGTAACTGCAGTAACTTTTCTTTACCACTAGATGGGAGGAAAGGGCACTAAAACGTAATTCATAAATAATAGATGCAATCTCCTATTAGAGCCTACCATTATGTTTCATTACTTTTTAGAGAGAGTCTGGTGGGGGGACGGGGGTCACACTGAGCCCTGGGGTTTGAGGGAGTCAGCCCTTTATTATTCCTGGCCTGATTATATCAGCCGTGAATAGTCAGAGGATGCCTTCCTGAAGGGTCTCCGGTGACTACCCCGATAACCCCCGCCAACCGTCCTTCCTTGCGATAGCCCAGTCTCCGTGGGAACGAGAACGCGAGCACATCGGCGTTGTCTTTGGCCTATCGCTGCGTCCCAGGAGGAAGAGAATGTTGACGGGAGTAGCGCGCGCGCTGACTGACAGCCCGTCTGATTCTCTCCCCGCGTCCTATCTGTGCTCTGCGCCCACCTGACACGGAGCGCCCGTCGCCCGAGGCTACTTCCTGTCCCTACCGTTACGACCACGGAACTGTACGTTCTGCGGATGGAAAGTGGAAAGGCGAACGTTGTAGAATGCGTGAGAGCGAACGCGCGGGCGGGAGGACGGTCCTTGCTGTCTCGCCGCGTAGGCAAATGTAAATGTGCAAAACCAAGAAAATCATACATGTAAGAAAAAATATTTTCAGCGTTCTACAATGGGCATTGCCATGCTTACTCATTGATCTGTATTTATACAATTTACAGAGTTTAGTATCTTTGCAGTCAGTATGTCATGAAACTAACTATGTGATAAGGGCATAAAAGGTATTATATTATGTGTCAATAACTGATATATTTAGCATTTTAGAATTTCATATTTTGCCATATATGAATATATCACATTTTCCCTAAGGTCAGAAATGGCACGGAAGTGTCTCTCCTACTAATCTGGAGTCTGCTGGGAGGTTGCGAAGAATGGGAAGGCTTGCACACAGTGAATAGTTTCGAACGATCTCTTCTTCTTGGGGAAACGTCGCTCATACGACCATCGCAGTGGCAACGAAAGACCGAACGGGATGGTAACAGCGATTCCTGGGTAGCCCTTAATTCACGATTTTGGCCTTTGCTTATTACGGACATCTGACTTGCAGTTTGCCAGAGGACAGCAGATAATTATCTGCTTAATCAGATAGTGTAAGAACATGTCTCAACCGTTTATGATGTCACGCAGTTTAAATAATGTCCAATTACGAGAGCTGGCCTCAATCGGTTTCTAAGGTATTAGGATATCCAAAAGTTGTTAAAGAAAATGTATGCAGTACAAATGATAGACGTAGGAGGTAACGAGTATTTCATTCTCTACAAAAAGTATACGGACACTTAACATATACGCCTATACTTCACAATATTGCACAATACTCAAGTGACATTTTTCCTGTTTTTTTCTCTCTTGCTCATCTTGCTGGTATAAACGCGCGCACATACACGCACACACACACACACACACACACACACACACACTTGCAAACGCACACGCAGATTCACACATGCAAAAATCATCTTCACCCAAAATAAAGATATATTGAATAGTGGCACATAAACAATTCAATTGGCTACATCGTTTTAGATTGGCTAAATATTTTACATAAAACACTACATTACTTGGCTTAGAAAAGAAAGCAGATAATTATGTGGATTCTTTGTGTTATTTCCCTTTTATATAGAAAATAATATCTGTCACTCAAAAAAGGTCAAATTTCCTTGTCTGGGCATGTCTTTGGGTATCGAGGCCCGCCCACCCACATGAGCTCTGTCATCAAATACAGACCAATCAAAAGCCAATTATTTACATAAAGCGAAAATAAATAATTCCAAGTTTATAATTGGCTTCGTTGCTGGTATATACAGATCCTAATATTAATTAATTATTAAGAAACAGATATTAAAAGTTTTCATTTTAGGAAAGCCTTGAGGTTTGCTGTGTGAAATCTTTTTTATTGACTTATTTTTTTACAGAGGACAAAAAAGCGGAGATATCAAAAACACTATCTGTACATGGGCACTCAAACGGTTCGACCGCTTACCTCCAATTCAGACTGTCCTCTTAACCCTAATAAATTTCTGTGCTTGGGCTTGACTCATGTTTTATTACTCTCAAAGATGTGAAACACAGAAACTTTTTTCAAAGATTAATATCTTTGGATTTTTACACCTTTAGTAGTAGTTGGACGCTATTTGCTTTCGCGCTATGGTTGACAAAGCAAGTTAGGACTGGAACTGATAAAATAAGCGCATGAGTAATCTGATTGGTTGACAAGATCAACCTAGCATCAAGTGTGTATTTCACAATAAGAGTTGTGCATAAATTAAGAGGTAGCCATTTCCAATGCCTTCCTAAATCCAACGAGACAGAAACCCCTATGTTAAAATCTTTTTTTAAAATGTCGCACCACTTCGGATGTTTCCCACATCAGCCTAGTTAGCGCAATATGACTATGTTCCGTGCGGAAATAACCCGACGCTAAAATTAAACGCTACCAATGCATCTTCCCGCTAACTCACAGAACCTGTATCCTGTCTGTCCACGGTCTGTCTGTCTGTCTATGTTCTGTCTGTCTACGGTCTGCCTGTCTATCCACGGTCTGTCTGTCTGTCTGTCTGTCTGTCTACGGTTGTCTGTCTGTCCACGGTCTGTCTGTCTGTCTGTCTGTGTTCTGTCTATCTACGGTCTGTCTGTCTGTCTATGTTCTGTGGGTTTTTGCTCGAAGTCGTTAAGAGATAAGGCTTCAGATCGCGTCACCGGCGGAAAAACAAGCGGAAAACTGGCGTCGCCAATAAAGTTAAATAAAGCCCCCGTTGTCTGCCCCTTTTCTGGGACTCTCATTGTGCGGCTGCCGGGCGGCACGGTTTACTGAAAAGAATGCAGCGAATTTCCTGTTAGTTCTATGGGGATATGCTTTGTTTTTCCTCTGGCTAAGAGATTTTCCACCGGCTTCCCAACTCCATACTTCACTGAGAGGGGCCAGGGAGGCCAGCGTAAAGACGATAGGATGGAACTACACCCCCTGCTTCCCCACCCCTCTCCTGAACCCAAACCCCCCCCCCCCCCCCCCAAGTATACGCTACGGTCTGGCATATTTTGTGAGTTTGGTTATGTTTGTGATGAAGCGAAGCAGTCCAGCGCGTTCACGGCTTGCTTGCGTTTGTGAGGGAGTGAAATGGTCTGGCTAATGGAGCGTTTGGCCGTGCTTGTGAGCAGTGAAACTGTGTCCGGGGTGTTCAGAGGTCGATTGTGTTTGTGATAAAGTGAAACATTCCGGCATGTTACAGAGCGTGTCCTAATGTGTCACAGTGACAAGAACAGGCCATTCAGCCCTAACAATGCTCGCCATTTTCAGCCAAGGCGCATTTGGCTGTGTCTGTGAGAGAATGAGACAGTCTGGCAAGCCGAGTGTGGTTGTGTTTGAGATGAAGTGGCATGGTCAGGCACGCTAGGCTCTGTTTGTGATGGAGTGAGATGATCCGGCATGTTGAACGTTTGGCTGTGTTTGAGATACAGTGAAACGGTTGAACGTTTGGTCGTGTTTGAGATACGGTGAAATTGCCCGACGTGTTAAGTGCTCGGTTGTGTTCGAGATGCAGTGAAATTGCCCGACGTGTTAAGTGCTCGGTTGTGTTCGAGATGCAGTGAAACGGTCCAGGGTGTTGAGCGTTTGGTCGCGTTCGCGGGAGGACGGCGGGCCTATGCCACGCTGCTGGTGGGCGTGCTCTGGGTGCTGCCGATGCTGCCGTTGGCGCTGCTGTTCTCGGACGGCGATGGGTTGCCGGGGACACCCTGCCGCTTGGTCTCGGTGCAGGGACACCCTGCGGGAGAAGCGGTAAACGAAAGAGGCGACCGTGAGCTTGGAGAACCGTAAAGAAGGTTCCGGCGACCTGTGATCTGGGAGGGGGGGCTAACCTGTGAGATGCACTGCGGTTGACCCCAAATCCAGTCCGGATCCGATCCCTGGAAGGACAGCAGACGCGGTTGTTCGTGGAAGCGGTCTGATCTATGTGGTCTGTGGCAAATAAAATCCCTCCAGCTCCAGCGTATAGCCGCTGTTGTTGTGATGCTAAACATGGCCTTCGCTCAGATAATCACACAGGGCCCGATGTTACAGTGCCCCTTAGCCTTCCGTCTGCCAAGACTACACGAACTCTTCTCTGTGTTCATGCGATCGGGATGTTACACCACAAAGAGCAAAGTGAAATGACACTGAAATTACAGGGCATTGGAAGCAGCTTACGCACTTACACGCAACTGCAGTGCTATGAATGTACTCTGTAAATGTTATTTAACTTCATAAGTGACAGGGACGTTTATTTGCAGGGTTGAAACAGCTTAAGTAGGCATTAAGACAACACAGGAATTAGCACCACAGTGTTAGAATCAACTTTTTTGCTCATGAAGTGAACCTAATAAAGTACATGGGTGTGAATGTGTGTGTGTGTGTGTGTGTGTGTATCTGTGTGTGTCCGTGTGTTTGTGTGTGTGTGTTTATGTGTGGATGTGTGTGTGTGTGTGTGTGTCTGTGTGTTTGTGTGTGTGTGTTTATGTGTGGATGTGTGTGTGTGTGTGTGTGTGTGTGTGTGTGTATCTGTGTGTGTCCGTGTGTGTGTGTGTGTGTGTTTATGTGTGGATGTGTGTGTGTGTGTGTGTGTGTCCGTGTGTGTGTGTGTGTGTGTGTTGTGTGTGTGTGTGTCCGTGTGTGTGTGTGTGTGTGTGTGTGTGGATGTGTGTGCGCTTATGCATGTGTGCAGATGTGCAATATGATTTCCTTGTGTGGAAGTGGAGGCCATGTTTTAAAGAAAGCGGGGCGCGGGACTCGCCTGTTCGAATCTTGATGAGCCACAGGGCACCAATGAGAAGCACCCCAATCAGAAAGCCGCCAAACGCCACGCCCAGGATGGCCGGAAGGCCGAAGCTGACGCATTTCCCTGAGGAACACACAGGAAATGCAAACGTCTCAAACGCCTGATAGAGTGTCAGATCACGTGTAACTATTCGCCTCAGCGATGTCACAGTACACTTCAGCGATGTCATTCTATATCTCAGTGATGTCACTGTTCAGCTGAACGATGTCACAGGACACTTCAGCGATGTCATTCTATATCTCAGTGATGTCACTGTTCAGCTGAACGATGTCACAGGACACTTCAGCGATGTCATTCTATATCTCAGTGATGTCACTGTTCAGCTGAACGATGTCACAGGACACTTCAGCGATGTCATTCTATATCTCAGTGATGTCACTGTTCAGCTGAGTGATGTCACAGCACTCTTCAGCGATGTCATTGTTTGCTTCAGCTATGTCACTGTACACTTCAGCGATGACATTGTCCTCCTCAGTGTATGTCTCAGTGATGTCATTGTTCGGCTGAGTGATGTTACAGTACACTTGGTGATGTCATTGTTCTCCCCAGTGTATGCCTCAGCGACGCCATTCTGTGTCTCGGTGATGTCATTGGTCACCTGAACAATGTTATTGTCCGCCTTAGTCATGTCCTTGTTTGCCTCTTGTTGGAGTACACTCAGTACAGGGCCCCTCTGGCATACTTCCCAGTTTTTACGACTGAGCTTTGAAGCGACTACCAATTTTATTTATTTTTAAATGGCTTATTATTTAACAAGTCCAAGGGTAGCATCTCCTCCAAGCAGAACTCTGTTTTTCCCAGCCTCCCAGTTCCTTGTACAACTGAAATCCCTAAAAAAATAAATAAATACTCTTGCTTAGCAGAAGCTTATCTCTGAGCAGTACATGGCTCTGCGGTTTCTCATTTTGTGCCCTGAAGTCACGGATGAGGTCACACGGCTTGGCTCCAGTCCCCCCCCCACCCTAACCCCCCCCCACCCCCCACCCTCTCTGGGGCCAGCACGCACCATTGTCCGACTCTAGCAAATAGTCTAAACTTTAGGAAAGAAAAAGTTTTTTAAAAAAAAATTTCAGACTGCTGGCAGACACCAAGCCCCTCCCCCATGACACAGCTCAGAAAAAAAACACTCACTCTGACAGGCCACAGAGCACCACCCCACACCCGTCCCAGCCAATCAGCTGCAAGGAACGTGGCCTCCGCTGGTGCTGATGTGTCATGGAGGCTAATCAACACCCCCCCCCCCCCAACAACCCACCACCCATTCCAAGCCATCCTGTTGTCCTCCAAGAAGTCTGCGCTAATTACACAAACCCCCCCCCCCCCCCCACCTTCCTGCGGGACCCTGTCTGGGGCCGCTGAACGTTTGTCCCGGTCGGGCCAGAGGCCAGGGGACGGAGAACAGGACGCGGGAATGACGGGGGGGGGGTCTGGCTCGCTCAGCGCTTTCTGCCCGCTTTCCCAGCGCGGCGTCGGGGGTGACGTCTCCGCCGCGGCGCGGCGCCGCTAGCCTGCGCGCGGCTCGGGGCGTCTGCCTCACCGCCGGCTCGTTCGCCGGAGGCCGACGCGCAAGCGCCGAAATGTTCGAATTCTGCCACGATGGAAAAATAATTCCAAGCTCAAAATCGAGATCACTGCTGTGAGGGGGGGGGGGGGGGGGGGGGGGGTTGAGTGGTACAGTCTGTGGGGCAGCCGAATTTCAACCCCTTATGCAGTCTGGGGTTTGTTTCCGAGCCATAATCCCATCTCTACCTGTAACCCTCTCTGCACTGTGATCCCATCTCTATCTGTAACCCTCTCTGTGCTGTGATCCCATCTCTATCTGTAACCCTCTCTGTGCTGTGATCCCATCTCTATCTGTAACCCTCTCTGTACTGTGATCCCACCTCTATCTGTAACCCTCTCTGTACTGTGATCCCATCTCTATCTGTAACCCTCTCTGTACTGTGATCCCACCTCTATCTGTAACCCTCTCTGTACTGTGATCCCATCTCTATCTGTAACCCTCTCTGTGCTGTGATCCCATCTCTATCTGTAACCCTCTCTGTACTGTGATCCCATCTCTATCTGTGACCCTCTCTGTACTGTGATCCCATCTCTATCTGTAACCCTCTCTGTACTGTGATCCCACCTCTATCTGTGACTCTCTGCACTGTGATCCCATCTCCATCTCTAACCCTCTCTGCACTGTGATCCCATCTATATCTCTAACCCTCTCTGCACTGTGATCCCATCTCTATCTGTGACCCTCTCTGTGCTGTGATCCCATCTCTATCTGTACCCCTCTCTGTACTGTGATCCCATCTCTATCTGTAACCCTCTCTGCACTGTGATCCCATCTCTATCTGTAACCCTCTCTGCACTGTGATCCCATCTCTATCTGTGACTCTCTCTGTACTGTGATCCCATCTCTATCTGTAACCCTCTCTGTACTGTGATCCCATCTCTATCTGTAACCCTCTCTGTACTGTGATCCCATCTCCATCTCTAACCCTCTCTGCACTGTGAGCCCATCTCTATCTGTAACCCTCTCTGCACTGTGATCCCATCTCTATCTGTACCCCTCTCTGTACTGTGATCCCATCTCTATCTGTACCCCTCTCTGTACTGTGATCCCATCTCTATCTGTAACCCTCTCTGCACTGTGATCCCATCTCTATCTGTAACCCTCTCTGTACTGTGATCCCATCTCTATCTGTACCCCTCTCTGTACTGTGATCCCATCTCTATCTGTAACCCTCTCTGCACTGTGATCCCATCTCTATCTGTAACCCTCTCTGCACTGTGATCCCCTCTATCTGTAACCCTCTCTGTACTGTGATCCCACCTCTATCTGTAACCCTCTCTGCACTGTGATCCCCTCTATCTGTGACCCTCTCTGTACTGTGATCCCATCTCTATCTGTAACCCTCTCTGTACTGTGATCCCATCTCTATCTGTACCCCTCTCTGTACTGTGATCCCATCTCTATCTGTAACCCTCTCTGTACTGTGATCCCATCTCTATCTGTAACCCTCTCTGCACTGTGATCCCCTCTATCTGTAACCCTCTCTGTACTGTGATCCCATCTCTATCTGTAACCCTCTCTGCACTGTGATCCCATCTCTATCTGTAACCCTCTCTGCACTGTGATCCCCTCTATCTGTAACCCTCTCTGTACTGTGATCCCATCTCTATCTGTAACCCTCTCTGCACTGTGATCCCATCTCTATCTGTAACCCTCTCTGTACTGTGATCCCATCTCTATCTGTAACCCTCTCTGCACTGTGATCCCATCTCTATCTGTACCCCTCTCTGTACTGTGACCCCATCTCTATCTGTAACCCTCTCTGTACTGTGATCCCATCTCTATCTGTAACCCTCTCTGTACTGTGATCCCATCTCTATCTGTAACCCTCTCTGTACTGTGATCCCATCTCTACCTGTAACCCTCTCTGCACTGTGATCCCATCTCTACCTGTAACCCTCTCTGTACTGTGATCCCATCTCTATTTGTAACCCTCTCTGCACTGTGATCCCATCTCTATCTGTAACTCTCTCTGCACTGTGATCCCATCTCTATCTGTAACCCTCTCTGTACTGTGATCCCATCTCTATATGTAACCCTCTCTGTACTGTGATCCCATCTCTATCTGTACCCCTCTCTGCACTGTGATCCCATCTCTATCTGTAACCCTCTCTGTACTGTGATCCCATCTCTATCTGTAACCCTCTCTGTACTGTGATCCCACCTCTATCTGTAACCCTCTCTGCACTGTGATCCCATCTCTATCTGTGACCCTCTCTGTACTGTGATCCCATCTTTATCTGTAAGCCTCTCTGCTTTCCCCTTGTCTGAAGTGGAAAAATACATAAGGAGGGTGGACGTCTGCTTTCCTTTTAAAATAAATAGAAAAATGGGCTTAAACCTGACCATTACATTGGTCTTTTACAGGGAACTGTTCTGTCTACCCTGTCTGTCTGTCTGTCTGTCAAATAACCACGGTAAAAAAATAGGACTTGCAGATAGACCAGGTGCACAGTGTTTTTACCCTGAGATGTGCTTTTACAGGGACTAGATATCATTGGACACCGGCACTGGAAGTTTCCATAGCTACAGCGGGCACATGATGCACTTAATTTCCAAAAGGACTGAACAGCTGATCAGATGCACGTCTCACATGCCAGTCCGTCTAAAAGCTGAGAAAAAACAAAGACAGGAAACAGCAGGTTGGAGGGGGTGGGGGGACTACAATTCCCAGCAGCACCTTGGAGAGAAATTCCAAATACATGGAGTGTGGCCAAGGGAAACCGCAGGCACTTGGCAAACCAAAGCATTGGCATGAGGGTATTCTGGAGCCCCCCCCCCCCCCCCCCCCCCCCAGATTCGGGCCTGCCCTGCTGCTTGGCAAATCCCACAGAAGCCAGGGGAATATTTGTGAATAGGTTTCTGAGTGACCAAAGAGTGCCGAAAACTTGACAGGCCGTCCGTTTAAAAAAAGAGGGTTTTTCGAGGTCAGGAAGGAGCGCCTCGGGTTTAGCCAAAGAGGAAGCTTTTTTCCCGCCCCTCGCCGGCTCCGCAGCTCCCTCTCCTGGGGACGCCATTGTCCCGCAGCTCGGCCGAGGAACAAAAGAAAACGCCGGAAGAACGGCGGCTGCGTCCAACTCTCTCCGTCAGGGGGAGCGTCAGCTCAGCTCCGCTCGCCGTTTCCCGTGACGCAAAATTAAAAACGATAATAATGGAGGACGGGGGGGGGGGGGGGGGGGGAGGGGGGAGGGAACTTGCTGGCCTCAACCACCTTTCAAAAAAAAAACAACAAAAAAAAAAACTAAAACCTCTGCCAAGTTGCTAATGGTTTTGTTTTCCTTGCAGTGCTTCCAAAACAACACCCCCCCCCCCCCCTTCCCCCTTCCCCCTCCCCCCCCCCCCCCCCCCCCCCCCCCCCCCCCCGGTCTGGAAAGCCTTGATTGTGGAAGGGAGCAGGAATGCGGGGTCGGAGGCTGACTCATCTGCCGGATGGCGGCCCGCGGCGACGTCGTTGCGTGACTCGCCGGCGCTCGTTGTTTGGACAGCCGCGCGTTCCTCGGACGCGGTCGATCCCCCGCGGGCTCGTCACTTCTGATTGAGGCCGCCAGGTCAGCCCGCACACCTTCCGTCGGAGAAGGCCCCGCCTCCTGGACCTCTGACCCCACCCCCCCAACCCCCAACCCCCCCCACCCCCCCCACCTCAACCCCATCCCCACCTCTTCCAAAAATTCGGACCTCGTTAGCGCATTGAAATGCAACACGGACCAGAGAACTCCTGAATTCCACAAAGGTGCTACATCCTGTGGAATGTCTCTTTTTTTTTTTCGGTGGGCTTTGTTCTCTTTTATCAGATTGTTTTTCCTCCTCGCCGTTGTTTTTTTCGTCGGTCCTGTTTATGAATTCTCGTTCTGGACGCTCGCCGTGAAATCCGCCAGCAGCCGGAATAAACCAGACGGCGGGAAACAAAGAAAAGCCGAGAAGGCGGAGCAGCGGGGGGTGTGTGGGGGGGGGGGGGGGGGGTGCTGGCTCACCTGGAGCCGAAATGGGGGGCTGGACCACTTCCATGCTGCGCCTGACCCTCCCTCCATCTCCACAGGTCTGGAGGAAACAAAAGAAACGATCCGTAAAAAAAAACACTGCGCGGTTATCACTCAGATGGGAAAACAACTTACCTCAAAATCAAAGAAAATTAAACCTTAACTGAAATCGAGAACATGACTGAGCATTACTTCCTAAACAGTTTTTTTTTTAAATATTCATGGCCTGTGCTATCTACAAAAAAATCTTCCACACAGTGACATTATTATTTAATGTAAGAGCTGATCCTTTACTGGTGTAATTGTAGTGCAGTTGTTGAAAAAATTTGGAAACTGATAAGATGGATAAACACGCCCTTTTTTTATGGAACGCCTCTATGACGTGCAAGCCGTTGTTTAATTTTAGTTCATTTGCGCATATTTCATTTCATCACTTCGACAGGTCATGAAACATGTTTTCCACGTCAGTCTTTCCACACACCCCCGATGCCCTTCCTGCCTGTCCACCTGTCTGTCCGTCCCTCCCTTGGCGCTGCTCATAAATGTGACAACACCAACGTTTTCACACGGCGACAGTTTCCGTTCAGCCTCTAAATTAAACTTTCGCTTGCTGCAGTGATAGGGCCCGCCCCCTCTTTGTCTTCGCTTGCTACCGGCCGATTTGCTCCTCCCTCCTCCCATCCTGGTACTCCGCAGACCGAATCTCAGCACAGAATCCAATTTCAAGGTAAGTGCTGTCAGTCAAACTAGGAGGCCTAGCTTGGAAATTAATTGGCAATTTTCCTCTGAAATCAGGTTTATTCCACACAGGGAGTTGTTGGATGGAATGGCTAGCGTTTAGTAGAGTAGAGGTCCAGATCCAATAGCTAGCGTGTTCTGGAGATCATTGGGGTGTATAAAGCCAGGCTTGAGACAGTGACGGACACTGTGCACAGCAGGTTTGGCTAAACCTCGACCTGCAGGGTGTGCTGGTGTCAGTTTTCACAGTTTAATCAGCTGCTTTGATTGGTTGATTAAGCCCTGAGTGACAGTGAAACCCAGCAGGGCCTGTGTTTGGCCACACCTCCGCTCAGCAGGTTCCCTGGCGGGTCCAGATGGGCAGGACAGTCTGTTCCTGCCTTCAGGGCCGTCTGCAGACTTTTCAGAGGGGGTGTGTGGAAAATCAGGCGTGGGGGGCGTGGGGCGAGACTGCGACTGTGGACCGTGTGGGTGGGGGGGATTGCCATGTCCTTTCTTGGCGTCTGTATGTGCATGCGTCTGCTCACTAATTGCTCTTGTGTTCTCACTGTCCCGGGACAGAATGTACTGAAGAGCAAAGGGGGTGCTGGACCGTGCTGAGCTGAACCATGCCACGCCAAACTGTGCCGAGCCAAACTGTGCCTAGCCAAACTGTATCAAGCCAAACCGTGCCGAGCCAAACTGTGCCAAGCTGAACTCTGCCGAACCGAACTGTGCCGAACAAAACTGTGCCGAGCTGAACTGTGCCTAGCCAACCTGTACCAAGCCAAACTGTGCTGACCCAAACTGTATCGAGCCAAACTGCATCGAGCCGAAATGTGCCTAGCTGAACTGTGCCTAGCCAAACTGTACCAAGCCAAACTGCATCGAGCCGAACCGTGCAGAGCCAAACTGTGCTGAGCCGAACTGTGCCAAACTGAACTGTGCTGATCCAAACTGTGCTGAGCCGAACTGTGCCAAACTGAACTGTGCTGATCCAAACGGTGCTGAGCCGAACTGTGCTGATCCAAACTGTGCCAAACTGAACTGTGCTGAGCCAAACTGTGGCGAGCTGAGCCGTGCCGAGCCGAGCCGAGCCGAGCCGCGCCGCGCGCCTCACCTGGTTGAAGCAGAACTTGACGGCGCACTCCAGGTCCCAGCTGGCGGCGGCGAGCTCCTGGAGGTGCTGGAAGCTGAAGCTGAGGCGGGTGCTGCTGGGGCAGACGGCGCGGGGGCAGTGCTCCGTCAGGAAGGGCATGTCCTGCGCCCGCGGGCACGGCCCCTTGGAGTGCACCGAGCAGTTCCTCACCCGCGTGCTCAGCTGCGTGCCCCCAAACATCTTGCTCGAAATCTGGAAATGGAGGGAGGGAGGGAGGGAGGGAGGGGATAAGATTGGGGGGGGGGGGTCACCACTTAACATAACGTAACATAACATAAAATAACATAATGACGAGAGCAGGCCATTCGGCCCAGCAATGCTCACCAATGCCCTTCGCCTCTGTGTGAAAGACTATGGCCCAAATTCAACATAAACGTTCGTCCTAAAATATGATTCGCAATGAAGGTTGTTTCTTTTTCCACTGACAGTTTGGTAAGATAATTACAGCGATTGCTGAACGCGACGCGCTGTGTTTGTTAAAAGAGACACGAACGCTTGGTGAAAAAGAACGCCAATTGCCGGTGAAAGAGAAAGGACAGACGATCATTTCGCACAGGCCTGTACGTGAACACGTTTGACGTCTTCCTCAAAACGAGCCAATCGGTTCGTTTCAAAATGTATTTGCTTAATTTAAGCCTTAATCACGTTAGTGTTTATCACACATTAGTATCGAATTGGATTACACTAATGTAACAGATGGGCTTATTCCGAGGGCCCAGACCAAAGGGCACAGAGGTTAAACGAGCGATGGTACTGCATGAACAATGAGCACAGCTGAGCTCATCAGCCAGAGCTCAGCGACTGTGCCCACAGGCTCGTTACCTCTGCGTAGATCCTCCTGTTGCTCTGCACCTTGCTGGCGGGGTCCAGGGGGACCCTGAAATCGGAGGAGGTGTACAGCTGCATGCGCAGGTACGGGTCGGAGTGCGGGGCGGAGGTCGTCCCTTCCAGCGGGGCCGGGGACGTCCTGGGCTCTTTATCTGATAAAAAAGGCGGGGGGGGGGGGGGGGGTGTTAATTCAGAATCAGCAGATGTAGAAGATGGTGTCTTGTGTGACTGTTTGGTATGTAACTGACTGTGGTGTGCAGTGTGTGACTGACTGCAGTGTGCAGTGTGTAACTGAGAGCAGTATGTAACTGATTGTGGAGTGTGACTGACTGCAGTGTGCAGTGTGTAACTGAGAGCAGTGTGTAACTGATTGTGGAGTGTGACTGACTGCAGTGTGCAGTGTGTAACTGAGAGCAGTGTGTAACTGATTGTGGAGTGTGACTGACTGCAGTGTGCAGTGTGTAACTGAGAGCAGTGTGCAGTGTGTGACTGACTGCAGTGTGCAGTGTGTAACTGAGAGCAGTGTGTAACTGATTGTGGAGCATGACTGACTGCAGTGTGCAGTGTGTAACTGAGAGCAGTGTGTAACTGATTGTGGAGTGTGACTGACTGCAGTGTGCAGTGTGTAACTGAGAGCAGTGTGTAACTGATTGTGGAGTGTGACTGACTGCAGTGTGCAGCGTGTAACTGATTGTGGAGTGTATCTGACTGCAGTGTGCAGTGTGTAACTGAGAGCAGTATGTAACTGATTGTGGAGTGTATCTGACTGCAGTGTGCAGTGTGTAACTGAGAGCAGTGTGTAACTGATTGTGGAGTGTATCTGACTGCAGTGTGCAGTGTGTAACTGAGAGCAGTGTGTAACTGATTGTGGAGTGTATCTGACTGCAGTGTGCAGTGTGTAACTGAGAGCAGTGTGTAACTGATTGTGGAGTGTATCTGACTGCAGTGTGCAGTGTGTAACTGACTGCAGTGTGCAGTGTGTAACTGATTGTGGAGTGTGACTGACTGCAGTGTGCAGTGTGTAACTGACTGCAGTGTGCGGTGTGTGACTGACTGCAGTGTGCAGTGTGTAACTGAGAGCAGTGTGCAGTATGTAACTGACTGCAGTGTGCAGTGTGTAACTGAGAGCAGTGTGTAACTGATTGTGGAGTGTGACTGACTGCAGTGTGCAGTGTGTAACTGAGAGCAGTGTGTAACTGATTGTGGAGTGTGACTGACTGCAGTGTGCGGTGTGTAACTGATTGTGGAGTGTGACTGACTGCAGTGTGCAGTGTGTAACTGAGAGCAGTGTGTAACTGATTGTGGAGTGTGACTGACTGCAGTGTGCAGTGTGTAACTGACTGCAGTGTGCAGTGTGTAACTGAGAGCAGTGTGTAACTGATTGTGGAGTGTATCTGACTGCAGTGTGCAGTGTGTAACTGAGAGCAGTGTGTAACTGATTGTGGAGTGTATCTGACTGCAGTGTGCAGTGTGTAACTGAGAGCAGTGTGTAACTGATTGTGGAGCGTGACTGACTGCAGTGTGCAGTGTGTAACTGACTGCAGTGTGCAGTGTGTGACTGACTGCAGTGTGCAGTATGTAACTGACTGCAGTGTGCAGTGTGTAATTGACTGCAGTGTGTGAAAAGTGAAAAGGCCTAAAACCGAGAGCCTAGGCCATCCAGCATTACAAAAAATTCAGACTCACACTGAAAATCAGTTTAGCAGGGCTATCACATCCCAAGGTTCATTTCGATCGCTTTTTTCACTCCCAACTGAGGATGGGAGGAAGTGATGCAAGGATGACGTGTGAGGGCGGAGGAATTGAGACAACAGGAAGTGTTCGGCCACGTCAATTACAGACGTGGTAGATGTGGAGAGGTGGATCCACAGGTGGATGATTTATACGTCACGTGTTCCGAAAAAAAAGACTTCTGCAAAAGGATGCACTCATGCATCCTCGCTGAAGCATCCTCTGGAGCATCCTAGCTCCTAGTAGCTCGCTCCTCCAAGGAGCATTTAAAGAATCGGAATGCTCTTAAAGATGGCGGACCTCGATCGAGTTCGTGGTCACACAAGGACGGGTAAAACGAGGGACTGGGCTGAACCCCCAGACGTGCGCGAGGAGGCGCTGCTCTCCACCGCAACATCTCGTTGGTCTAAAGCTTGGGCTCTAAGCCAGTCGTTGGCGAAGGAGCAGAATTACCTGAGCTGGCGCTCCCAACCGTCAGGGTAATGGCGGGCCTGTGGGAGCTGACCTCCGAGTAGCTGGTGATGAAGCTGGAGGCTAACCGGAGCAGCGCCTCCCGCTGGACGTCGTCGGCACTGTCCGTGAGGTTGTGGACGACAGGAGGGATCTCACTCTTGCCCATCAGTATGTGGTTGTTTGACTGGGAGGGGAGGCGGAACTCATTTTGGCAACGTGTACACAAACATCGCAAACATGTTAAGAAACATTCATTATTACAAGTTTCAAGTTCCTGGTCATTATTTTCTCAAAATTACAGCATTGGTCTCTAATGACTGTGGTTCATGCCCATAGCATAATAATATAACAATATAATTTAGCCGTTCAGTTTTGTTTAGCAGTCTCTCTTATGAGAGTTTTCTGTGCTCTGCTCGTTATCACTACGTTAAGTGACTCAGTCGTGCTTTTTACATACGTCATTTAACTTTGGTGCGTTACTCCCTTTCAAACACAATGCGCTGAACGCCCTATTCACTGAATCCAAGGACATACGGTGACTAATGCCCAAGCTGGGACCTAGGGGACAGGGAGGACAGACATGAGGGGCCAGCAGGAGACGGAGACGGCGACGGCCTCCTCTTACCACAAACCGGATGTGGAACGCTCCGGTTATGGACCACGTGGTACCGTTCGGGCCCCTCAGGAACAGGTCCATGCCCTTTTTCGACAACGGGTGAATGGTGACGTGCCTGGATTGGACGGACATGGAAGGCGGTCAACACGAGGGTCCCCGGCCCCCTCAACGACACTCGCCTTCCTCAAATTTATCAATCGGGGTGATCTCGTTTGGACCCTGGTGTAAATTGAAACCTCTTAAAGTGCTGTCCCGATCCGGGTGTTTAATCGAGTGAACGACGCCATCATATCAGCCCAGATGCTACGGCTAATGTATCTAGCCTCCTGAAATCTACCCAATCTACCCTTCCTCCACAGAAGTAAAAACAGTGAACACCATTCAAGGTCTTCGCTATGGAAAGCAAAGTCTTGATCGGTTGATACCAGTCTATGACTGACTGTATTGTTGCTCCACCCATAATAGGACTTCAGGAACTCAGGAAGCCTCGAACCCACTGCTTTACAATAGATCGTTTGTTGTTTTTGCCATGATGGTCGACTCTGAGGCTACAGCCTGGAAGGCCCCCCGCCTCCCTCCCCCCCCAAATGAGTTCAGCTAACCAGTTAGCTAGCCAGACAGCTCATGTTAATGCAACTGCTAAGGTAATTCTGATTTCAAATCTGGTTTGTATGTCTATGAATCGCTTATTTATGGGTTAATAATTATTTCTTGATGACTGGCACAAAACCCAAGATAACAAACAAGCTAACTAGTGACCTGACTGGCTAGCTAGCATATCTAGCGTAATTCTAGTTTCATTCAATTCAGTAACATTTGATGCTGGGTGGCTGGAGTTGCCGAATTTGTGAGCGAATATGGCGGGGATGTGTGATTGGCTGAAGCGCGGGGAGGCGGGGAAGCCAAGCAGGCCGCAGCCTCAGAGTCTCCCATCGCTCAAAAAAAAGGCACACAAGCGTCACTACACTCATCTGATTTTCACGGCCAACCAAATACATTCCCTGGGGTTATTTTCTCGTAGGTGCCGATGCTCGTTCTGGAAAGTGTCCGACAGCTTGCTTTACCTGGTTTCAGCTCCATCCGGGATGTTAATAATGTGCAGTTCCTTGTCGGACGGCAGGGAGCTGGTGGAGCAGGATTTCAGTTGCGGCCTGGGCAAAAACTCCAACACGTAGTCTTCTGGTGAAAAGTCGTTTTTCAGCATGCAGTTGGATGAACCATTGCCTTTCGCTGCAAGCACAATAAAGCCAAAGTTCATCACCAAGTTCACAGGTATTCTGGGGCTGTGACAAGACTCAGGGATTTGAAGCTGATAACTCTGTCTGATAATGTCTGAATTTTGACGTTTTCTTTTAAACTTATCGCTGGGGTTGAAATCTTTTTCACAGGAGAGACCAGGGAGGAAGGTGAGAAATACAACACTCAACATTTATGCAGATACATTTTAGAAATAACAAATAATTATAAATAATGTTCTTTTCAAAAAATGCATCAATCAGAGGTGTACCTTTCTCTACCTGAAATAGGAGGTTTTGGAGTTCCAAAGCCAAAGGTTTTTTTTTTTTTTTTGACTCTGATGAAGACGCAGTAGCGTCGAAACGTTGGTCGTGTTTGCACATTAAATAGTTAAAAGAAGTTCTGTGTGCTCCAGTGCCTTTCTCCGGGTTTGTCCTTCCAAGTGAAGTTACCCAGAGTGTCTTTGTTGATAAAAGTATTATTATTATTATTTATTATTATTATTATTATTATTATTATTATTATTTACACAAATCATACATGCACAGTGTGTACAAAAATGAACCAAAAAGCTATTTTTAGCAAAACATTTAGATTTAATTGGACATTTCCAAGAAGGGTGGATCATAAGGTCCCAGCCCAATTTGCCTGGCATGAAGACTTTGATGTAGCTTCTCTCCATCCTGTTACGGCACCCCTCCACCCAAAATCCCCAGAACCTTTCATTGAAACACAGAACACCGAGCAGATGTACACTGAGCAGCACGATTAAGTCACGGCGTGACCCCGTGAAGGTTCTACCCCACAGCCTTCCGGGGCTATGACTCCATTGCCCACAATTCACCTCGCTTTCCGGTGAAGGTGATCAGCACCGGGTCCTGGATGGTGGTGAAGGAGGTGACGCCCCCAACTTCTCGGTGGCCCACCCCAGGAGGTCCCCGCTGTCGGAGGGCAGGTCCACTGGGTCACTGTCTTAAACAGAGAGGGGTTGCTGAGGTTCCTCTTCATCTGGCGGGAAAATGGAGGGAAACAGCCGCTGTAGAGAAGCTCCGCCTTCAATCGTTAACATTACATCACATTACAGGCGTTTAGCAAATGCTCTTATCCAGAGCGACTTACACAGCTTTTTACACAGCATTTACACTGCATCCATTTATTCAGCTGGACATATACTTAAGCAGTGCAGGTACAACAAATTCCTTACATGCGAATCAAACCTGTGACCTTAGGACCATGTCTTTACCTGTCATACTGCACTTCTGTTAACTGCCCCTGTGCTCACACGTCAGGCGGTACAAAAAGCCGGGAAGTTATCGTGGGACAAATATGAGACCGTTTTATTATGGCACTAGAAGCTGAGGTGTATAGCACTGACGACACAAGGATCGCTATTCGCCCGCCATTCCTACGACTGAAGGGTTCGACAAGCCAAAAGACGTAAACTCGCATAAACAGGAAAATCATGCAGTTTGCCTGATATGTTATTTCAAAATTTGAGGGCCAGTTGCCGTGGAGACTTCCAGATTATTTCTGATCAGCAGCCTGCTAAATGGCCGTGATCCCTCGTAGATCAAAATGTAAAATGACTTGCTAATTATGCAGCAAATATGGTCTCCACACGAACACCAAATTATCCTTTAGTGGGCAGCATAAGATCTTTGCTGCTTTTGACGTGAAAAAAAACCTGACTTAACTGACTTAAAATCTCCACTGAATAAAATCTTAAAATCGTATTACTTTTCTTCATGTCTTTATGTATAATGTAACTATTAAAAATAACAAATCTGACTGAACGGGGACTTTAAGGAGAAATCGATGGGTAAAATCGAACCTGAAACAAGAATTGAAAACATCTCGCTGTGAGGTGTCTCCCTCTGGATTTCCAGAATTCGCGTTGAACGTGATCTTTGACATGATCTTTGCATTACATTACATTACATTACATTTATTTAGCAGACGACGTACAGCGACGTATAAAAAAGTGCATTTCAAGGTCATTGGACAACCACAAAACACAGGTTCAGTGAGGTACGATACTCATTTCGTGCAGCTGTTTCTAGCCGAGAACACAGTTCAGTTCACACAGTGAACAGTGCCCCGGGGGGGGGGGGGGGGCGCCCTATAGGGATAGAGCCCACTCCGAGTGGGGCTTGCCCCTTGCGCCCTGAGAAAGCCACACAGGCCTGCCCCGCCCCCTTTTTGTTGCCATGGACGTGAACAGTCAGGGCGGCCCGTAGCTGTTTTTTTTTTTTTTTTTGACTTTTTTCAGCTTTATTAGACAGTACAGTGTAGAGAGACAGGAAGAACTAGGAGGAGGAGAGAGGGAGAGGCGTGCGACAAAGGTCGGCGGTCGGGCTCGAACGCCGTCGTCGCGGCTCGCAGTGAGCATGTGCAAAGCGCTCTCCGGGCCGCGCCGCTGGAGGCCCCCCCGCGGCTGCCCTGCGCGTCGGACGGGGCTCCCCGGACCCTTAATTCCCTGATCGGGAGCGCCTGAGAAGGAATGTTTATTATGGCAAACGCGTCTGCGCTGCCCCGTTGCGCAACCCCTTCGGAGCCAGGGTCCTTCCTTGGCTTCCTTCCTGTGGGGACAGGAAGTGAGACCTTTTTAACGCCGTGCGTCAGCGGAGACGGCTGGAATCCGACTCTATATATACACGCGTGTGCGCGGCTTAGAGAAAGGGACAAAGAAACACCCCCCCCCCCCCCCCCTCTCCCCCTCTCCCTCCCTCCTCCTGTAATACTTTCATTCTGATCAAGGAAAAAAAAACAGCGGCTCCTGACTTCTCTCTCTGTTCCCCTCCAACTGAAAACCACTCACTTTCACTGCACAGACAGAACCACGTCCCTGTGCTTCTCTTGTTTTAATCATTGCTTCTCTGTTGCACCACATCACAAAAAGTGTCTTTTTTACAAATAAGAAATACTCCTGTTCAAATCATTCCTTTGAAATAATGCATATTTCATTTTTCGCAGCTCAGAGGAGACTGTGAAAGGTAGCTGGGTCTCAATGGGTTTCAGTGGAATTAAACAACAGTCTGTAGATGTTCAGATGTCCAAAAATGATGACAGATGATTGGTGGAAACATACCCCCTGACCCGGAAGAATGTTTGTACCTCTCCCGCAGGTGTTCCACCGTTTGGCCGATCAAAGAATGTGAATTTCACAGCTTTAGAGCTAGGAAGTGACCAGAAAGGCCCTCAAGGTCCAAGAAGTGAGGTATGTAATTGATTGATCCTTTTCATCTGTGTATTTCTGTTTTGGCTTGGGGGGCGAGGTGGGGGGGGGGGGGGGCAAAATGGAAATAAAGGAAGCCAAGCAGACAAGAAAGCCAAAACAAAAGACAATAGATGGAAAAAAGAAATATTGAAGGAGAGAGGGAAAGGAGGGAGCGGGTTTTTGTCTTGGGGGGGGGGGGGGTGGTGGACCAGGGGGGCGATTCGATGGACGTGTCGTGTGGCGGGAAGCAGTCGGGGGGGGGGGGGTGGGGGGGGGTGGGAGGGGCTCGGTACACGGGCACTACCAGAAAGGGCCAATTAGACTTCCTTCCCAGGCTCGTTGGCTGCCATGAACCCCCGCTACTGATACCGCTAACCCCGCCCGGACCTCGGGCATGGCAGCCAGAAGGCGTCGGGGAGCTTGGGCACCCCCTTCTGAGAAAAGAAGAATGGAATGGAAGCTTGTGTCGGAAAAATCTGTGAAAGGACCCGTTGACTGGAGAAGGAATCCCCCCCAGCCCCCCCCGCCCGCCCATGTCCCCTCTTGGGACCACGATACCTTTAAGAAGGGGATATTTAGCATTGGAATCGGGGACGAACCTATTGTTTGATTGTGTTCTGTCCTAATACATCATTTCTACGGGGCCTTATTTTTTTCAAACACATCAAAACAAAATCGTTCTCTACCGTCGAGTCTCCTTGGACACCAGCCGCAGGGCGCGGAGGAAGGTCCGCCCATCCGCGGCGTTCCCAACAAGACGGACGCCAACTGACCGGAATGCCGCGCGTTTTTCACCACGCCCAAGTTCTATTGCCACTGTGGATCCAACGCCGGCGCTCGCCCTATCGGCTCGTGCCGCGGAGAGGAGAGGTTCCCCCGGACCGCACGGGAGGTGTTCTGCTGCTCACCATGACAATGCCAGAACACCCACCGCCCCCCCCCCCCCCCATCCTTTCCTGTCCTGTTCTCGGCACAACAGCACACGGAGCACGGACCTCGCCCAAAACACACCGAGGTGAGGAATGAGCCAATCGGTGGAGAGCATCTCAAAGAAAACCACTCATTGTTACATTCTTTTTCCTGGCATGGGTTCAGTGCGCTCATACAAACGAGTTCGTGTAAAGTTCTGCTCGGTGGTACTGAGTCAACCCTGACCCCATGTTAAAGGCCAAGGATGACTCAGTACCATTAAGTAAAACTCTACGTCAACTTACTGGCACGACTGCACCCAAACCTTGCCAGGAAGAACATCATTACCCAACCAACAGGTCCCTTAAGTGTTGGAACTGTGTGCGTGTATGTGTGTGTATGTATGTGCATGTAACAAATAACAACTAAGACAAAGTATCATATAATAATGACAAATAGTCTGTGGGGAGTGGATTACATAAGTAGGCGTCGATGGTACTTACAGAAACCTTGACGTTATCGTTTTCTTGGAGCCTAAGGATAAAGGGCACTTTGGCGTCGCTGTTGACGATCACATGACCTGGCTTGGCCGCCGTCAGGTTCAGCAGTAAAAAGTTTAGCTGCAAAGAAAGTTGGAGAATAAAAACGAATCAAAAAACAAAATGAATCCTGCCTGTGCATCATTTCAGACAAGCCATGCCTCCCTCTGGTTGGAAAGGGTAATGCTGTCTGTGACCTCCTGAGACCAAAAGAGGTGCGGAATCAGACCTGGGTCAAATACGTATTTGTTTTTGGATCCAAATACTTTTCTGCGCTCTGTTGATCTTGCCTGGTGTGATTGAGCCTGCCAATATGACCAGAAGGCGGGGGTTTTGCACGTTTTGAGAGTATTTCATTGGTTCCAGTACACCAGACAAGATCAGTAAAGCGTAGAGAAGTATTTGAATCCAAATGTTTGACCCAGCTGTGGCGGAACGGCCTCGTTCTGGCCTCCCCTCTCTCACGTCTCCCTCGCTGGAGAAGTTCCCATAGCTTTTCCCATAGCGTGAGCGCGTAACATAAACAGCATGTATAGGGAGGGAGGATGCAGTCCGATGCAGTAACAATCTTGGAGAAGTCCCACAGGAAGTGTGTCGTGATTAGGGGAGAAAAGAAATAAAGTTGCTATAAACAATTTTTTTTTTTTTTTTTTTTTTGAAACCCTTTCAGGATTTTTCCAGCCCGCTCGGGCAGGGGGGGTCATGCGCAGGTTACAGACGTCTGGAGTCTAGAGCTTTCCGCAGGGACCTGTCCGTGTTTTTTTTTGCATGTTTTTGTTTTTGCTAAAACAAACACGCAGACATGCTTGCAGTTTTTTTTCCCCTCTTTAACTTTTAACTTCACATGTACTGAGGACTTCCCTCCAGCAAAGGAGTCGAACGCAGTAACAGTCCAGCTTTCGATCCGCTCTCAGACATGATTCTGTTCCATAGCACCCCAGTAAACAACCTCCCCCAGCTGACTCACCCCAGTAATCAACCCCCCCCAGCCAACTCACCCCAGTAATCAACAACCCCCCCAGCCAACTCACCCCAGTAAACAACCCCCCCCCAGCAGACTCACCCCAGTAAACAACAACCTCCCCCAGCAGACTCACCCCAGTAAACAACAACCTCCCCCAGCCGACTCACCCCAGTAATCAACCCCCCCCAGCAGACTCACCCCAGTAATCAACCCCCCCAGCCGACTCACCCCAGTAAACAACCCCCCCCAGCAGACTCACCCCAGTAATCAACCCCCCCAGCCGACTCACCCCAGTAAACAACAACCTCCCCCAGCAGACTCACCCCAGTAATCAACCCCCCCCAGCAGACTCATCCCAGTAATCAACAACCCCCCCCCCCAGCCGACTCACCCCAGTAAACAACCCCCCCCAGCCGATTCACCCCAGTAAACAACCCCCCCCAGCAGACTCATCCCAGTAATCAACCCCCCCCACCAGCAGACTCACCCCAGTAAACCCCCCCCAGCAGACTCATCCCAGTAATCAACAACCCCCCAGCCGACTCACCCCAGTAAACAACCCCCCCCAGACTCACCCCAGTAATCAACCCCCCCCAGCCGACTCACCCCAGTAAACACCCCCCCCCCCCCAGCAGACTCACCCCAGTTCACCCCCTCACAATCCCCCCCGCATAACTATCCCATGGGTGGCTCACTTCCTGTCTGGACCCAGTAACAATAAAACACGGACAGGACATTGGTGTTGTCACCTTTCACATAAAAACCGCAGAAGCACTCCACCAATCATGGAGTACATTGGTGATGAGAAACAGAACAACGCCAACTGTGATTGGTGGGTACTTGATGGCGAAGGTATCCAGGAAATATGGCCAGAACGCAGTCCGTATCGCCTCCAGGGTCAGGGGCCGCAGACTGAATTTAAAGAAAAGTCATAAAAAAATAACCAGACGCTGCAGTGGCTGCAGCTCCAGATCCCGGCAGTTTTTCCTCCTCAACCTTTTTGCCGATATTTTCTTGTTTTTGTCACTCTAATTCGGTTTGCGTGGCCTCAGATTTCATCTCCCATCGTCTGAATGTCTTCTATTTTGACTTATGGAATCGTAATTAATTTTGAGGGACATGCCTCACAGAGTACGCTGTGGTAATTTCATTTCCAAAGAGCAAAAAAACAAATTAGCGAATCTAATTCGAGTGAATAAACTGCCTTTCAGGAGGAACCTGCCACCAGGTGTTTTCCTAAGGGAAGGCAATATCGGCACGCAAGTGTACAATTATTTGATACAAAAATTAATTTGTCCCTCGATCAATGTGCTAAAGAGCGCCCAGAAATGATCTGTATAGCTCTGTTCTTAAACAGCGCTGACTTTCCTACGTTCTAGCTGCGTACAGTAAATATTACAGATGTCTCCGTTTACTTATTTCCACACGGCTCTAGATTGCCTGCTGTGTCTTTCGTGCCTATGCAAGCCTTGTAAAATTATTTCTGAATGATGATTACTATTCATTTTTGTTATTTAAATTTGTTTGTATGCATAAAATATTCAAAAGCAAATTCCCATCTGAGAGCATATACATTTTTTTTTTTTTTTTTGGGGGGGGGGGGGGGGGGGGGGGGGGGGGATTTTGGGGGCTATTCGGTCTGGGAGCTGGAATCGGGGCAATCTGGGACTCCGCCCATCGGTTAAGTGTGCACCTGTGCATGGACCAATCAGCACAAGGCCTTTAATAGCTTGCTTCTCTGTCTTCAGTAGATGACTGAGAATCTCCCACGCTGACAGACTGCAGCGGATGAGTATCTCACCAGGATCCCACGTGGGTTAACAACAGGTTTTTATTTATTCTTCCGAAGTGCATCCTTGCGTGATCTCTCTCTGCCTCTCTCCTGTGGGGAAGGGAGAATCTGCGTACCATCTGTTTTTGCAATGTAATCGTTTGTCAGCTTTGTTGGTACTGTTCAGAAACCTGTGTGGGAGGCGTGGGGGTATTTCTGGATATGGGGGGTGTTTTCATTCTGGGTCCTGGGTACAGTGCTATACACAGATGTAGGCTCTCCTTGATTCACTTCTTGTTTGGAGAAGGAAAGCTTGCGGTCTGCAGCACTAGGAGGAACAGGATTCGAGAGGGCCAGGTAGCAGATCCATCACCAACTTTCACCGGGATGGTCTCAGAGCATCTTCATATAGAGTCTTTTAGTTTGCTTAAAAATCTAGGTCGTTTTTGGAAAATCTGGTGTGTGAATGAGTGTGTCTGTGTTGTGGATAATGATGGCTGCTTCTGAACAAATTATGTAAGATAAGGAGGTCTTTCCTAACTCATTATTGTGGATTCCTTGTTTTAGTCTCTTTAGTGTTTTTTAGAGAGTGTACTAGGTTTAGAGATCGGGTTTTGACTCATTGACTGTATGCTGATGATTTGATGTCTATTGCTGTAGCAAAGTAATCCATAATCACACGCCATCCCTTCTGTGTCCATCTCTCTCTCTCTCTCTCTCTCTCTCTCTCTCTCTCTCTCTCTCTCTCTCTCTCTCTCTCTCTCTCTCTCTCTCCCTATTCTCTCTGGCATTTCTCCCAGAGCATCACTGAAAAAAGAAACATGTTCCTAATTGACCTTCCCTGATTAAATAAAGGATAAAAAAAAAAACTAGTTACACGCACTCACCCGAGGTGAGATCTGAACCCATGCCTCTCACTTGCCAAAAAATTAGCTGAATTACACTGGCCACAACACCCCCCCCCCCCCCCCCCCCCCCCCAAACCCCAAACCCCCCCCCCCAAAATCTCCGGTCTACGATCACCTTTGACCTTTTTCCTCTGTTCCCTGCATCTTAATTATGATTAGTCAGCATGATGGATCAGCATGACCAGGCCAAAAAATATAACTCCACAGATTTAAAAAAATCACATTTCCTGGACTTCCATGTTGAAATATAAATGGG
>CM045896.1:39287279-39292279 GCA_025169545.1 Anguilla japonica
TATTGATTTATTGACTGATTGACTGATTGATTGAATGATTAACTGATTAGGTGACTGAGTTACTGATGCAGTTCAGTGATTAGTGTATTGTTTTATTGACTGATTGCGTGACTAACTGATTGGGAGACTGAGTTTCTGATACAGTTGAACGCTTGGTGTATTGTTTTATAGATTGATGGTTGACTGATTGGGTGACTGAGTTGCTGATACAGTTGAGTGATCGGTGTATTGTTTTATTGACTGATTGAGTGATTAACTGATTGGGTGACTGAGTTGCTGATACAGGTTTCAGTCGTGGTCTCTGTGTGTCCTGCACCCCTGAATGGTAGCCCCTTAACAGAAGCCCCATCTCTCCAGGCCAGGTTGGCCAGCCAAGCATACCTGAACCTTACAGTCCCTCCAGAGAAATCCACACCTTATCCCCCCCGTCACAGACCAGCAGAGGCCTGAGCATTACACCCGCGCGCATCGCTAACTCTTAGCGCATGGGAAGCAAACCCGCCATCGCTCTCCTCCTCCCGCTCTTATCACCCCCACGCCCCGCGCCACTCCCTCCGGACCGATACCAACTGCTCTCTCTATCGCCACCTACTGGCGGCCGACGAAATAACCCATAACCCAACTCTGGCCTGTCCCCGTATGTCCTGGCGGAGCTATGACTATATAATACACACTTTGCTCTTTGCTGGATTTATATACTGATACCAAGCAACTAGTTTACAATCACGACTGAAATTTATTTATGCGTGATTTGTATAGCGGCGGTTGAAGTTGCCTTTTAGAAATCTTTATCTAGCAGGCTACGTAACTGCTGTGGTGGCTGTGAAAGATCAGCCATCCGAACACTTGTGAAAAGGTCATACTTGCAAAGTCAATACAATATACCGCAAGCTGTTAATAATGCATAGAATAGCTGACCTGCAGTTGTAATGGAGGCAGAAGGCTATTCCTGACTGTCTTATTGAGACGTGTTGCTGTTCTGCGCACATATGTACTGGCTTTTGCTTTCTATGTGTTTCGTACAGCGTAGCGTCCATTTTGTCGAGTAAGCCTGTCTCTCACAGTTGGGGGTCAATTCCATTTCAGTTCAGGAAATTCGTTCTTTGAAGAATGTCCAAAACCTTCAAAAAGGATTTTTCAATTATTCGAATAGACTGAACTGAAATGGAATTGACTGTCAATCAAATCTCTTAAACAAAGGAAAACAGTTACTCTGACTCTTATAGCTGATCACTACAACTGTTGTCACTACTTCTCCCACTACTAGAAATACTACTACAACTGTAATACTACTACCACCACCACCACCAATACTACTACTGCTACTGCAATACTACTATAACCGTAATACTACTGCTACTACTAATACTGTACTACTACTACTGCTGCTGCTACTACTACTACTACTACTGTAATACTGCAATTACTGCAGTACTACTACTACTGTAATACTACTACTACTACTGCTGCTACTACTGCTATTACTGCAATACTACTACTGCTGTAATACTACTATTACTGTAACACTACTACTACTAATACTGTACTACTACTGTAATGCTACTATTACTACTACTACTACTAATACTGTACTACTACTGTAATACTACTATTACTGTAACACTACTACTACTACTACTAATACTGTACTACTACTGTAATACTACTATTACTACTACTACTAATACTGTACTACAACTGTAATACTACCACTTGAATACTACTACGACTACTACAGCTACTACTACTGCTATTACTATTACCGCTACTAATATTGCTACTACTTCTACTGTAATACTACTACGACTAGTAGTAGTTATAATAATAAAAATAATAATCTTTGACTCACATTGCTGTCGGTGTTGGGGTTGAATCTGAGGTTCAGGACGTGCACCTCTGCCCCCTCGTTGGTGTAGTGTGTCCAGCACCCTGGGGACATGTCCGGGACCACGCTGATCCACTCTTTCTGGCCGTGCTGGACGTCCTTGGGTACACAGGTCATCTGGGGCACTGAGAGGAGGGGGGGTGGGGGGGATGGGGGCTGGGTTAGGACAGCTCTTCTCTGGAGAGACACCGCTTTTACCGTAAAAGTCCCCATGGTGGAAACGGGGCTGCAGGTACAACACTTGTCTTTATTCAACCTTTTTTTTTTCATCTATAATTTTGCATGTGGACCGACGGAGAAAACACACCAACCGTCAAGCGGGAGGGTCTTCTTAACTTAATTGCATCTCTAATGGTGTTAGCTTTGTGCTCTTTCCTGGAAAATCATTAGACGTGTAACAACAAAAAGCAACAACGGGAAAAAACACTAATGCAGCTCCAACTCTTTGCCGCAATTAAAATGATTTAATGTGAAGTGCCCATAGGTGCAGTCACGGCATTGTATTTCAAACAATTAAGCTGAAAAGAGACCAGTCTGGTGATTATCAGTTCCTTTGGCAAGCTTGCTAATGAGGAAAAACAATCAAAAAACGGGATGGTTCTGGATGGTTGTCGGTCGAAAGGTAAATTTGTTTGCTGACCTTTCACTTGCTACAGGCAGTTACTGATGCATAACAAGGGGTTTTTTCCATCTTGTTCTTCCAACTGAAAACTTTCCCTGAGATTTATTTTCGAAAATGGATTGACTTTTTTCAAAAATGTTTTAGTGAAAATGAAACTGCTTGTTCGTTTTCAGAGAACATTGCAAGAGACTCTCTAAATATGTTATTTTGGACTTCCGTTATCACCCCAAATGATAACACCTCAAACCACATTTTGCACGTTTACGCAAGAAAATTACACACCCACTGTAATTCAAGAAAACATTTGATCATTTAGCTTGCAATAGACCAGACTGAGCAGTGTTTCAAAATGGGCAAGTATTTCTTGTACGCAAAATCAGAAGTGTCAGCCCATTCCATTGGTGCAGAGTCCTCTGTCACTCTCAGAGAGTAAGATCCAGCACAAACATTTCGCCGGTACTTTCACTTCCTGTGTATCTACTGTGCTGGAGGGCCGCAGAGGTTCTGTGATGTCACAGGAAGCAGTCAGAAGGGTTCCTCCCCCAGCAAGTACATGGCCCCACGGGCCCCCTGGTTACAGTCTACACTGGGACTCTATGGATTTGGCCGTAGTGCGTGGCTGTAGTATGCACAAGTGGATGGTGTGATTATTTTCCATGTCTACAAACCAGGTGTTTTTGGTGTGCAGGTGTGTGAACGAGCATGTTCAGTCTACAGGCGTGTAAATGAGTGTGTTCCCAATGCGCAGGTGTGTAAACGGGTGTGTTCTCAATGCGCAGGTGTGTAAACGGGTGTGTTCTCAATGCGCAGGTGTGTAAACGGGTGTGTTCTCAATGCGCAGGTGTGTAAACGGGTGTGTTCTCAATGCGCAGGTGTGTAAACGGGTGTGTTCTCAATGCTCAGGTGTGTAAACAGGTGTGTTCTCAATGCGCAGGTGTGTAAACAGACACATTTTCAGTGTGCAGGCTGTTTTCAGCATGCAGCAGCAGAAGACGGGCAGTGACTCGCTGCTCGCTGTCTCGGCCGTAGCGAGGGGCCTCGTTACTCCGATCGGGGAAGGGGGGCAATAACAGAGCGGATCTGGGGGGGGGGGGGGGGGGGGGGGGGTTGTAGAGGAGCGGTCTGCTGAGAGGGTAAACTCTGATCACAGATTCTAGGTGAGAGGGCGGTGTTTCGCGCTGCTCCAGGGGGCCACGGATTCGCATCGCGTTCGGCCTGTAATTGGTACGCGGTGCGGGGGGGCGAGGGGAGGCGTGACACGCGTGTGTTTCGCCTGATTACAGAGCGCAGCCGTGGCGTAAACACGATTAAACAGGGCTACGCGGGGGTGGGCCAGGCCATTGTGTCTAATGCAATGAACTGGCCTTACTTCGGTGGAATTACGTGCCTGGATCTTTCCGTTCGAACGCCCCTTATGCAAATAAACAGCCTTTGTCTTTTTTGTGTTGTTTCAAGAAAATGAAAGTGAACAAACACAAACAAATGGTTTTTCTTCAAATTTAGCCATCCCATACCCCCCCCCCCCCCCCCCCCCCCCCCCAGTGTGAGGAATTGCACAATTCACATTAATAAAGATAAATAACCAGCGTTCGACTGGTCAGTGTTAAACATGTCAGTGTAAAACAGGCCAGTGTAAAGCAGGCTAGTGTAAAACAGGCCAGAGTTAATCAGTGTAAAGCAGGCCAGTGTAAAGCAGGCTAGTGTAAAACAGGCCAGAGTTAATCAGTGTAAAACAGTCCAGTGTAAAGCAGGCTAGTGTAAAACAGGCCAGTGTAAAGCAGGCTAGTGTAAAACAGGCCAGAGTTAATCAGTGTAAAGCAGGCCAGTGTAAAGCAGGCTAGTGTAAAACAGGCCAGAGTTAATCAGTGTAAAACATGTCAGTGTAAAACAGGCTAGAGTAAAACAGGCCAGAGTTAATCAGTGTAAAACAGTCCAGTGTTGATTTGAGGGCCACAGTCACAGTCACAAAGAAGTCACTTCTTTACGTATTTGGTTCATTTTTCAGGGTTTTATTTAACTCCCCGGGTCCCGTGGGGAGCTACCCCGTGGACGTCCCGTAGGCTCTCCCTCAGAAGTAAACCCTGTCCTTCCTCAGGAAGCCCCGGGGTCAGGTGTCACTTCCTGCTGCTCGGCCTCCACCGCGGGCCGCCCCCTCTCCCCCCCGCTCGCCCGGCTCGGGGGCCGAAAGATCGTTGGCTCCGATTGGGCCTTTATCTGCCCCCGGCGGCGTCGCGGGGCGCCGGCGTCGGTGCGGGGCGGGGGGCGGGCGTTTCGGTCCGGGGGGGGGGCCTCTGTGGGCCCTGGGCCAGGGGCGCCGGACCGCCGGTCTCCTCGAGCGGTTCGATGCTAAGCTCAGATTAGCTCTCAGTTCCTCCTCGTCTGCACTGCCTGTAGCCACCTGTACTCGCTGCAGTTGAGTGCTTCTTATGCCATTAGCCCGCTTTCAATTAACTACTCTAATTAACTCAGTTCAATTACTCAGTCACATTTTTT
>CM045896.1:39297279-39344779 GCA_025169545.1 Anguilla japonica
AGAGTCAGAGTCACAGGAGAGTCAGAGTCACAGCTGAGTCAGAGTCACAGGAGAGTCAGAGTCACAGCTGAGTCAGAGCCACAGGGGAGTCAGAGTCACAGCTGAGTCAGAGCCACAGGAGAGTAGGAGCCACAAAGGAATTAGAGCCACAGCTGAGTCAGAGTCACAGGAGAGTCAGAGCCACAGCTGAGTCAGAGCCACAGGGGAGTCAGAGTCACAGGAGAGTCAGAGCCACAAAGGAATTAGAGCCACAGCTGAGTCAGAGCCACACAGAGAAGCTGAATAAAGTGTTTGTGCCCAAGGTTAGGGAGGGGCGGCAGGAGGGAGAGCAGGGGGCCGGGTGGAGGGGGGAGAGTACTAGCCTAAACTCCGCACACCTATTGTCCCACAGTTTCCTTGGCTGCAGAGTGAGGCCTGGCCATCCAGCGGAAGGTAAACAAGAGCTTATCAGAGCTCTGCAGAGGGGCCCAGTGTCCCTGCCCTTTGACCTACCGCTCGCCTGCACCCTCACGCCCAAAACCTCCACCATATAATCACCATCATTATTATTATTATTATTATTATTATTATTATTATTATTATTATTATTATTATTATTATTATTACTATTATTATTATTATTATTAGCACTATTATTATTATTATTATTATTATTGTACTTATTATTATTATTATTATTATTATTATTATTATTATTATTGCTGTCAACAAAATTGAATTCTGCATACTTGGTGGCACTGATTCTGTCACCAGTTCTGGTTCTGTCGTGATTCTGTCCTAGAGTTTGGAGAGCATGAGATCCTGTCCCCATGCGCCGTCACACGCCATCATGCTACTGAGGACTGTCTGTAATCGTTTGTAATATTTACACCCCAACTGAGCTGTTTGTCAGAAACGGCATCGTGGTGGAAACAATACAGAACAGCTCTCAACGTCATACGCATGCACAGAAGTCGCTTTCATTGTATTGCAGATGCTACAGTCATCCTCGTTAGCAACGAAGAGAGAGAGTGAACGCATGATTATTCACGCGCATTTCCGCAAGATTCCGAGCCACCACCCACACTTGGATTTCTCAGATGGCTTGCGTTTTTTTCCCCCAAAAATATAAGTCCATCCAGGTAGATCTGCTGTGGTAATTGAACAAATATTCACTCTGTGTTTTAAACAATACCTTTGACTGTAAAATGATGTGTGTTTACGTTAAATTGTGCATTCAGCACAACTAACTATCACTATTCATAGTGCTCACACTGTTGTGTTTGCGAGAGAATATCAATAAATAGGCCTATGGCTGTAGCGTACGCAACTCAAACTTTACAAGAGGGTAATTTATGATGTTCTATAGGTGGCATCATTTCGCCAAATATTTCCAAGTCAAAATGACAACAGTAATGACATGAAGTGTTCTTTGCATTTATGTATTTAAATTATGTTACAATAAAAAATGGAACATAAAAAAAACGTTTCGGATGCGTTTTGATAGGAGTCTTGGCTTCTTTTGCCTCCACCAAGCAGCCGTCACTGCAGGCCACAAATTCAGAATTCAAACTACCCGAGAAAAAATAAACTCAAAATAAAAGTCAATTTGTAAATTGGCACTAATATTTAAAACAGTATTCTTACCACTTCTTCTTCACTTACAGAATAAACAGCGGTACATCGGACTGATAGCTAAAGCAATCTCAATCTAAAGGTGCATATCCTCTGCTTTTATAACTCTAAAAGAGAATATATAGTCCGTACTGAACTCATGTGAGCACTGTTAGAGGTGATTCAACACAAGTAAATCTGCTGTGGATTTCTTGGCTCTGTTCTGATAAATGTAAATTTCTGTTGTACCCATGTCCTGGGATGTCCCAGAGTATCAAGGCTAATAGAATGAATGAACTGACGTACCCTACCTCATTTGTGAAGAAGCTAAGTATTCCATAAAGATTGCTTCTGGACCATTCACATCCTTAAGAACTTTAAGCCACATTAAGGAAACTTCTAGATCCCCACGTCGACTTCATAATGTTTAATAGTCATCACATGCAGGGCTGCTGAAAATGATTGGTAGTTTGTCATTAGGAAACCTAATCGGCAAGTAATTCCTTAACCCTTTATTGTTCTTAACATTCTAATGCTGATGTCATAATCGCTACTTGTAATTGAATTCTAGAACACTGACATAGAATTCTGAAAAAACATTCCGAATTACCTACTATCCAAAGAGTTGATATGGTATTCTGTTTGACCTTGGTGTCTTCACGTGTTTGCATTTTAAAGCCATTTCTTTTGGCAAATTTTGTCCATCCCACTATTTTACAGGAGTTTGATTTGATCAGAGGATAAGGAGTCAGTCATTTTTTTTCCTCATATAAGCTTAACTAGTTTTTTTCTATGCTGGTTTTCTTAATCTCTATGCAAAATGTTCACATTAAATAATTGTAGATGCTGCCTAAAGTAAAGACTGAAAAATAATCAAAACACTTTTTAATAAACACTGAAGCAAAAGTTATCTACTATGTAAACTAATGAATAATATACTGAAAAAAATACTAAAAACAGAGTTTTAAAAATATACTCAGAACAACATCTGTGTGTGCCGGCTAGCTGTGCTCTTGCCTTCTAATTGGCGGAGAGCCCTGATTGGTTGAGGGGGGAAAGGTTCCCTCCCCTCAGTGGCTGACTTCAGTAGTAGTTGCTGTAGTTCTCTGTGTGTGTGGGGGAGGCGGGGGGGTCAGCCGTGACAGGCTGGCTAAGATAAGGCTGCACAGCGGCATCGTTTATCTGCCCACTGGTATGGGCACAAGTGGGTGGCATTCACCACTGGGGGGGGGGGGGGGGGGGGGGGGTGTTATCTCGGCCAGATTCTAATGAGCCATTTAGGACTCTCACCACCAGCGCCTGCCTGGGGGACCCGCAAAAGGGGGGGGGGGGGTGCGGATGGGGCCGCCACCAGCACAACCCGTACAAGTGCGGCAGAGAGGGTAGCCAAAGTTCTTCAAAGCGCTACGGGAAGGTTAGCGGAGTGGGGCTAACGCAGCGGTGACATCACCCAACCCCGGCCACTGACATTTAAAACTTCAGACGGATGCTGGGCAGTTAAATTCCACCGTAGACAACATCTGCATTACACAAAACGCGCTCAATTTAGATCCTTGTTCTGACAGCACCGCCGGACACGCTCCGATAGGACGACTTCTCGTCAGTTTTTATCTATCGAAGGAAAACGCTTCAATCCAGGAATGCGCTATTCACGAGCGGCGGAAAATTCCCCGGCCGTCCCTCGGATAAACGGCACCGGTAGCGTTTTCAATCCAGCCGGTCCCGCGGGAAGTTACAAGCGTATCAATCATTTGGCGCGAGAAAAAAAAAAAAAAAAAAAAAAAAAAAAAAAAACGCATCCTGCGTCGTATTCGAATCCAGAGCGGAACCCTTCCGCAGTGGCGTGACTCAGCCGAGAGCGGCCGTGGGCCGCCTTCGCCACTAAAAAAAGAAAGAGAACGAGTCGGGAAAGCGGATTGTTAATTGCCGCCGCCAGATAGAAATCGGTCTCCAAGGGCGACAAGCGGTCGCGTCTGGGGGTCTCCCTGTCTGGCCGGGCCGGCTTGTGGAACGGGCTTATTTAGACTCCACACGCCATTCTTCAACAGAGGGAGAGTTTTTTTTTTTTTTACCCCCCCCCCCAGTTTGTTTTTTCCTTTTCGGACTTTCTAAGAGTCCGTCTGTCATCTCCCAGTCTGTGTGCTCCCCCCCCCCCCCCCCCCCCCCCCCCCCCCCCCCCCATTTCCCCACCCGTCACTTTTGACGGCAGGCCAAGATTTCGCAAGTTTTGATGACTTACAGACAGTGCTTTGTCTGTGTGCGTCACTCGGAATTTTTGCGTAGGGTTTTCTTCCTTTTTACGCTGTAACGATAAATGAAGCTGTAGCAGAGTAATAAGTAATCACACGCCATTCATCCTGTGTCCAGCCAAATAAAAGTGATAAGCCCTCTCTCTCTCTCTCCCTCTCTCTCGCTTTGTTTTCTCTCTCTGTCTCACGCTCCCTCTCTCCCTCTCTCTCTCTCTCTCTCTATCTCTCTCTCTCTCTCTCTCTCTCTCTCTCTCTCTCTCTCTCTCTCTCTCTCTCTCTCTCTCTCTCTCTCTCTCTCTCTCTCTTTCTCTGTCTGTTCTTAGATAGTTATATAAGCATCGGCCCATCAGTTGTATTTCCTGAGGATGTAAGTCCTTGTGGCTCTCTGTGACCCCCCCCCCCCCCGCCCGCCCACCCAGCCCCCCCCCCCCCCCCCCCCTCAGGCTCCCCTCCCTCCTCTCCCTAATGGCTTCAGTACTTTTCCTCCTGCCTGCACAGGACTGGCGCTCTGGCCGCTGGGGAGCGGGACAGAGGGGGGCGGGAGATCCGCGGGGGCACGCGGCCGTGAGACAGAAGGCCGACGCGGCGGCACCGTCGCTGGGCAGCCGTAGAGGAAGCTGGGCACAGCCACAGATGACTTAACAAGTCCCTGAGGTACTCCCAGCACCCGACCTGGACTCCCCAACATCAACACAGTTACACAGTCAAACTCAGATGCAGTGGTTGATGGATGGATTAGGCTGGTTGAGCAACTAAGGCTTCAGTTTCGGAAGTCAAAAAAACAAGACCAGGTCAAAACCTATTATATGGCTGGACCGGCTGACCAATGGTGTGACGTCATAACTCGGCCGACCAATGGTGTAACTTACTATATACATCACTCACTCAGTCGGTCACTCAGTCTGTCACAGACATTTGCGTTTGTAGGGCTGGCCCCGCTGTTGCGGTCCAGCCAAAAACTATCAAATCCTTTTCAGACCCAGCAATTCATTTTTGTTCCCTGTGGGAACCTAACTTTGAGAACAGTATACTTTACTATGCTGAAAGATACGCAAGACTACTAAGGGTATTCAATAAAAAATGAAAAAAAAAACTGTTTCCGTTGAAACGTGTTTTTGTTATCCAAGACACTTGCATTATGTCAAAAGTTTTAAAATACTTAAAACTTTTTTTTCTGCCGGTACTCAGGAGGATAAGTTGGTTTACAACAATCGCGACAAGCCTCCTGCACGTGCACCCACGAGGACGCTACTCCGCGCGCATCGCTGACAAACGTGAACTACATGAAATTAAGCAAACAGGCTGAATTAATTATAAATGTAATTATGCTGTCATCAGATAGTAATAATTCATGATAACCTTACAGGCTTAAAAACATCAGGTAATATGTGTCATTATTTTATTTTACACAGTAAAATGTCCAGTGCTAGTTCAGCTCAGTGGTACTTCAACTGTCTCTCCAGTAGAGTTAGAGTTTAATTAACACTGGTAGTGTTTAAATAACATTTGGCATTTTACTGTATAGATTCTGAAGGGTCTGTATTCCTAATAAACTCGACCAGACCTCGGACTGTGCGTCAATACCTGAAATCCGTAAAACGATAATAATCATTTAGAATGACCGCAAACAGGATAGCCTAATTCCGTACCTTTTTTAATGCATGCCTCCTTTGTGTGCTCATAAAAGATGATTGCTTAAAAAGGATTTCCTAGTTATATGAAGCAGTATTTTAGTCTTCATTAAACATTAGTTAAACACTTTCAAACAAAGGATACGTATGCTGGCCCCACACACTGCAGATGCTACAGATGCTAAGCGCGAGACCCAATAGACTCACCTGAGGTCGCGACTGTGAGTGGTAACAGTAGCAGCAGAATGCCGGCGGTTTCCATCGCGCGCGTTCGTGGAGGTTGTAAGCGAGGTGTTGGTTCTAGCCGGTGTCAAGGAGCTCAGGACGCAGACGACACGTGCCAATCGAGAGACAGCGTGACAGTGACTGTGGATGTGGTTCCGATGGTGAGGCGTAGCTACGAAAATCCAGCCTTGATACGTCTTCGGTAGCTGTTGGAGGAGGCGCGCACGAATGACAGTCTATCCATACGACAGATATATGTGTTTCATAGCTCGTATACTCCTGTTTTGAATCACACCCCCCCCCCCCCCCCCCCCCCCCCCTCAAAAAAAAAATCATGAACAATTTTAGTCATCATTATTGTTAATTATTTTCTCCAGAAAGATTATATTAAGTGCGCCGAGATCTCAAATATTTCGAGAAACTTTGATGAATATGAACATTTAAACTTCGATATAATCAACGGTTTAATCACTTCTGTAGGATAAATAAAATAAATTCAGTGCAATTACTGCGCGATCAAAGGACCAGTTCAACTAGCTAGTGATAAATACCCTTTGGCAATAGGAACAACGATTAATATAGACGCACGCGGAATGGAGAATTCAGATTTTATTTTATTTATAATTTTCTACTTCGTTTAAACTACAGTAATTTTCATGACCAACGTCGCGAGATAGGCTACTTATAAGAGGTGTTATTTTCAGAATCACAGCCTGCGTCAGCCTTGTCTTCGATACAGCACAGGGATAGCCAACTGTTTTCTTCTTTTTTCCCCTTTAATATCTTTTTTTTTTTTAACAGCGACCAATACACATTCCCGTAACTATGATTTATCTCCTTGTTTGACAACAAAGGTATCCTCCCGCGAAGAAGGTTGAAGAGCATTCGGGGGGCATTACTTTGTTAGTATTGCGTGCGTAAAAAGTAACCAAGAGTTGAAACAGGGTGCGTTTCATTATTAAGATTTTACTACTTTCCAGTCACACGCTTAGCATGAACAAAAAACACAAACTGCAGTCGTCGGAAACAGGTTCCTAGCTGTCAGAGGGAAAGTCGTAAACTGCATATGCAATATTATCTAACTTTGGCAAAAAGTGTTCTCAAACTGTTCCCTCTACCTTTTAAAAAACGTATTTGCCGTCCGGAACCAAATACTAATATAGGTTAACCTTTCTAATGTAGGCCTAATGCATATTTATTTAATGTCTACATTTTATACGACCAATGACGCGACCATTGTGCTTTCACAAGCAGCCTCTCATTTTTCAATTTTGTGCCAAGGGCCCCAGAGCGCAGGGGTTACTGGGTGGTCAACAAGTGTTGGCCGACTTTATGCGGAAACGGCATGGCGTCGTTTTCTTTAAATAATATTACAATGAAGAGATCTGATAAGCTAGGTGGTCCGTTCTTGTTATGTTAATCAATGTAGAGTGACTGGAAAAGGTTTTTAAACTTTTCGCCAGCAAAAGTAAAAGTAAACTTCTTCCCAAAACCAAAATTTCGTACATATCCTTGAGATAGGATAGTCTTAATATAATGGGTAGTCCATATGCATTAGATAGATAACGATTAATAACCCAACCGTGTCAATAGAAAATCGTGTCATAAGAGAGCACGTTTAGGATATCAATTTATTGAATTAGTCCCATGTGGAAAATACACCTTATGTGCCGTTTCAAAACCGCCCACGTTTGTGTTGAAGCGAAACAGATGTAACTACTTCTTTGAAAACACAATACATATGTGATTTTTTTATGTTCAAGTTAGATTTAAAACGTAATATTATCCACAGTGGCATTTTTGCGCTGTTCCGAAATTCAACGGTCAGGAAATTGCAAAACAACAAAAAAGTATAACTAAATATTCCCCAGAGAGAACTGAATAATACAATCCGTATCCTTCTCCACGACCTTTTATCCCTCAGTGAAACAATTCGCACTCATGACCCCGGCTTACCGCAAAGTGTTCGCTCTTGTTCTTAATAATAATTACAGCGGTCATTGGTATGACGACAGGAATAAAATCGTAAAATGAAACTTACATCCTTAAGCAGAACGGCCCAAGCAGGCGTTTTGTAAATCCGCGCGCACGGAGGCGAAAGGACGGTCCTTTTCTCAAAGTTAATCTACAGACGGAGCGACGGTAGACTGCCGTTTGTACCACCCACCGGTCTCTCGGGCGCGCACACAGAAAAGAGGGCCAACCCGGAGCAGCACGCGCTGTCGAATGGGAGTCACTGAGAGATGTCCGGTAGTGTTACCCCTGGTCGAAACTCGCAGAGGGAAGGAAACGGGTGAATCAATGGACCTGTGTGTGTGTTTTTTTTTTTTTTTTTTTTTTTTGGGTTCATTCAGTTGAATTGTATGTGACGAATAGCTGTCACTTAAACGTTCTTTATATATATATTTAATTTAATTACCTTTTTTCAACGGAATTAAACAACCATGTATCACAATATTGAACTTTTTTATGTTGATTAACCAGCAATAAAGTTATTATTTGTGTAGCCTACTGTCCGAGATCAATATTACCACTCAGTCTTAATTCTGCAGTTATAGTTACCTTAGACATAAACAGACAACCTTGATACGTGCGGTGTGTTTCACGTATTTGGAAGATAGAACAGTGCCAAAATTAGCTTTCTCATACCCTTGTAGAGCTAGAACGTGATTACGCCGTACAGCGCCCCCCTGAGACGAATGCAGGCAATGCAACACAATGAATTGTCCAGCGCCGTACAACATTTAATTTAAAAAAAATAGTTTAGTTATTGCTGCAATTCGGAACACACTTGGAACGCCAAAACAGTTCCCGAAGCCTTGTTCAATTTCAGATTTCACACTATACATTGAGTGAAAATGTACTCAATGTTATCTGTAGTTCAATCAGTCGACCCCCGGAGTTTTAGGCTACGCGTGAATCATTGCGTGAGGAAGAATACAGATTCAGATGCTGCAGAACGTAATGGCAACATTTCGGCCTTTGTCTCGTAAAATTTCTTTCTAAACCAGTGAATGTATGAGCAGCATGTGGCACGAACAGGGAACTGAGTTTACTGAATTGGGACCTGACAGGCTGTTTATATTTAATTTGTAGCCTACAGTTTTCATTTGCATAGCCGTTGTTATTTTCAGGCGGAAACAGAAATGATAAAAGAAAAGAAAAAATACTTCAATCATTTCATATGTTCGGTTTTAGGACCCTTTTTGTATGATATGTATCTTTTTTATACACCATCTAAAACAAGTTTTGGCAGGTTCTTCATTTTTAAAAATATTGTAGGTCCTGGACCATCCAAATAAAGTTAAGGCACTCTGCTATGTAGAAAAGTTTTAAAAGCTTTTATAAAGTGTATATATATATATATATATATATATATATATATATAATATATATATATATATATATATATATATATATATATATATATATATATATATATAGTGTGTGTGTGTGTGTGTTTCCCTAAACTATATTCTCACGTGGGGAATGGATAGTCAGTAATACTGCTTGGGCCTATCCGGTACCAAGATCAATACAACCTAAAACATACGGGAATATATATATTAAGTTGGCCTATTCATTAAAAAGAACCTTTTCTACTTTCCTGCTTAATGTTTCAGTAAAGTGAGCAGCTGAATGTCAGACGGGTAAATACGAAAGGTTATTTGTTTGTTGCGGTTATATTTCACCCGGGGAAGGTGGTTGTTTGGACATGTATAACCCCCTCTCCCCTGTCAAGGGCGATTGAAGTGAATACAGGGCTCATAACCGAAATGTGATAAATAAACAGTCTTTGATTGCATAAGACATATGCGCTGGTCTGGTTTCCGCGCATAGTCATGCTTTTGAGGAGGCTGAGAAGCACCGGCCATTCATCAGCGCAGACAGACGCCCTTTTTATGGCGCGTCTCGGGCGGGTATAACGGCACGTACGCAGCCGCCGTGAAGCCGACGCGTCCAGCCCAACCTCCCCGCTCTCCGAGAGCCTCCGCTTTGTTGATCTAAGCAGTTCAATAACAGGAAACGATCCGCGGCCGGCGGCCACCGTCTGTCAGGCTGAGAGAGACCAGGGCTCTGCGACAGCGTCACCGCTTCTTATGTCATCAGCGACTGCGCGTGTGTCCACGCGCCAACCAGCAGTCTTCCTCAGGGCTGGAGTCTGGCCTGAGTGTGCGTGCGTGCGTGTGTGCGCGTGTGTTTGTGTTTGTGTGTGTGGGTATGCAGTGGACAGCACTGCAATCGATACTATAGCCTACAGTTAAACTCAAGAGCAATAGTTACTCTCTTTACCTCAGTGATGACGTTGTTGTGATGAATATGTTAACAAGTGTTGCTGGTTTATGGCAACGGCTCATTTCCATATGAAGTTTCGCAAATATGTACAGTTGTAGCTGAAGGAGAATGGAGATGACGTCATACAGCTGTGCAACAAATGCGTCTGGTCTGCTTGTCTGACTGTGATATTTTAAGGGGGGAACATTCACCGTTTGATATTGAGATAACCTGTAGTTTGAAGTACAGCTCACTAACCTCTAACTATCGTGACATTTTTGCTAAGTTAACTGTCTCAATTAGATGTAATGACATGCAGTGGCATGCTCTTAGTCCATTATTTTTATTTTATGGCGTGTTTTTGACCCGTTTCCAAGGCAATATAAAAATATACACCTGATGTGTGATACAATCTCGCATTGCTGTAGGAGACTTAGATATTGATTAGTTCGGTTAGAAATAAAATATTTTAAATGAGTTCAGATTGGTGCAGGTCTTTCTTTTGAGGGGTTTCCAAAATGGTTTTTAGGCTGTAGTCAGCTTATATCAATTTTTGATGGTGTTTTATTAAAACTGGGGTTTTACGCCACGTACCGGTTTACCGATTATCTTTAAGGATTTGCACATGCAAATTATATTTTGAGACAAACTGGGTAACAAAAGTAACGACATAGAAGAGAATGGAACACAGACCTTGTGAACCATCGGAATGAATTTTACCACTGTCGGCTGCAGAACGCGAGTTTTGCCTTATCTGTTTGTTGACATTTAAGGACCACTCGATATCGGACCGGCTTTATCATTGGAAGAATTCAAGTTGGAAAATCCCCAGGTCAGCTTAACTTTGGAAATGACCCTGCCCCCCTTTGGTTTCCTTGTTGGGGAAGTCAGGTCAAGTATCCTGCACAAATAGTTATTTTCTTGGTGGGTTGCCATGCTGGAAGACATTTACAGATCCCCCAAATGTAGGAATTTGAAAGAGAACTTGTGTGGAAAGCTTTAGGATCGAAATGCAGGAGATATGATAGGTGAAAGATTTTACATTTATGTTTGGGGACTTAAGTCGGGAGATTTTTCTGCAACTCATTTGTACATTGGGGGTGTCTGAGTTATATTTTGGGGGGATTCAACGACGCATCTGGCAACGCTGTTTAATAGCAGAAAACATGCTTATAGAAGCTGTTTCATAACCGTACATCCTTTCCAGTCGGCACATCCTCTCTGCGAAGCACCTTTTCCTGTTCCTCATCAGGAGGGGGGCGCAGCATCGAGCTATAGAGGACCTTGGAGGATAGCAACTGGTTGCCGCAGGAAAGAGCTTCCAGAGATTTTTCTGGAATGCCGTTTCGTGAGGCTCGAGATGAAGGAAGTCCGCACTCAGCGCTCGTGCCAAGAAGTTAGACTTTTCAGATGTGTTTGTGCTCTGATCTTCGTAGTCTGTTGGGTTCGCCGAGAGTTCATTGAACACGTAAAGAATGCGCCAAACACATTTTGTAGCTACCGATGAAGTTATTTAGTGGATGACCAGGTCTTAATTTCAGTTTTTGAACTTAACATTGAACTGAACTGTAGTTCGTGCGCATTCTGTTTCGTAGTGACCTGTTGTCATGCATTTATTTTAGGAGTAAATGTGTTATTATCCATATGCACCTCAAAAGGTGGTATACCTTTCAAGAGACTATGGTAAGCCCTACTCCATAGCTATGCCACATACCATATTTTATTTATTCATTCTTCATCATATGGCAGTGGCCAAATACACAGAATAACATGCTATGTTTGGTATGTCACGTTAAAACGAAATGCTTCAATTACCATCTTATATATTATACTGTTGTTGTAGTAAGCTACAAATATTATGTAGCCTACTCAAATGTTAAATGTTTGCATCCAAGCACTTGTGTTATTGTAACCCCACAAAGAATGAAGTTCTTTATTCTGTTTCATAATAAAATCAACCCTCTTTTTCCAACTCTATTTGATCAAAATAGCTATTCTCTGATCCTGCATCAGTGTCATTGATATCAAGAGGAAAATGTCTGACAGAAACATTCTGATTACGAGAGTACGTTAGCCCTGTGTTTTTTAGTATAGTTTTGTGTTAATGGGGAACCGGTGTAGGTATTGGCCATAACAACCTTTATGTGCCAGCACTGGCAATAATTAAAGGGGGGAAATACATTCTTAGAACTACAAAAGGGTAAGTCGGATGTTATGCATTGTGAGCGACATGCTACAAGAATGCGTTCGCTAGTGAACAGCAGTGCAGCTCACATTGTTGCCGGCTATCTTTTCAAAGTGCCTGTTCTGCAGTTAGTTTATTGTCACTGTGAGTAACAGGATGTTTCGTTGATTTTTTTTTTTTTTTATTTTTTTAAACCCCGTTTTTAAAATCATCTCAAGTAGTTCAGAAACAAATTTTGTATTTCAAGGCCGCTGGAGTGGTGGCAGCACTTCAACATCGTATTAACCTCAACGGTGAAGTGTTTCTTAGCAACGCCGCATGCACGGATGCTTGTTTACCCCACTTGTGCTTTGTACAGAGACTGATAAGGGTCTGGCAAGTACACTGATTATATGTGTTTGTCCCAGGCAGTTGCTGCTTTGATGCATGCAGAGACCATGTTCTGTTTTGCGAAGTAGTTGTAATTACTTTAAGAAACTCATAGAAGTAAAGTTTCCTCTTTTAAGCAAGCTACTCTCCAGTAGAGGGCACTATTTACTTATTTTGCCATCTCGTTCTGTCCATGCAAAAGAATAGATAGTGGAAAGTGTGTTAACGTGTAACCTATTACGTGTAACGTGTAATCCTATCAAGTGTAAATATGAATATTTATGCATTCAATAAACATATACTGCAGTGTTATTAAAATGATGCACAAATCTGCTTTGACCCAGTTTAAAATGATAAAAATTTTTTAGTAATTTGTGTTTGTAAATGAAGGCTATGTTCACGTATCATCATATAACATTTACATTGTTCTAATCATATAAAGGTGCATGAAATCAATACTGCAAAAATATATATAAATGAGTCATAACAATTTTAAAGAGCAAGAGAGCAACTTATACACGGAAACAATATAAAGTTCTACATTCCAACGCACTTGTTTCCCTGTAAAGACTCTGCTTCAGTACAGTAAAAAACTGAAAACTAACTTGGCCTGTATTACAGGTTGTAAAACTACCTTGTACAATACTGCAGTTATGTGACCTAGCTTACTTCTGCAAAGAACAATCATTTGCTTTAAGCAACGTACAGTTGGCATTCAATTCACGTTTCAAGTTGCACAGGTAATGAGACTGACCAAGTATTTGCTGCGTTTTGGATTAATTTATAAGTGAACTTTGCATGTTTGTTGCCTTTAGCGTAAGTGTGACTTTGTGCGCATAGTTTATATGTTAAGTGACATATAGACATAGAAGGTGTGCTCTCCACCAAGATGTCAGTTGGCTACATACCGCATATAATACGTAATTCCAACAACATGAGTCGGTAATTTTCAGCCCTGGTCCTGGATAGCCAGAGTCCGCAGAGTTTAATTTTCCGATTTCCTCTTAAAAATACTCCAATTAAAAAAAAAAAAATTCAGATCCAAGAGACCAGGCAAGGTCAATGAACTATGTAACCAACTATTTTAATTGGTCAATTAGGCAGTGAATGACGAAGAAAAAGTGTGGACCAGGGACGAGGTCGACTGACATAAATCCTTTGAAAATGTGTGTTGCAGAAATCCGGCATGGCTTGCATTAACGTGGGGTTCTCCTGTAGGTTAATGTGGGGTTCTCCTGTATGTTAATGTGGGGTTCACCTGTAAGTTAATGTGGGGTTCTCCTGTATGTTACTGTGGGGTTCACCTGTAGGTTAACGTGGGGTTCTCCTGCATGTTAATGTGGGGTTCCCCTGTAGGTTTATGTGCGGTTCTCCTGTATGTTACTGTGGGGTTCTCCTGCATGTTAATGTGGGGTTCCCCTGTAGGTTTATGTGCGGTTCACCTGTAAGTTAATGTGGGGTTCACCTGTATGTTACTGTGGGGTTCACCTGTAAGTTAATGTGGGGTTCACCTGTATGTTACTGTGGGGTTCACCTGTAAGTTAATGTGGGGTTCACCTGTATGTTACTGTGGGGTTCACCTGTAAGTTAATGTGGGGTTCCCCTGTAGGTTTATGTGCGGTTCTCCTGTATGTTACTGTGGGGTTCACCTGTAAGTTAATGTGGGGTTCTCCTGTATGTTACTGTGGGGTTCACCTGTAGGTTAACGTGGGGTTCTCCTGCATGTTAATGTGGGGTTCCCCTGTAGGTTTATGTGCGGTTCTCCTGTATGTTACTGTGGGGTTCTCCTGCATGTTAATGTGGGGTTCCCCTGTAGGTTTATGTGCGGTTCACCTGTAAGTTAATGTGGGGTTCACCTGTATGTTACTGTGGGGTTCACCTGTAAGTTAATGTGGGGTTCACCTGTATGTTACTGTGGGGTTCACCTGTAAGTTAATGTGGGGTTCACCTGTATGTTACTGTGGGGTTCACCTGTAAGTTAATGTGGGGTTCACCTGTATGTTACTGTGGGGTGCACCTGTAAGTTAATGTGGGGTTCACCTGTATGTTAATGTGGGGTTCTCCTGTAGGTTTATGTGCGGTTCTCCTGCATGTTAATGTGGGGTTCTCCAGTATGTTACTGTGGGGTTCACCTGTAAGTTACTGTGGGGTTCACCTGTAAGTTAATGTGGGGTTCACCTGTATGTTACTGTGGGGTTCACCTGTAAGTTAATGTGGGGTTCACCTGTATGTTACTGTGGGGTTCACCTGTAAGTTAATGTGGGGTTCACCTGTATGTTACTGTGGGGTTCACCTGTAGGTTTATGTGCGGTTCTCCTGCATGTTAATGTGGGGTTCTCCAGTATGTTACTGTGGGGTTCACCTGTAAGTTACTGTGGGGTTCACCTGTAAGTTAATGTGGGGTTCTCCAGTATGTTACTGTGGGGTTCACCTGTAAGTTAATGTGGGGTTCACCTGTATGTTACTGTGGGGTTCACCTGTAAGTTAATGTGGGGTTCTCCTGTATGTTACTGTGGGGTTCACCTGTAAGTTAATGTGGGGTTCACCTGTATGTTACTGTGGGGTTCACCTGTAAGTTAATGTGGGGTTCTCCTGTACATTTCCAGACACAGATCCAGCAAAGACAGGCCCAGGGAGTCAGGGAGTTCGGTCAGAGACGTGAAGGTGGCATTTTAATGGCAGACACAGAACAGGGATGGGGTGAGAGAGCTTTTATGAAAAGAGAAGAGGGAACAGGGGGAACGGGCGACGGCGGACAGATGATGGGTGCGCAGGCGTCGGTCCTCGGCGGCGGAGCGGCGGGACGGGGCGGGGCGGGGCGGGGCCGGGGCGGGGAGTCAGGGTAACGGCGCTCCGGCGTCGAAGCGACGCTCGAATTAAGGCAGAGATGAGCCTCCGAGGCCCGGCGGCGGCCCCCGGCCGTCGGTCAGCAGTTCGTATCGTTGAGGTGGGAAAATTTAAAAAATAAAAAAAGAGAGTTCCTCGCGCGGGGGCGGCTTTACTTCAAGCTGTCGATGGCTTTGGCTACGTTGCTGAACACCTCGTCCACAGAGCCCTCGGAGTCAATCTGCAGAGACGGAAAGGTGATAACATAAGGAACAGACCTCTGCAGACACGCTGGCCACACCCGCACAGGGAATATACCTGCACACCTGGACACAGGGGAATATACCTGCACACCTGGACACGGGAATATACCTGCACACCTGGACAGAGGGGTCTATACCTGCACACCTCGACACAGGGGAATATACCTGCACACCTCGACACAGGGGAATATACCTGCACACCTCGACACAGGGGTCTATACCTGCACACCTCGACACAGGGGAATATACCTGCACACCTGGACACAGGGGTCTATACCTGCACACCTCGACACAGGGGAATATACCTGCACACCTCGACACAGGGGAATATACCTGCACACCTCGACACAGGGGTCTATACCTGCACACCTCGACACAGGGGAATATACCTGCACACCTCGACACAGGGGAATATACCTGCACACCTGGACACAGGGGAATATACCTGCACACCTGGACACAGGGGAATATACCTGCACACCTGGACACAGGGGAATATACCTGCACACCTGGACACAGGGGAATATACCTGCACACCTCGACACACCTGCACACACAGGGGAATATACCTGCACACCTCGACACAGGGGAATATACCTGCACACCTCGACACAGGGGAATATACCTGCACACCTGGACACAGGGGAATATACCTGCACACCTGGACACAGGGGAATATACCTGCACACCTCGACACAGGGGAATATACCTGCACACCTCGACACAGGGGAATATACCTGCACACCTGGACACAGGGGTCTATACCTGCACACCTCGACACAGGGGAATATACCTGCACACCTCGACACAGGGGTCTATACCTGCACACCTCGACACAGGGGAATATACCTGCACACCTGGACACAGGGGAATATACCTGCACACCTGGACACAGGGGAATATACCTGCACACCTGGGACACAGGGGAATATACCTGCACACCTCGACACAGGGGAATATACCTGCACACCTGGACACAGGGGAATATACCTGCACACCTCGACACAGGGGAATATACCTGCACACCTGAACACAGGGGAATATACCTGCACACCTCGACACAGGGGAATATACCTGCACACCTCGACACAGGGGAATATACCTGCACACCTGGACACAGGGGAATATACCTGCACACCTCGACACAGGGGAATATACCTGCACACCTGGACACAGGGGAATATACCTGCACACCTCGACACAGGGGAATATACCTGCATACCTGTGTACCGTAACCCTGGAGTATATACCTGCATTCTGTGTGGAGTTAGCGTGTTCTCCCCGTGTCCGTGTGGGTTTCCTCCGGGTACTCCGGTTTCCTCACACAGTCATTGACACAGACATGGAGGTTAGGCTAATTGGAGACTCTAAATTGCCCATGGGTATGAGTGTGTGAGGGAATGGTGTGTGTGCCCTGCTATAGATTGGCGGCCTGTCCAGGGTGTATTCCTGCCTCCCGCCCAGTGTATGCTGGGATAGGCTCCAGCACCCCCTGCGACCCTTCTCAGGATAATCGGGTATAGATAATGGATGGATGGATGGATGGATGGATGGATAGACCTTTACTGGGTTGTAGCATTCAGTGTTCATTCACTTAGGAGGCCGTTATAGGGAAGTGTTCACTGAGCTGTCGGATATGCTTCAGAGTGACCTGAGAGTCCACCTCTAGTGAGCGAACGCGCCCACACGCAGCTCTAACGGGGTTTATCGCCCCCTGGTGGGCTCTATGGCTGGGGCACTTTGTGGTTGCTGTTCCAGTGCTTTTGCTTGTTTCCAGTTGTCCTCTCTGCTACGATGCTAGCGTATTGCAGTAGAGCACACCTGGGTCAAATACGTACTTGTTTTGGATTCAAATACTTTTCTGTGCTCTATTGATCTTGCCTGGTGTAACTGAGCCTGGCAATATTGACCAGAAGGCGGGATTTGCACTTTTTGAGAGTATTTCATTGGTTCCCATACACCAGACGAGATCAGTAAAGCGTAGAAAACCATTTGAATCCAAAACAAACAGACATTTGACCCAGGTCTGCAGCAGAGCTTTAATAGAGAATCGTGTGCAGGACCATGTTAAATACGCTTCAGGGACTATTCCCGCTTTATCTATAACCCGCCGTATAGCTAGCGATCGCACAGCAAGCCATTCTCGGCCTGCGTACGAGCGCGTGCTAACTGCGTGACGGACGTGAACGGAACGTTCCGGAAGGCGCGGCGGCGGCGGCGGCGGCTCACCTTCCTGACGATGCCGCGGCCCTCGTAGAAGGCGATGACGGGCTCCGTGGCCTTGTAGTACAGGTCCAGGCGCTTCTTGATGGTCTCCTCGTTGTCGTCCGGCCCTGCCGCTGGTCTCGCCCCTCTTCATCAGCCTCTTCACCATGGTCTCCGACTTGGCGTCGATGTACAGGAGCAGGGAGGGCGCCCCGATCTGCCGCACACACCCCACAACGCGAAAAACCCCACGTGAGCCCACCGGGACAAAACGGCAACCCGACAGAAAAAAAGTTTTTTCGAGTATGAAGTTTTTTTGACATAATAGAAGTGTCTTGCACTCGTTGCAGTGAAAGTATTTTCAAAAATGTAATATTTTTATTGAATGACCGATGTAGCATAGGTTTTAGCACAGAAGAATGTGTGATTCTTGAGATTAAGGCCAGGGACACATGTCCCCTACAGGGGACAAAAATGAACTGCCGGCTCTTCGGAGGTTAATCTCTCTCTCTCTCTCTCTCTCAGATTCTCAGATTTTGTCTCATCCAGATTCAGACAGGCTTCAACGGCACGACTACACACTGTGTGTCGCCAAAGTAAATAATATCTTCACAGCATTTTAACAAATGAACGCAGATGATTGCTAAAATAAACAGGGACAGGTGGTGTGTTCCTATCAGTCTAAATTTCCCTCCCTCTCTTTCTCGGCGCGTACCTTCTTCTCGAACTCCTCGCCCTGCTTGACCTCGCGGGGGTAGCCATCGATCAGGTAGCCCTTGGACACGTCGGCCTTGGCGATCATGGCCTCCTTAATCATGTCCAGCACCGTATCCTGCAGAAGCAAAAAAAGGGACAGTCACGTGACCAAAGAGTCACATGATCTACCTCAGCAGAGATGACTCACCTCCCCCACGGGCAAACTACAGTAAATACACACTAGTTCATTTGTAACTGGGCACAAAATATTGCAATTATTTTGAAAGCAAATAAACAGGAGCAAGAAGGAAAAAAAGATTTCCCCTGCTAGTATTTCTGAATGGGTGTTACGGTGTATTTAAAGGAATGATTAATTGGGGCAGCCATATACATTTTAAAAATAAATTTATTCAGGAGGCAAATCGATTATAACCGAACCTAGGAATTGTCTGGATTCATGCTGGTAACCTGGGGGGGGGGGGGGGGGTGTATTGATGGGCAGGTTTGCTCACCAGGGGGACCAGCTCTCCCTTCTGCATGATGGCGGACAGCTGCTTGCCTCTCTCGGACCCCGAGGCCACCTCCGCGCGGAGCAGGTCGCCTGAGGACAGGTGAGTGTAGCCATACTTGGCCACCACCTTCTCACACTGGGTGCCCTTCCCTGAGCCAGGACCACCTGTGAGTGTGTGTGTGTGTGTGTGTGTGTGAGAGAGAGAGAGAGAGAGAGAGAGAGAGAGAGAGACAACAAGTGTGTGTGTGAGAAAGAGAGAGAGAGAGAGAGAGAAAAGTGTGTGTGTGTGTGTGTGAGAAAGAGAAAGAGAAAGAAAGTGTGACAGAGAAAGTGTTTGTGACAGAGAGAGAGAGAGAGAGAGAGAGAGTGGGTGGAGGGGTATGAAATAAATAAGGATCAGATTTTCAGGGAACATTAATTTGAGCAAACACTTTACCTGTTGTTAATTTGTTCACATCAATTTTTACGTACTTGATCTTTTCTTTTTTTTAAAACTTTCTGCTCATTTCAACTGTATTAACAACATAAAAAACCTGTAGACTCCCATTGGAAATGCCTTAAGACTATGTTACTGTGATCATTTTTTGTTCAGGAATTGTGCACATGCGCATCTGAACATGAGAAGTTGTATGAATGTTTTGTCATGCATTTTCCGAATAACTTATTAATAATCACAGAAATAGAAAGGTCTGTCGATAACAAGGAATATAGGGGTCCCAAGCAACTGTGATTAATTCATTTGTAAACAAGAATTTTAAGTTGCCTACACGCCTACACCATTTTTTTAAATGTAAAAGTATAACAACATAATATACTAAAAGTACCAAAAATATGATTTTTATATCACGTATAATCATTTTGACTCACCCACAACAAAGATGATCTTGGCGTTCTTCAGTTTATCTGAAAGAAAAATAATATATAGACACAAAGCTGTGAGCGACATTCACAGACAAGTATTCACAGTGTACTGCTGAATGTTTAAAAGAGAAACGATACGCGCACCCTCTGCTCATTCCCGCAAAAGACGGCGAATTCAAAAATATTTCGTCAAAGTACCGCTTCATAGTTTTTTTGTGTTGCCTACGCACTAGACGTTTCTGTGAACACTTTAATCTACAGACACGCTCAATAGTGACAATGTAAAAAGGGTGAATAGTTGACAGTCTGTTTTTTAAGATGCGGTTGGCTTTACTTTACGGAAATGTCAACAACAACGAGAAAACAAACTGCTTGTAAATGATGCGTTTACCATTCCTCCCGCGACAAGATGTAGCAAGTCTGCAGCCTGCATTCTAGACATTACTAAAACGGTAAAATAAAAGGCAGCAGGCGAATGAAACAAAAGCTGATCTTCAAACAGCAAGCTAACTTTATCACAGTCCTCCCGTTGCCGCACTGCTCAGCCACAGTGGACTACCTGCTCTCTCCGACGGATGAACTGACACATTCGATGAACAGCCCTGTCCCATAGCCGATACGTTCGGAAAAAAACTCTGCCTCAGCTACTCTGTATCGGACTTTTGTCGTCTTCTGACCAAATGAAAACACACCGCCTTGCCATGGAAACGGTTGTTAACCACAATACAGTCGTTTTAAACTGCTTCAAAAGAAGAAAAAAAACTTGACATCGCTCTGGCACGTGGTAATTATTTTGACAGCTTACGCTTCACTGTCTTTAAATTAAATTAAAAAATTAAAATTAAAATTAAAATTAAAATTAAAATTAAATTTAAGTAAAGTGATATGAATGTGGAGACATTACCCATGCAGGCATGTTCAAAAATGTACATACGATGTTGCCTATGCACCATACGCTTGGGAAGCTGTTACAAAAAAAATAAAGACGGACTGTCCAGTAATATCTTTAGGTCATGAGACTTGGAAAACTTCCACAACTGGGGCTTCAGCGCGTGAGACAGGAAGGGCAGCCTACTGCAAAATACAGCAGCACTAATCAAATAACGATTGCGCAATGAGTGTCCGTGTACTGTAGATGAACACACCAGTCTTCATATTATTCAATTTCCATGTCACAAATGACACCATTGTACTGAAGTACAGAATTAAGGTCCAGTGCTTGTGTGATAAGGTCCCAGTAAATCTGTGTGTGCACGCGCGCATGCGCGTATGTATTAGAGTCTTACATTCGCGTACATATTTTCTACCACAAGAGGGTGGTATAAACTAAGGTAAATCAACCATAGGGTTCTTCACACTGCGTCTTTGACGCAGAATGTAACAGCCCAGGTTACAGAGATATAACACTGTTGAGAATAAGAAACCGCTCAGAGAAGAGAAATCAGATAATTACCTGACATGATGATCTGTTAGGTTTGAAGGTATACTTCCAACTGCTGAGAAAGAGAGAGAGAGAGAGAGAGAGAGAGAGAGAGGGATTGGTTGTTATTATTTTATTTGGCTGGACACAGTAATGGCATAGCATTACTTTGCTACAGCTTAATTTTGCATTAAAATGTAAAAAGGGAGAAACCTCTACCACGTATGTTAAGTCTAGTAGAGGCTACAGCACGTTATGTAATCCTAGAACTAAGCACTAACGGTGGCTGAGTGTGCCATACCTTTAATATAGCCCTACTTAACAATAAAGCACTACTGGGGAGAAACCACAAAGAACAAAGCATTTTAAATTTACAAAACACAGAAAAACAAAACAAATAAAAACTTTTCTGGAACGAAAACCTCTAATATTCCAAATAGAACTTGAAACTACAGATGTAGGAAACAACTCAATGCAACGCAAAAGGATAATGAATTAGTTTCCAATCACATAAAGCCTCCACTGTACATTTACATACACTATATTTCAGAATTTATCAGATGCTATTTTTCAAAGCAACATACGCAGATTATTTTATTTGTGCATTTATTGCCACCTGAACAATACAGACAGCCAGGCATTCACTGAAGCAATTTAGATTCAGTACTTTGCTCAAGGGTACAACGGCAGCGTCAGACACAAACAACACCCACTTCCTTTAAGTTTAAAAGCCTAGTTTCCAAAGCGTTGTGCTGCACTGCCGCCCATCCACAGCCGATCGGGAAAGATGGCTTCCCAAGAGACAGGCAAACTGCTATAGACCATCATTCCTATGGAAGGCATCCTCTCCTTTAACCAGCTCATTTAGGAGATAGCATAGCAGGCCTAGGTGTCTTACAGTAAACAGCTTTTTATGGTGCATATTGTATATGGTCCTGTAGGCATATGTATCTAAATGTTTTGTTATTATTTGAGTTGTATAGTGTTTCTTTTTTCATTGCTTACATTGTTTATTGCGTTATCTGCGCTCACACAGAAGAAAAACGTAAACTTTTTTCACATGACTAATATTGGAATTTGAATCGGAATATGAACCGTATAACTGACATAATTTCTGTCTCCAGGGCAAACAAGACACTAGTTTTTCAGGGTGGGGGTTGGCATAAAGCAAAGAGTCCCCTGCATGAAAAGGAAATTCCAAATTAGCAGTCAAGGAGCCGCACCCCCCTCCCCTGCCACAACCCTAAAACTGTGAGGGTATGTGAGTAGATTACCAATGGCAACTGGCGCACACATCCTCCTGAGGGAAAACAAGTGCCATAAAACTCAACACACCAGGCGTGAAGTCCATCCAACAGAGAGCATGAGGCAGTAATTCTAGACAGCTGTGGACATCATAAAATGTTCCAACGGCCAAAATAGCCAAAATAAGCCGGTCTTACACCTGCCTAATTCCATTCTGTCATGCCCAGGCCACTTATAGTACCAGCTTTACTATGCCATGTTAACCACTTGCATTAGTAATAGGAATTATTAGGGTGTTTGTGTGTGTGTGTTTGTGTGTGTGTGTGTGTGTGTGTGTGTGTGTGTGTTTGTGCGTGTGTGTGTGTGTGTGTTTGTGAGTGTGTGTGGGGGGGGGGGGGGGTGGGTATGTATACGATTAAAGCAAATAAAACCGGTGAGTACGCAGATTATTCGCCCCTTCATCTGGATTCTTGGATCTAAATCAGTTCAATCAGTTGCTGTTTTTAGGGTTGACCTTTCACCCCAGCATAGCAGATGGCTCACCAAAGAGTCAAAGGCAGATTTCGACTGCAAAATATTGTGGGCGTGTCCCAAGGCTGGCAGAGGGGAGGAGACGTCGTCACGGCAGCATGGCGAGCACAGCCGGTTTTGGGTATTAGGTTTTAGGCCATCGCCTAGCGCTTCCATCTGATACCCCACGCCCGTCTCGTCCACAATCGCAACCCCAAATTACCCCCCACCCCCCCCCACCCCAGCCCTCAGGCCCCAGTCGCAACACCCCACCCCACTTCCAGTGCCTGGAATGGGATTTAACTCAAAAAGAGACTAATTTAACTCAGTAGAGACTAATTTTGCCCCCAAATAGTTTACAGCTGGCCCTGGCGGGAAGTGAAACGCGAGGCGGACCAGGCCAACCTCGGCTAACCTGTCCTGAGTCATGTGACCGTGAGAATGTGTCGCGCTGTCGCGTCACCATGGAAATAGCTTCCCCTTGCCTTCCCCTCAGGCCAGGAGTGGATGAGCAGAGGTCTGGGCACTGAATGCTCCCCTTTGAGTTCTGTATAAGTTACTTACTGTTGACCTCACCTCAACACTTTACACAGTTTTTTTTGCTTTTTAAATATTTTGCTTCATTTCCTTTTCAATATTGAATACTGAATCTGATGATGATGATGATGATGATGATGATGAATGTAGTACTACACAACTGGAAAAATTGCAAGGGACACATCCCACGGGATACTGAGAAATACCTGATTTGTCCCCTCCAATAATGACCAAATCCCAGAGTGAAATGTTTCTCTTTTTGGGACTGTCCCCCCCTCATTGAGAAACGCTCTGGTCCAACAGGTCTCACTGAACAGGTACCCACCCCACACCGCATTGCATTTTCCAACCCTGTCATAAACCAGTATTTATGATGGACCTCTTCAGTTAAATAGCAGTTATTTACTGGCCAATGGCATGCCATCACAACTTTCCCACTATTCAGTCTATGGGTGTTTATCTGTACCGAGATTATTGAGAGTTTGGACTTGAGTTCTTGTGAAGAACGTCCTTGCCACGTTTCCATGGGACACCACACTTCCAAACACACAGGGACAGAGAACATCACTCCATCCATGTAGAACTATGTCCTCAAGAGCTTGAGAGCCGTTCACAGTGTCAGATGTCGGTTGAAAAAGCCAAAGGTCAATATTTCATTGATTAAAAATGAAAACGAATAGATTTGTTGATGTGTACCTTCATATCATAGTCTGTTTAAAATCATTGAACATCCGGAGCGCATTCCAAGATTGCAAACAGTAGCTGGCTAACAGCGAGTCCGCTACTTGCTAACTAGTCTCTTGTGAATGGTGTGTATTAACTTCGCTTGCAAACCAACTGTGATGCTATGCTAAAATTTCATTCGAGTGTCAGAAAGCATCCATGTTGTTAATCTAACAGTTCCCTAGATTCAGTCATTCCTTAGAGACTAAAAATGCGTGCTGATGTAACGCTCACAGCTCACAAACTGTACGGGAAATGGCCCCGCCCCACAATCTCCACACCAAGGTTATGCCCTTGCAAATGCTGAAGGGCGGGGCATTATTGCTAATGTACATAATGTACCACACTAAGTACTCTGTTTAACCCTTTGAAGAGTATGATTTGTGGAATTTTTTTTCTTCAAAATTCTAAGTCAATGTTCTAGAAGTCAATTACTTTCAATTACCAGCAGTGACTATTACGCCTGCATTAGAATGTTCAGTTAAGAACATCGTAATTACATATTCTTGGTCTGACACCTTAAAGGGTTACAATACTACATACAATGTAAACAAATGGGAACAGTTAAGTGAGCAGTCCATCTATGACAGACGCCAGCACGAAAAGTTGTTTTCTGAGGGCCAAATTGCTGATCGCCATTGCCGTATCTACGCTCCAGAATCCTACGCCATTTCGATACGATTTTACTCTCTCTTGCAAATACAGAGAGCGCAGACCTAGACGAAACGTGCGGAGCCGCATTTAGTATGGAAGTCTCCGTTCCTGACTCATTCGGAGTGTCAGTGGCAGGTGCAACGCCTGAAGCGCTGATCGGACCTCTCCCTTTCCCTCTCCCTCTCCCTCTCTCTCTCTCTCTCCCTCTCTCTCTCTCCCTCTCTCTCTCTCTCTCTGTCGCGCGGTTGGTTTATGGCTACGCCGCTGACCCCGTGGTCTTTGGAAATGTCACTGCGAGGCCTGAGTCAGCAGCCTGCCCGGCTGCGGCCCCCTCCTCTGGCCTATTATGGAGCCGTGTCCCAGCTATCCGGGCTCCTTGGCATGTTCTAAATCAGTGGCCTCAAAGAGACACACCTTACATCACGGAGGGCCGTGTGTACGCGGGCTTTCATTCCAACCAATCAATGCTGCCTTAATTGAGTCCAGTTACTCATTCAGCCATATGCATTTAACTGCATTGAAGCACAGAATATAAGCAAGTTTTTATTTAGAGAGTGCGGGTCACCATAGACGTCGGGTCACCATTATGTGCAAACCGGCATCCCCTAATTCAGCAAATAATTGAACTAATTATATAATCAAGACCTGAGGCTGGAATAAAGACCAGCATGCACACGGCCCTCCATGCCGTTGTTGGGTCCTGACCCCGGCGAGCCCCCGGCTCTCCAGGCTCGCCGCGCGAGAGAGAAAAGAACCGGAAGATTAGCCCAGGCTTGCGTAGCCGCGTGGCGAAACCGTCGCGCTCTTGAGTAACCGCGCGGCCTTACGGCCTTATTACATCACCCCCCCGCGCGAGACCGCGGCGCTCAGAGCCGTGCGCGACCCCGTCTGCTAGCCCAGCGCCCAGGGACGCGCATTTCGTAACTTTCAATGTCAACAGACAAACGGAATGCGAGAAATACCCCACAAGCGCTGACTCTGCATATCATGCATACTTGCTATGTAATGCTCGATGTGCCACAGTTCACCGGATTGCTGCAGAACAGTGTTTCTCAACCCTGGTCCTGGGGACCCACCGCCCTGCGTGTTTTAGATGTTACCCTGCTCAAAAACACCTGATTCAAATGAATGGGGTCGTCATAAAGCTCTGCAGAAGCCTGATAGCGACCCAATCATTCGAATCTGGTGTTTTGGAAACATCTAAAACATGCAGGGCAGTGGGTCCCCGGGACCAGGGTTGAGAAACACCGCTGTAGAACAAGTGTGTCTATGCGTTTCATATTACATAAATATCGATATGTTAATATAAAAGAACAAAATATTTTAAAAACCTTCCGCTATCGGATTTAATTGTCTCTGTCTATAGCGTATTTTAGTGAGGGACAAGTCATTGCGACTGATGTCGTTTTGTCCACGTGATTAAATTTAAGGGGAACATAGCACGCCCTGCTATTTAGCGCACACAAAGTGCGCCAAAAACCTGTGACAGAGGCGCTGTCCTATCAGGAGCGTGAGAGGAAACCGGTTCTCACGACGCTGCGGGGGTTTCTGTCGAAAGGGCGTGAGATTCCGGCGTCTCTCCGCGAGAAGCCGACCCGTCCCGCTCTGGCAGGTCCCCCGCAAGAAACACGCGTCCTGACCCCGGGAGACCTCCAGCCAAAGTTAGCTCCTTCCGGAGGAGGGCGGAGGGAGGCGCGGTCTCCCCCCCCCCCCGTCGCCCCCCCCGCCCGATGGCCGCCCCGGGTCACGCGGCGAGACTAAATAAAGCCCCCGTCCCGCGGGCAGCTGTCCGCTGGAGTCACGCCCCGCGTCACGGACGGGCGCCCAGCGTGCCGGCGGGCGGCGGTGTTACCGGCCGGACGCTCGAGCGGGGTCTGCGTTTCGGCGCTCTGCGTCTCCCGCCAGGCCTCGCCGCCTGCAGCGCCGCCGCCCACGCTGACGAACGGGGGATTCCGGAACTGTCCTCCGTTTCATCTTCGCTCGTTCTGTGGGACTCGCGAGAGTGTCTCTCGGTGCAGAGAGTGCTTACGCAGCGTTTGCACACTGTTTACGCAGTGCTTACGCAGTGTTTACACAGTGTTTGGACAGTGTTTATGCAGTGTTTATGCAGTTTTTAAGCAGTGTTTGTGCAGTGTTTATCCAGTGTTTACGCAGTGTTTGTGCAGTGTTTACGCAGTGTTTACGCAGTGTTTGTGCAGTGCTTATGCAGTGCTTACGCAGTGTTTGTCCAGTGTTTATGCAGTGTTTACAGTGGCACGTAGAGACGGCTGCAGTGCTGGTCAGTGTATGGGAGACTGCAGTGTAGGATATCCCAGCTTCTCAGAGTGATCGATAGTAATGCTCCCAACCCTGTCTGTGTGAGGATCACGAAGATTACCAGCTAATGACATCATCGGCTCTTTCAGTGCTCTGGGAGTGGCGAAGCACAGTACAGCATGCAGAGTTACGAATGGGAGTAATGACTGTGTGTGTGTGTGTGTGTGTGTGTGTGTGTGTGTGTGTGTGTTTGCTGAGGAGGATAGTTAATTAAGGCATACAAGCGTATGAAATTGACACACGCATGCATGCATGCACACATGCGCACACACTCATTTGTGTTTGAATATTAGCTTTTGTAATTGGTTAGATTTTGAATATCATTTGCTTATAATTCACAAAAATAAGCTGCTTATTGTCGGGCGCAATATGCACGCGACGCTCCCTCTAAACTGGCCTGCGCGTTATTTTCCACAAGCGGGCAGTAGAATAGAGGACATCGTTGAACTTTCATACTAGGTTACTACATCTGGGTCCTCATTTATAAAACGTATTTTAGATCAACTTTGTGATGCGTACGTAGAAAATCACATCTGCTGCAGTGGTGGTCAGTGTGTGTGAGACTGGAGTGATAGTGTAGGATATCCCAGTTTCTCAGAGTGATCGATAGTAATCCTCCCAACCCTGTCTGTGTGACGGACTGAGGAGCACGAAGATTACCAGCTAATGACATCATAGGCTCTTTCAGTGCTCTGGGAGTGGCGAAGCACAGTACAGCATGCAGAGTTACGAATGAGAGTAATGACTGTGTGTGTGTGTGTGTGTGTGTGTGTGTGTTCGTGCATGTGTGTGTATGTGTGCATGCATGTGAGTGACTGCATGCATGCATGTGTGTGTGTGTGAGTGTGCATGTGTGTGAGTGCATGCATGTGTGTGCGCGTGCATGTGTGTGTGTGTGTGTGTGAGTGAGTGAGTGAGTGACTGTGCGTGTGTGTGAGTGAGTGCTAAGGCTGTCAAAAGTGCCATGAAATTGAGTTTGAATATTAGCTTTTGTAATTGGTTAGATTTTGAATATCATTTGCTTATAATTCACAAAAATAAGCTGTTTATTGTCGGGCGCAATATGCACGTGGCGCTCCCTCTAAACCGGCCTATTTTCCACAAGCGGGCAGTAGAATAGAGGACATCGGTGAACTTTCATACTAGGTTACTACATCTGGGGCCTCATTTATAAAAAGTATTTTAGATCAACTTTGTGATGCGTACGTAGAAAATCACGTCAAAGTAGTGATTTATAAAATTTCAACATGACTCGATTTGACCGTGGAAATGGTTGTGGCTCTATGTCAGGTCTTCACTTCGTGTATGCACGCAAGTTCATTTTATAAATGAGCCCCCTGCAGTTTCTATAGCCTAATCCGCAAATTAATAAATCACTTTCTCATGGATGTAATTTGCCACAACTCAGCATTTATTAATCACAATAATAGGGAAATGATTGTTTATAGGACACCCCTGTTTATTTCTTAACACAAAAACTATTCAAACGGCTAATACCAGTAGCCTAAAACAACATAAATTACTTTGTTTAGTTTGTTGAACTTCTTTCATCATCCAATTTTATCAAAATCTTCAGAACAGAAAGGAAACATAGCCTGCCATGGGTACATTATTTAGCCTAAATTGTTAACTGACCAGACCTGTTGAACGAAGTGGAAAAAAGAGACTGGCTTGCGAGGCTAGCTGACCAGTAACGTTAGGTGTTCATGGAGCTGAAAGTATCACGGAAGGTTATTGGCAAGGAAAAACCAGACTTGCTCTGGATCCAGGGAACAATGTTTTTTGTTGACAGAGGAAGTAACGTTAGCACAGGAAATGAACTTTGCGTGCATGAACATGATTCGCCGTATGAAATTAAAGCCTGTATATTCATGTTAATTACAAAACGCGGGATCCAAAACTAATATTTGAATGTTCAAATTTAGGTTCGAACTTAAAAAAAAAGATTTTCAATATTTTTTGACAGCCCTAGTGAGTGCATGCATGCATGTGTGTGCATGTGTGCATGTGTGTGAGTGTGTGCGCATGAGTGCATGCATGCATGCGTGTGTCAATTTCATACATTTGTATGCCTTAATGAACTATCCTCCTCAGCAAAAATCCAGTGTTAATTCAACTCTAATAGAGTTTACATGGCCCACATTTGCACTGTAAGAGTTCATTTAACACTGAACGTTTAACTGTGTGATGTAGCACCAGTGAAACGTCTTGTACACGTCTGTATTAAACTAGGGAACTTTTAATCCTGTGAGTGCCATATCAACACAAAGCTGCTGTTATCCTAGCCTGGGCGTTCTCCTGTGCATTGGCCTGGGTGTGGGAACCAGCTGAATGCTGCAGAAATGAAACACAGCCTGTGCACTTCCACAGAACCTCGGGTCACCTTTCTGACAGGTACTCAGAATGAGAAAAATGGTGGGGCCACACCTGAGCGTGTGCACACACGTTCGCCGCTCTGCCCCCGAGCTACGGAACTGAGAGAGAGAGAAAGAGAGGGAGAAAGAGAGAGGGAGGGAGGGAGAGAGAGTGAGGGAGCGAGAGAGAGAGAGAGGGAGAGGGAGTGGGTGTGTGTGTGTGTGTGTGTGTGTGTGAGTGAGAGAGAGAGAGAGAGAGTGTGTGTGTGTGTGTGAGAGAGAGAGAGAGAGGAAAGAGAGACAGAGTGAGAGAGACAGAGAGAGGGAGAGAGTGAGTATGAGAGAGAGAGATGGAGAGAGAGACACAGAGAGAGAAAGAGAGAGAGAGAGAGAGAGAGAGAGAGAGAGAGAGAGAGAGGAGCAGCATGCAGCACCTTTTAGCTCAGACAAATTGCTTGCGGTCCCTGGCAGTGCACGGACGATGTCATTTGAGCACCCTGCGCCCCCCCCACCCCCACCCCCACCCCGGTTCTCCCCGTAACCTCCACCAGTCACTCGAGTCGCGGAAGAGCCCATAATAAGCCTGGAGCAGTGCTGGTGCCTCCGCGCAGTCTAATGCAGAACCCTGCCCAGCTCTCTCTGTCACCGGGGAGCTTTCTCCACCGGCACCCCTAATGCAAGGATGACAGGTTGTTTACGGGTGTAATCTTCATCCTCCCCTCCTCCTCCTCCTCCCCCTTCCCATCCTCCTCCTCTCTGTCCTCGGTACTGACCTCTCTCTGCACGGCGCTGTGCGTTGAGGCTGCTGTCCTGGCTCCCTTCGGTCGGCTGTGTGTCCCTTCTTCACGGCACCCCTCCCTCTCTCCCCCCCCAGCCTTTATATAGAGCGTTAGGCAGCTCGGGCTGCGGTGCATTGTGGGAGAAAGGGAGGCAGGCAGGAGGGGGGGAAGAGGGGAGGAGGAGAAGGAGAAGGAGGAGGAGGAGGAGGGGGGGAGTGTGTGCCGTCTTCTCCGTCACTGCCGGAGGTCGCCGAACCCTCCCCGCTTGCCCCCCCCCCCCCCGCATTCCGATTTTCCGCTCGGCTTGCCGGAGCAGTGTGTCGGCTCGTGCTGGGGAGGGGGGGCTGGGACGGACGGGGGCAGCGGGGGAGCGGGGCTGGGAGGGATTAGAGGAGCGACGCTGCGCCTTTAACAGGGGCTCGGCCAATCGCGGCGCGGCTGTGGGAGGAAACGCGAGAACCGGGCAGTGTCCGGCGCCCTGCGAGCCAGCGGGCTATTTTTAACCCGTTTGAGTGTGAGCCCGACAGATACCGCTTCATTCGCTCCACAGCACACAGCAGGCTCTCCGGGGAAACGACCAGCGGCTGCTGATATTGTTTACACCGCTGGTGTGCTACAATAAGTGCCTAAAGAAGAAGGAACTCCAACAGGCTTCTAAACAGGACAGTTGCACTCACAGATATGTGTGTGACATTATATCTGAGATGTTTGCGATAATGTAATGGCTACAACACTCACGCTCTCATGCACGCATTCACATACACTCATGTGCATTCGTGTGCACAAGATAAAATTAATGCAAACACATGCAGATGCGAATGCAAACAGACACGCACAGACACACCCTCATACATACACACACACAGGCACACATGCACAAACACACACACACGCACAGACACACCCACATAAACACACACACATAGACACACATGCAGAGACACACCCACATACACGTACACACACACACACACACATGCAGAGGCATACCCACACACCCACACAGACACCACACACACACACACACACACACACACACACACCCATGCTCAAAAGATTAAGCTGAACACAGGGACTTAATCTTTCCGTCTCACGTAGAGCTGCACAGACAGGTAGTTGCAGTGACTCGAAGCATGGGGAAATGTACGGAGTGTAAATACTGGCATTTAGATATAAGGTGTGTCGGATTTCAAGGCTAACCGAGACCTCCAACCTGACCAACAGGCTGTGACTCACTGGAATCCCTAAAAGGCTTACCTGCAGCCAACAGCAGCAACGCTGGTCTTACACATATATTTCACAAACAGATCATGTACCCTGCACCTTACCTACAGTTCCAACTGATACAGGAGACCATCAATCTGCAATAATACTCATTTTAAAATAATCTTTGATAATTTGTCATAATGCATCAGTTTGATGCCATGTGCTTTGCACAGTATACTTTATGTAGTACTAGCCTATAGTATGATCACAGTATAAATGCTAAACCTATGTTTCATACAACCAGTCATAAGTATAATGTGATAATATATAAAATATAAATATGAATGACATTTTCTGCTACAATGAAAAGTTATCAATAGATACTGTATGTATATTATTATTTTTTAATGGCTGCCCACTTGGTGCCAGCTCCTTTTGTATCCAACTGATATCAAGGGCTAACATCGAAACTACATACCTGCATAATAACTTTTGACAAATTTGATTCATTAATTTATATTTTTCAAGTGATCAATTGAATGGATTTATTTAGAAAATCTCTCATTGAAGTCCACCTACACTTGGCTGAACAGAATCTGAAATTAAAGATGCGCTTGGGGGTGTGTTCTGTGTTTTTACCAGTTACACGGCACACCCAGGCCAGGGGTCATGTTCATCATACGAAGGACAGAAGCAAATCACTTCGGAATCAAAAACTTTATTAAAAAGCACAGTGAAGGAAACGGATAAATACAAAACACTGCATATGTACATACGGGAGTTAGATTCAAAATCGAACCCGCCCCTGTTTTTAAGGTTTTAGTAAAGCACTTGACTTGAATGGCGGTCCGCCCTGAAGAGGAGACGCAAACACTATGGCTATACAAACAAGACCAGGTCACAACCTAGCATACGTCTGGATCGGCCGACCAATCATCACCCAGTGACTCAGTCACAGACGTTCGCGTTTGTAGGGCCGGCCTCGCTGTTGCGGTCCAGCCAAAAATCGTACTGTAAATTCCATCTGAGTTTCACAATGATAAATGGTTTGGAGGTAGGAAAAAGTGTCGATCGCTCCGCACCTTCGGTAGTCTGAGGTGCAAAGACAGAGATAGCATTCCAAAATGAATCAACAACTATTACTGCTGAGGTTCAACTGGAAACTAAGTGCACCTTCGTTAGGTTCTCATAAAGCACAGAGAGATTTTTTTTCTGAATATGACTGTTGCATGTGGTGAGCACACGCACCTGGGTTGCATTAGTTGATCAGCCCAGGTGCTTAAAGGTGTGTTCTTCTCCGTGGCACGGGGCCAAGACCAGGAGCACATACTGAGAGGGGGTTACTCTGGAGTTTCTGTTTGTCGGAGCTCACAACCCAAAGAAAGAAAACACGGTGAGCGGTGAGCTGAAAAGCTGCCTCTTCGTTTTGCTTTCTGTTATATTTATTTATTTATTTTATTTATTTTTTGTTTGTTTGTTTTAGTTTATTGTTTTTGTCCAGAACCCGTGAGGGGGGAAGGGTGAAGGTGTCCGTTTATTTGATCTCCATGCGGCAACCAATGGTGTTTCCCGGAACTGCCGCATCTCCCTCCCAGGGGAGTCAACATTAAAAGGCCCCTGAAAATGAATAATCAATTTAAGTTTTCTGATGACAAAACAAATTGAAAAGACTGTTAGAAACTACGACGAAAACTATTAAACTACGTCATGTCTCTGCCCCAGCCGCTGTTAAACACTGTATGAGCTTACAGTGTGAAAAAACAAAACGCAAAAATGTTATGAAGGCCCTACACATGCTTATGAAGAATTGATAAAGCTAAACAATAGCCATTTCAATTATATGTATACTGCACTTATCTTGTGTGCATAGCTGCTGTTTGAACTTCTTTAGTTTGGGGTGTTTTGAGATCACGTTGCACTTTCATATTTTTTTTTGTTCTTTAAGTATGAATCAGAATACTGGGCGAGAGTGTCAATAACTGTACACCAAGTGGCCAAAACCGAGCTGCATTTTTGAAGCTCACTTCCTGGTCTTGTTGAGAGACGTTGCTCACTAGCGCCAGTGCGGATGGCTCCAGTGTAGTTGATTCAGCCACCTGTTTCAATACAAGTCAAGGGTAACAATGCCTATACTGTCTCCACGTGTGCTGACTTGTTAGGTTGTTGTGGACGAGAATGTAATACTTTGTGGACGAAACAGGGACAGTTTGCGTCACTGCCGGTCGTTGCATCGCACGCACTTCATGCCCATATACGGTTCCCCCTTATATGGGCATGACCTCTTGCGCAGTCTGTGGCACATGGCGCCCCCACAGACTGCACTTCCCAGGCCTCAAAGGGCTTTTCGGTTAGAAAAACAGAAACAATCACTGGGTGCTCAAGTATAAAAACATCTGCAAGCTCTGGAGATCAGGACGAACCAACAAGGTGCTCATTGAACAAAAGGGCAGAGATAACTCAAAGGGAGCAAAGATGGGTGCCTCAGTGCAAACAGTTAAAGACACTCTCGATGGAGGAAGGAATGAGTTTTTATTCAATTGGAATGAAGAATTAAAGAATAAACCAGTCTAACGCCAACGCGTTTCGGCCACATCAACCTTCATCAGGCTCATGATTTTTTAAAAACTCATTCCTTCCTCCAACGAGAGTGCCTTGAACTGCATTGAAGTTAGCCCAGTTTTATCCTGTTCGCACTGAGGCACCCGTCTTTGCTTTTCAGTTAGGCCATGGAGAGTCAATGAGTGACGTCACAGTGACTCGGTCCATGTTTGTTTGGCAGTCTATGCAAAACAGTCGACAGCAGGAGTTACCACTGATTTAGTAGAATTCTCCTTGCCCTAATGAGGGCTCAGATGAACTCGCAGCCTCAAAATGGCCGTAATAAAGTCAGTGTTTATACTGTAGTCTGATTTGGGCTCATACAGTACATGTTTCTGTCTTAAGCGTTTTCGTTTGCATGAAGCCACAAACCCAGGCAAGTGGAATGATTGTGACTTGCCTTCACCACAGGAAATGAGCACATCGGTTAAAGCTATACTTTCACTAGCGTGTAAATACATCCATCCATTATTTATACCCGCCCATCCTGGGGGGTGCTGGAGCCCATCCCAGCATGCATTTTTTGAGAGGCAGGATTACACAATAGACAGGCCACACACTGCAGGGCACACACACCATTCACTCACACACTCATACCTATGGGCAATTTAGAGTCTCCAATTAGCCTAACCAGCATGTCTTTAGACTGTGGGAGGAAACCGGAGTACCCGGAGGAAACCCACGCAGACACGGGGAGAACATGCAAACCGCACACAGAAAGGCCCCAGGCCGGATTCAAACCCATGACCTTCTTGCCGTGAGGCGCTACCCCACTACACTACCCACTGCACCACTGTGCCGCCCTTGTGTAAATACAGGAAAAAACAAAAAAGATTGCGGTGGCACTTTTGACCCCCTAGAGGTGGTGATCTGAAAACGCAGACTTGCCCTCCTATAACGGGCTAGGTCCTCTGCTCGTTTCAGCCCTCGTCTGAGTCCTGTCTACATTTTGGATAAAATCCTCTTTGAAACAGTTTCCATATTGGCTCAAATAGGTAAACGCCACTATGAACTGAACATCCGCCTCAGAGTGACTTGCGCTCAATCTGAGTTTATTTTTTAACTATGAGCTAAATAGATCAGACTCACATGTTTGTTTTGGTTATGTTATGTTAATTTAATCCCTCCCCATATATTCTCTCGTTCTCAATTTTAGTTTACTCGGCAAGTAACACTTATATAAGATACGCACTCCTTTATGTAGAATAGTGTCTTGGACTGGAAATGACTTTGGACTGGAAAGTTGACTTGATAGTAGGGATCTTGAAAGTGTAGTGCATGTAGGAAAGGCATATAAGGTGTTTATTCTGAGTAATACTGCAATTAAAATACCACCAATTCTGTCAGATCTTCAATATTCATAATATCTGTTAAATATATATTTTATATCAGTACCATTCTTCTAAATATCACTAATTTTGAATATAACCCAACAAACTTAGACAAAAAAATAATGGTTGATAAGAAACCTATCAATAACATTTTTTAAACAGCTCGAGGTGAAAATGATAAAGTACTCATAATTATTACATTTGTGATTCAGACCCTCTTATGTCTGAATTGCTTTTTAAGAAAAAATATTAATAAAAGTCTGAATTAGTCCTGCTATTTACATCTCTTTTGCTTAAACCCTAAATAGAATTGAAAGTCAATTTAAATAAAACATATAGAAAAAAGTCACTTGGGATTTTTGCGACAAATTTACAAAGTTCAAACTAATATCTTAAGTGCAAAATTTATGCATGTTTTTTTTTCCTCTCTTGCGGTTTAAGTCCACAGTTAAGAACACTCTTCATTTGAATCTTAATGATTATGGCCCCTGATTCATCCCGGGCTGCAGAGACAGGCGGTTCTTCATCAAAACTTTGCCCCCTAGGCTTCGCCGCGGCGGGATACGCGGCCGGGATGGCGATTCCTGCGTTTCCTGTTTCAGGAAATGGGCGGGGCTTCCTGGCAGCGCTGCGTGGCTGAGATCGAACCCGGGCCGGAGCTTGCCCTCCTCTTACCTGATCCGAGCGAAGTGTCTCACAGCGTTCTCGTGTGAATATGTACATATTTGAGGTGGGAAGGCGGGGCCTTGGGGATGGGGGGGGCGTGTCCTGGGCAGGTTTAGCTGGAGTCCCCGGAGGGAGGCGCTGGTTCTGACTCGTCCCGCTCCTCGGTGTGGAGGTGGACCCGCTGCTCGTCCATGCGCTTGGCCTGGACCCTCTGGATCAGGCTGAAAAAGTCCTCGTCCGGCATCGTCGGCGCCAGGGGGCCCGGGTCAGGCGGCGAGCACCGCTGGTCATCGATCCGGGAGGACTGGGGGCCGAGGGAGAGACGGGTGAGGCAGGGGAAGGGTGTGGTGATGTGATGGGGTACTGGTGGATTGTGTACTGGGGTGAACTGTGTAATGGTGAATTGTGTGATGCTGAATTGTGTACTGGTAAATTGTGTACTGGGGTGAATTGTGTATTTGTGAATTGTGTACTGGGGTGAATTGTGTACTGGGGTGAATAGTCTATTGGTGAATTGTGTGATGCTGAATTGTGTACTGGTGAATTGTGCACTGGGGTGAATTGTGTATTTGTGAATTATGTACTGGTGAGTTGTGTACTGGGGTGAATTGTGTACTGGGGTGAATAGTCTATTGGTGAATTGTGTGATGCTGAATTGTGTACTGGTGAATTGTGCACTGGGGTGAATTGTGTAATGGTGAATTTTTTACTGGGGTGAATTGTGTAATGCTTAAGTTTGTATAATTTAGGGCATTCATAGAAGCCCTAAAATGGCTCCCAGTTCCATGAAAGAGTATCACTAGTGTATCCTGCAAATCAATGTGAGCTTGTGGGTTTGTGTTATCTCATGAAAAAAGAAATGAGCATTTCACAATGAACCACAAGGAGAGTGCTAAGCTAATGCACCATGACCAAATGATATCCTCTGTACTAATTTTTTTTTGTCTTTAAAATGGTATTTATTTGTAGATGTTTGATTAAAGTGAGAACTAAAGCATTAAAATGAATGGCTTGTCCATTCGCACAATCATTAAGTTCTGGAACGTGCACACCTGTCCATTTTAGAGCTCAGAGAAATACAGGGACCTATTTTCAGACAGCATTTTTGAGATATCCAAATGTGGAAGCCCAAAAGCTTCTGAGTCAAGCTCCTCACTGCAGTCTTCTCTGTCCTTTCAGAAGCTGTCCTCTGAAGCACGCTATGTCAGCTGTTGCTTCTTTACGCTCTGCAGACCAATCAGGTTCACACAGACACTGAGTCAGACGAGGAAACTGTGAACCGCGCAATGTGACTGTGGGTCCTCCGCTGACCAGAGGGGGGCGCTGTTGTGCAAGCAGGGTTGCACGTTTAAAAACTAATTTCAGTTGTGTCGTGCTATATGCCAAATATAGATATCAAATTGTCTTTCTGTGTTTATACAATTCTGACATTTGAAAAGTAGGTATTTATCGGTTAGCCCAAGCATTAAGCTCTCTCACCTGGCACTTATAGTTATTTGTTGGTTAGCCCAAGCGCTAAGCTCTCTCACCTGGCACTTATAGTTATTTGTTGTTAGTTAGCTCCAACCTGGCGCTAAGTGCTAAGCTCTCTCACCTGGCACTGATAGTTATTTGTTGGTTAGCCCAAGCGCTAAGCTCTCTCACCTGGCACTTATAGTTATTTGTTAGTTAGCCCAAGCGCTAAGCTCTCTCACCTGGCACTGATAGTTATTTGTTGGTTAGCCCAAGCGCTAAGCTCTCTCACCTGGCGCTTATAGTTATCTGTTGGTTAGCCCAAGCGCTAAGCTCTCTCACCTGGCACTTATAGTTATCTGTTGGTTAGCCCAAGCGCTAAGCTCTCTCACCTGGCACTTAATGAGCATGTTGAAGAAGTCGTCTCCGGGCTCCTGGAGCTCGGCGTCTCCACACAGGTGGCCCAGGTTGTTTTGGGTGATGCGCAGGCCCGGCAGGTTACCCACGCTCACCCGTTGGTCGTCCAGCCGGCGGCTCTGGGAGCTGGCGATCAGGTCAAAGAGCTCCTCCGCCTGGGGGGACATCAGGAGGGAGCAGGGGTCTGCGGAGAGGGCCCATCGCAAAACTCTCACCTCAAACTGTCAAACTGTACAAACTCTCACCTCAAACTATACCAAACTCTCACCTCAAACTGTCAAACTGTACAAAACTCTCACCTCAAACTGTCAAACTATACAAAACTCTCACCTCAAACTGTCAAACTATACAAAGCTCTCACCTCAAACTGTCAAACTACACCAAACTCTCACCTCAAACTAACCAAACTCTCACCTCAAACTGTCAAAATGTACAAAACTCTCACCTCAAACTGTCAAACTATACAAAACTCTCACCTCAAACTGTCAAACCGTACAAAACTCTCACCTCAAACTGTCAAACTATACCAAACTCTCACCACAAACTGTCAAACTGTACAAAGCTCTCACCTCAAACTGTCAAACTGTACAAAACTCTCACCTCAAACCTCAACTATACAAAACTCTCACCTCAAACTGTCAAACTATTCAAAACACTCACCTCAAACTGTCAAACTATACAAAACTCTCACCTCAAACCTCAACTATACAAAACTCTCACCTCAAACTGTCAAACTATTCAAAACACTCACCTCAAACTGTCAAACTATACCAAACTCTCACCTCAAACTGTCAAACTATACCAAACTCTCACCTCAAACTGTCAAACTGTACAAAACTCTCACCTCAAACTCAAACTATACCAAACTCTCACCTCAAACTGTCAAACTATACCAAACTCTCACCTCAAACTGTCAAACTATACCAAACTCTCACGTCAAACTGTCAAACTATACAAAGCTCTCACCTCAAACTGTCAAACTATACCGAACTCTCACCTCAAACCTCAACTATACAAAACACTCACCTCAAACTGTCAAACTATTCAAAACTCTCACCTCAAACTGTCAACTAAAACTCAACTATACCTCAAAACTGTCAAACTATACCAAACTCTCACCTCAAACTGTCAAACTATTCAAAACACTCACCTCTAACCTAAAACTATTCAAAACTCTCACCTCAAACTATCAAACGTTCAAACGTCTCACCTCATCTCCCCATTCAAAACTGTCACCACAAACTATTACTTTTGTTTACAAAAGGTTTTTGAGTAAAGTAGATAGATAGAGAGATAGATAGAGAGAGAGAGTACCTTAAAAGCTTTAGCAATACAAATGTACAAATTTTGTCATCCGAAAGCGAATTGAATTGAGAGAATTGAGAGAGAGAGAGAGAGAGAGAGAGAGAGAGAGATAGAGATAGATAGATAGATAGATAGATAGATAGATAGATCTAAATATATGGATCCAGGAGGCAGACTAGCCGAATTAGCGGGCAGGCGGGCCGGCCTAGCGTGTCAGTGAGCGGGGGCGTGGGGACGGGGAGGACCCGCACCTTCCTCTCCGTCCACCGGCTCGTCGAAGCCGCAGCGCTGGTCGTCCATGCGGCTGCTCTGGAACTTGCTGAGCAGGTCGAAGAAGCAGTCCTCGCCCGAGGGACCACGGCCTAGCTTCTGAAAAAAAAAAAAAATCAGCACAGCGACGCCATGGCGACAGGTCAGAGAAATGCCAGTCCTCCCCCTACCCAGAAGCCCCTGCTTCTTTTACGGTCTCCTGTTTACATTTCCATGCTTATTTAATTACACAGCCCTCTGAGTGAGGGGGCTTTAATGCGTAAACAATGCGACCATAAACTGTGTGTGTCAGCATCAGTGTCACACAGGTCATGACCCCTGCCTCCCCAGTTTACAAACAGTTCCTTGTCCTCAATTCACTCTTTTTTTTCTCCTTCTTCAGATTTACTCCCTCTGTCTCACTCCCATCATGCCGTGAAGCGTTTCTAAAAAGTTGCTCTCTCTGAAACCCCTCCGTTACCCTCAGTTACACAGGTTAACTTTGCCCGATAATGAAAGTGAGTTGGGGGTTGGTACAATCAAAAACAGTCTCTGAGGTTTATCTAGTAGTTCCTGGGGGGGGGGGGGGCATTATCTACCTGTACGACGATAGCATAGCCACAGGAAACAATCCATATGCACCAGGCTAATACAGTGTGCTTTGCACCAATGTGGATCCTGGATGTATGAGAAGTCACATTGCCCCCTGAGAATAATTACCCACTGTTGTCAGACAATATACAGTGGGATCTCCCAGGAAAAGCCCAAGTCATATGACCCAACATGGAGCAGCATCAAGACTTAATTAAAGGAAGCTCATCTCTGTCTGTAAACAAAAAGGTTAGGCTGGTGAGCGATGTCACAGACCAGAAATCAACATCCAATCGGCTTCATTCACCAACTCCTTATGGCACGTGACCAATGACAATGAGGCGATGTGATGAGGAGTATTTGGTCAAGTCTGTCCATTTGTATGGCTTTTAGCTCTTCCATATTTGGGGACATTCAAGAATTTTCAGTTTACCACTCTTAGTCGCAGTTAAGAAATCGTTCAGATGAATTAATTATTCACTGTGGCCCATATGGCTCATGTGGTGAACCAGACCTTCCTACAGAGCCCGTTCTTTCATCCTCAGATGTTTTGTTTTAGCGTTTTTCAGTTGTCAAGAAAAACAGAAAGCTTCTCCTTAGCTGAGCAAGCAACAGACTCGGAAGCTAAATAAGAGTCTCTGACACTTACACAGAATAACAGACGCGATCGCGATGTAGGTCAGCAATGCTAATTGAGTTAAGAGTAACAAGAGAAACGCAAGCGTGCACTTGCATTATGCACTGACTGCGGCCACTGAACGCATAAACGCATGAACTTTAAATGACAAACGGATCTTACTGTACGTCAGAAACATGCTTTGTAAGCAAGACGCTTTGTGAAAAATGAAGTCACGTGACGCGATGTTGTTCCCACGACTTTCCGCAGGGGAAGCGGACGTTCTCACAAGCGGCAGCCCCTCTCCCAACTCGAACCCCCACGCCCCCGCTCCCCTCCATCTCTCTCCCCTATTCCTGCAGGACCTCTGTGGGAAAGGGGGTGCATTATAGAAAGAGGAGTTCTGGAGAAATGGGTGGGAGGGGGGCAGGAGTTTTGAGCTGCCCCCCTCCCATCCGCTCATCCATCAGACCCCCCCCCCCCCCCCCCACCCCCAAATCAGGACTGGGGTAGGAAGGAGAGCCCCAGGAAAAACGCACATGTAACCATAGCAGCGCCGCGTGGCACATGCCAGAATTCCCGCCGTCTTACCGTCCTCTGGAGCCGGTCCCGGTGCCAGCAAGCATCCCGCTCGGTCTCTCCCGCAAAAACAGAGCACGCCTTGTGTCCCTCTCTCTCTCTCTCTCTCTCTCTCTCTCTCTCTCTCTCCCACCGCCCTCCCCTCTGTCTGCATCACAATACTGCTCGTACTGTTCCATTAACCCCCGGAGAAAGAGGGAGGGAGACACAGGGGGAGAGAGAGAGAGAGAGAGAGAGAGAGAGAGAGAGAGAGAGAGAGAGAGAGAGGGGGAGGGGGAGGAGACAGGGGCTCTTCTCTGCTTACATCACAGTCGCCACAGCAGAAACCGGAACTCTTTCTCCCAAACCCGTGGTCCTGGGGGTGTGTGACACTATCACGCTGACATTCCTGTCCGTACCCTGGCCCCACCCCCTACCCCTCTTTCTGGCCCCTCCCCCTCCCCCCAACAGAGAAGACCATGCCGCTACATTAATATTCATTCATAATTTATCCATGTACAGAGCATGATACTAAAGCATGGTTCAGCAACACACTCTACAGTCTTCAACACAATATACTGAAAATATATCAAAATAAAAATAGAACCATCAATATATTGCGATGCTACAATATATAGGGAAATATACAAATCATTGCCGTTTTCACAAACTCCAATATGTAACAGATGATATATTGAGTGTATGAACGTATTTCAATTATATTATGAAAAAAGTTGACGTAGTTTCAGTATATCGCAGGATAATTCCAATGCCGTAAGCCCCTAGTGCCTCATCCAGGATTCAAACCCGTAGCTCTCCCAGACACAGAACCGTTCCTTTTAATACAACATCACACAACTACCTCTCCCGAGCCCAATCCATCATAGTCAGCCATATACATTCTACTCTTCTTCACTTCCTTTGGCCAGGTTCCTGTCACCAGCGATTAACTTTCAAAGCAAGCCTTCTCTTCTCTGGCAGTGCCATTTGCGCTATAATGCTTTCTTACACGTGCTGGCCCTACGTCATGCTTTCTCTCCAGCTCTTTCAGAGCAGAGGTGGAGTCCGAGCCAGGAAGAGGTGGGATTATCGGTGAAGAACACCACGGCCGTTTACTGGCCGTGGTGTTCTTACTGGCCGTTAAATGTCATTACCCGCTCCATACCCGTACTGTCAGCCCAATCACCACTCCCCTGATCAGCAGCCCGGCCAATCAGAAGCTCCTAGAGCTAAGCGGATGACACGATGCACTCCAGATCCCACTGAATCCGGGAGATAGTTAACGAAAGAGTCAGCCCTGCAGAGGTGCATGCCCGGTGTCTGCAGGGGGGAAAAGCATGGTGCTTTTCCCCCTGCAGGGGGGGGGTCATAAATAGCCGTTGTTGTTTTTTGAGCCGCACACATTGCACGCGTGTGTCGTCTTGAGGTGGAGCAGAAATGAAAGGTCTACCCGCAGAACTGTGAAGCACTGCTCTTTTAGGATCAGGACCTTGGACCGCGAGCAAACTCATGCTTAATTCAATGAATAACCTTATTCATTATGAAAAGAGAGCATTATTACTGCTGTTCTGCAACTTGCTCACTGGAGAGTTGAGCAATTGTGTTTTTAAAGGGCCTTTAGGCACATGCATTTAATTGCGTCTGATTAGTTTATGTCTAAATTCAGCTGCGCACACACACACACACACACACTCACATACACACACACGCACACACGCACACACACACACACACACATATATACACACACACAAACATACACACATACACACACACACTTACACAACATACATACATGCATGCACACACACACACATATACAAACATACACAACATACATACATGCACACACACACGTGCACAAACACACACACATACATACACACACACACACACACATACATACACATACACTCACATACACACACACACACATGCAAGCACGCATGCACACGCACACACACACACACACACACATGCACACACACACGATGCTCACCGGATGGGTCACTTGTACTGTAATGTCTTCAGCGTCAACCGGGGAGTCCTGCCAATCTAGCCACCTCCTTCCATCTGATTGGCCGTCGGCATGGCCCTTCCTTCTGATGGGCAGGCCAACTGACCCCTGGCTCCTCTTGACTGGGCATCCACGTCCTGGCATCCGTCTCCATTCTGCCCCTGAGGAAAGTGCGGTTCACAGACGCATTCAGCAATGTCCCGGGCTGTGAACCGTGAAGCAGCGTGTGACGAGAGGACCACGCCCAAACCGCTCAGTGCCTTTCTGTTTGGGACGGGCCGAGGGGTTACCTTTTCCCAGCGGCACTTGCACAGATCAACACTGTCCCTGCGGCTCCTCTGGCTGGACTTCGGCCGGGCTCCTGCAGGGAGAAACGGGCAGAAGAAGAATAAGAGAAAGTAGAAGAAGAGTCAAAGTGTCAAAGTGTCAAAGTGTTTTTATTTGTCAAGTGCACAGTATAACACAAGGTCATTCTGAGCAAAGAAATTCTTATGACATGGCAGGCAGCACCTACGTAGAAGCAAGAGCAAAAATATCAAAAAATATCTAAAATATACATAATATTAAACATAATATTAAATATTAGCAGCAGAACAACAATAACAACAACAACAAAAGGTAAGAAGAAGCAACAATTCAGGCAGCCTGTTTTAATACATTTCATAAAAAAATGAGACAGGAGTTTTCTTCCATATGGGGGGATAACTTTCTTAGAAAGTTCTTTGATACTAAAAAAAAAAAACATTTGCCATTCAAAAACCACTTGCAATTCAAAAACCGCAACAAAAAAATGACACCACAATTACATAAACTATGTTAAGGCACAGAATAAAAGACACTAGTTTATGATAAAAAGCCAGCTTGCACATTTGATTTACTCTTTAGCCTGGTTGATGAGCAGAAGCGTACGTTAAAATGTTTTCCCCACCAAGCCGGAGAGTTCACACATGACCACGCTTTCACTGAGCACACATCGTACCATTTCATACTGTACTGCGATTGCATTTTCAACACTTTGCTTACGGGGAATTTATATATATATATATGTTTTTCTTTTTGAGAACATGGTTCTGCGGGGCGATATAGCTCAGGAGGTAAGACCGATTGTCTGGCAGTCGGAGGGTTGCCGGTTCAAACCCCACCCTGGGCATGTCGAAGTGTCCTTGAGCAAGACACCTAACCCCTAACCTCTAACTGCTCTGGCGAATGAGAGGCATCAATTGTAAAGCGCTTTGGATAAAAGCGCTATATAAATGCAGTCCATTTACCATTTACCATGGTTGTCAGAGGGAGTCATGGTGATGACCAGCTGTTATGCCTCAGGGTAAATCCACAGGGAAACTGAATAGTATACAGGGTTGCTGCACATTAAATAACAGCCCACTGATAAACTAGAAAGGTCATCCTGCATCCTGTGAACAGATAACGACCTCAACCAGCAACTGACCTTTCACACACACACACACACAAACACACACACATACACATACACTCACACTCACACACACGAACACATATACATGCACACACACACTCTCTTACACACACACACACTCACACCCACACACACAAACACACTCTCTTTCTCTCTCTCACACACACTCACACACACAAACACATATACACTCACACTCACACACTCTCTTACACACACACACAAACACACTCTCTTTCTTTCTCTCACACACACAAACACAGACACACACACTCACATAACATACACACACACACTCTCTCTTTCTCTCACACACATTCACACACACACACTCTCTCTCACACACACAAACACAGACACACACACTCACATAACATACCCACACACACACTCTCTCTCTCACACACACAAACACACATACACTCACACTCACACACACAAACACGCACACACACACTCACACCCACACACACACACACACACACTCTCTCTCTCTCTCACACGCACTCACACACACACTCTCTCTCTCACACGCACTCACACACACACACTCTCTCTCTCTCACACACACACACACACACTCGCACTTTTTCACACACACTCCCTCTCTCACACATACCCACACGCACACTCTCTCTCTCTCTCTCACACACAGACTCACACACACTCGCACACATACACACACACTCTCTCACACATACACACACACACACACACACACCCACACACACTCACACACTCTCTCTCTCTCACACACACACACACACACACACACACCCAGCTCTGCAGGAGTCCTGCTCTCATCATGTGTTCATGACCACACTGAGCAGGGCGATGGCGACCGGGGCCTATAAATAAAGACACATTCACAGGTCCAGCTGCGCACTGCATTATGGGAAAGGGGTTCCAGCTGAGGGTAAACAGTTATGCAGAAGATGACAAACGCTCCCTTGTGCAAGACAAAGATAGCGTGGTGTCTTCAGTGTAGGTTCCGTTTGAGTCTTAAAGCCTTAGGACACGCGTACCTTAAATAATTTGAATTGCCTGAGGCTGAAGTTTATAATGAATAAGCTTATGCGTCCTACTGCGCTCATTGTCTTAATCGCAGAACCTAAGAACCTAAAATAACATGGCTGAAAAGCTTTTTGCTGTTCTTGTTTTATATTGTCTTTCCTGTTGTTTAGTATTTTCACCCAGTGTCCATGAGGGGGCGTAAGGCGAAGACCTGCGTTTGTTCATTTGTACAAAACTCGCTCTCTCAAAAATCGACACTGCTGGCGGAGACTTCCGTAACACCACTTTCACTTTCGGGCGTGAGCCCCTGCGCAGAAGGGAACTTTGGTCCCACACCGTCGCCGCCGGCTGTGATTGGTTCAAGGGCGCGTACTGACCTTGCACTTCGAACTCCGACCCGCAGGGTGAGAGGTCGCCCTCGGCGGCCCCCAGCGACTCCATCAGCCGTTTCACGTTCACGTGGGCGGTCAGCTCGCCGCTTCGGTCCCCGATCTGCCGGGGGGGGGGGAGAGCCGTTGCCCCGTGAGCGCATTTCGGGGTCCACGCTGGACTTCGGTTCCAGCCGATTGGCTTTGTGCAGCTTACCGCGAGCGTGTTGAGTTTGCAGACGTGTGCAAGAGAAAGGACAGGGTGTGGCAGGGGGAGGGCAAGACAGGGCAGGGCAGGGCAGGGCAGGGCAGAGGGGCAGGGCAGGGTGTGGCAGGGGGGAGGGCAAGACAGGGCAGGGCAGGGTACAGCAGGGGGCAGGACAGGGTGTGGCAGGGGGGAGGGCAAGACAGGGGCAGGGCAGGGTACAGCAGCAGGGGGCAGGACAGGGTGTGGCAGGGGGGAGGGCAAGACAGGGCAGGGCAGGGTACAGCAGGGGGGCAGGACAGGGTGTGGCAGGGGGGAGGGCAAGACAGGGCAGGGCAGGGTACAGCAGGGGGCAGGGCAGGGTGTTGCAGGGGGGAGGGCAAGACAGGGCAGGGTGTGGCAGGCAGGAGGGCAAGACAGGACAGGACAGGGCAGGGCAGGGTACAGCAGGGGGGCAGGGCAGGGTGTTGCAGGGGGGAGGGCAAGACAGGGCAGGGCAGGGTGTGGCAGAGGGTGTTGCAGGGGGGAGGGCAAGACAGGGCAGGGTGTGGCAGGCAGGAGGGCAAGACAGGACAGGACAGGGCAGGGCAGGGTACAGCAGGGGGGCAGGGCAGGGTGTTGCAGGGGGGAGGGCAAGACAGGGCAGGGCAGGGTGTGGCAGGCAGGAGGGCAAGACAGGGCAGGACGGGGCAGGGCAGGGCAGCAGGGGGGCAGGGCAGGGTGTTGCAGGGGGGAGGGCAAGACAGGGCTGGGCAGGGTGTGGCAGAGGGGCAGGGCTGGGTGTGGCAGGCAGGAGGGCAAGACAGGGCAGGGCAGGGCAGGTCGAGACAGGGCTGGGCAGGGTGTGTCAGAGGGGCAGGGCAGGGTGTGGCAGGCAGGAAGGCAAGACGGGGTGGGGCATGGAACGGTTTTGTGGGTGACGCTCAGAGTTTGGGGGCTCTCGCTCTTACCTCTCGGGAAATGTCCAGGTGTTTTTGGGTGTAGTGCAGCGCCTGCCTGTGGTTCCCCAGAGACATGTAAGCATTTCCCAGGCTCCAGCAAGCAC
>CM045896.1:39349779-39362279 GCA_025169545.1 Anguilla japonica
GACTAACACATTACATCACATTCTTCATCCACTTAATATAAACTCGTCTCTACCAATGTAAATGAGCCTGTCGGCTAATTCAGTACAATGCATCACAGACACGCCACAAATGTTTAAAGCTGCACACTGTCCCTGATTTTATACACATTAGAGGAAGCAAAGCAGTATTTCTCCAAGGGTCTAGTATAAAACGATCGTCCACAATGAAAGAGTCAGTGGTAACCAACCCTGTTCCGGGAGATCTACTGGGCTGTAGGTTTTCACTGTTACCCTGAAAAAGCACACTTCATTCAACAGCTAGAAACCTTTGTTGAGCTGCCCATTAGTAGAGTCAGGTGTGATCTCAGGGACAGGGTTGGTTACCACTGCCTTAAACAATCTCTATTTACAGCGCCCTCATCCTGTCAGTATTGGTATTGTCCAGTGACATAAATGTCGACAATAATATTCACAGCCATAAGCCATTCAAACACACTCACACACGGACTTGATTCTGAACCCATTGAATTTTAGGGTGTGCAAACTTCCATAAGGTCAGTTGCTTATCTCTCCTGTGTGAACGAACAAGCCTGCTGCAAGCTGCGGTGTCCGTGTGCATTGAGTTCCGTGCAGTGTAAATGCTACAGGGTGTGCAGGGTTGTATGTTATGCGGTGGAAATGTCATGGGTATGTGAGCGTGTGGCATGCATGATAAATGTGGGTAAACGTTGTGAGGCTTGTATGTGCACGTGGCATGCATGTAGGAAATATTACGGGTGCCAAGCCTTGCATGTGCATAGCACGCATGTTCTAAATCAGTGATAACCAACCCTTTTCCTGGAGATCTACCATCCTGTAGGTTTTCCTTTCAACCCTAATTTGGCACACTTGACTCTATTAATCAGCAGCTGAACAAGAGCTATAGCTGTTGAATGAGGTGTGCTTTGTTAGGGTTTGAGTGAAAACCTACAGGACGGTAGATCTGTAGCTGTTGAATGAGGTGTGCTTTGTTAGAGTTCGTAGTGAAAACCTACAGGATGGTAGATCTCTAGCTGTAGAATCAGGTGTGCTTCGTTAGGGTTGGAGTGAATACGGACAGGACGGTATATCTCCAGGAACAGGTTTGGTTGCCACTGCTGTAAGTATTATGTGCTCTGTAAATATTATTGGGTGTGAGAAGAGCGGTGGTGCGTTGTGGGTGTTCCACGGCAGGGCAGGGCAGGGCAGGGCATGCTGGGAAAGGACACTGACTCGTAGAAGGTGGTGGCTCTCTTCAGGGTGTCCCTGACGTTGGGCGGCAGGTCCCCCGGGTCGTGGGCACAGCCCCACGCCTGCTGTTTGCCCCGGGCGTGGAACACATTACCCAGGTTATACAGCGCCCTGGCCTCTGCCACCTGGATACACACACACACACACATGCAAACACGTACACACACACACATACACATACACACACACACACACACATACACATACATCCACACACACACACACACATACACACACACACACACACACGCAAATACATACACACACACATACACATACACACACACACACACATACACATACATCCACACACACACACACACACATACACATACACACACACACACAAATACATACACACACATACACATACACACACACACATGCAAACACGTACACACACACACACACACACATTAATACACACACATACACATGCACACACACACACACACATACACATACATCCACACACACACACACACACACACGCAAACACATACACACACACACGCAAACACGTACACACACGTACACACACACACACACGCAAACACGTACACACGCACACACACACACATACATACACACACACACACGCAAACACATATACACACACACGCACACAAACACACACACATACACACACACACACACACGCACACGCACACACACACACACATACACATACACACACATACACATGCACACAAACACACATGAATTAAACACACTGGAGCCGTTTCCTGTATTTCTTGTGTGAGAGTAAACATCTTTTAAATATACATTGTTTTTCATTAATATTTCATAGTTTTTATTATTCCGTATTCACCTTGTCCCCCTGCTCTTGAGAGATGTCCAGGTGTCGCTGACAGCACACCACCGCTTCATCGAAGCGCCCCAGGATCTTCAGGGTGTTCCCCAAGTTTCCGCTGGCTTTTCCCTCCCCAGTCCTGTCCCCTATCGTCCTGGAAACAACCAGACCGTGAGCCTCCATTTCCCCCCAATCTCAATGCTTTCAAAAGCCCTCTGGGTAAAACTGCCTCCAGTAAACTGCCACAAAATACAAAGACTCTGTAACAAAATAAAAGTGGATTAGTGAGATATATTTAACTCCTATATCGCTGTTTTCACACATGTATTTGTTTAAACATTACTCTCTTATGAAAAGCAAGACTTTCTGTTCTGTCAACACTGCCAGCCACAGTTTCTGCGGAAGATGTTCAGCAGCAGTATGGCTTAGGCCCTTTCTAACAAGCTACAATGGCAGGAGATTTACAACTGCCTCAGTTGGCGGTACTGTCTCCAAGGATGACAGTGATAACTGTCCCCACCATCCCTCTGTCAAAACTCTGGAACTTCATCGTCCATCATGCGGATCACCTGAGATTTCAGACCAGACTGGAAAGGGTCAGAGTAGCTGTAACTAACTGGGACACATCATCCAGACTGACTTCTCGACTCAACCAATGTCTAACTGTGGGCTTTTTTTTTTACTGTGTGACTTTTTTTTTTTTTTTAGAAATTTGCAAGAGACACAAAGGATTATAAGCAAGAAAACGTTTATTTCTGGAGGAAAGCAACACGTGATCCAGTTCAACAATTGCAAGATGGCCAAAGAATAGAATTCCATCAAATTCTCCTTCCAGGATGGCCCTCTTCTTCTTCTTTCGATTCCGACTCCAGCAACCAATCAAGGCGCGGTGCGTCTTTTTTAGGGAACTCCACGCGACATCACCAATGGGGAGGCGGGCGCGGGAATGGACGGAATACCCGCCACCCCACAAACGATGCAGAAGAGGGGTGAGTACAACACCAGGAGCAAAGTACGGTAATTAACTTTTCCATCAAACCTTCGACTGAAGCGTGCACTACTGCCCTTAGTAAAGGGCTATCCTTTGTGCCTTGTACCTCTACCAATGACTTTGAGACGATTATAGACCTTCAAAAATTCTTCCGGACATTAAGACTAAGAGAACTCTTCCATTCCAATGAAACTGGGTCACTAGAAATTGTACATGACATTGCGAATGTGAATGAAAATGAGAATGGTCACGTGGCCCCACCCATTAAAAACTCCTCTGTGAGAAGATTACACCATTTAGAAAGAAGTCTACACACATTCCCCCATAGAATAGGAATGCTTCCCTGGACACATATTGTCGTTTGGTTGAATATGATGTGCAATCTGCCCTAAAAAAATAAGAGGGAATACAAGGTGTATAATAATATGTCCAAAACTGAAAGGGAGGTCCTTGTTGAACTACGTAATGACAATACAGTGATTGTTCGCCCCGCAGACAAGGGTGGGGCTATTGTTATTCAGACCCCATCTGGAAAAGTGCTGTATAAATGCAATGGTTCATTCATCCATTCATCCATTCACATAATAAAAGTGCCTTGGATAACAAAAACATGCTGCAGTGAAAATCCTTTCAAAACTATCATTCATTTTATTTTTACTGGATGGCCTCAGTAGTGTAGGCTTCAGCACAGAAGAATAGATGGTTCATCAGACTAAGACCAGAGATTAAGGTCCCCTACAAGGCCTCAGGAGGATATGCCTGTCGAATGCTCCAGTCTCCAGTCCAAACCGTCTCTTTGGAGATGTTGCCTGGATACAGAAAGCCTAGACTGTGATTTAGGTCGATTCTGTGTACCTGGCCAGGGTTAGGTCGTGACGGTGGTACTCCAGGGCCTTGGCGTACTCCTTGAGGTAGAAGTAGGCATTGCCCAGCTGGCTGTAGATGGCGCTGAGGGTCTTCAGGTCCTCCGTGCCCACCTGGACGGCTGCCTCGAAGAACGCCGTCCCGCCTTTGAAGTCCCCGGCCTTGCAGAGTCGTTCCCCCTCTAGGGCGAGCTCCAGGCAGGACGCCTCTATCCTGGGAGCAGAGCGGCAGCCACAGCCTCAGAATCGCATTAGCCTAGCATTGCTAACATTAATATCAGTTGTTACCCTAGCATCAGCCTAGCATTGCTATAGCAACGCCTGTAACCTAGCATTAGCCTAGCATTGCTAACATTAATATCAGTCGTTACCCTAGCATCAGCCTAGCATTGCCATAATGATGCCTTTACCCTAGCATTAGCCTAGCATTGCATAATGACCCTAGCATGCCTTTTGCTACCCCCTAGCATTAGCCTAGCATTGCTATACCAATGCCTTTACCCTAGCATCAGCCTAGAATTGCTATAGCAGTGTCTTTACCCTAGCATCAGCCTAGCATTGCTATAGCAGTGTCTTTACCCTAGCATCAGCCTAGCATTGCTATAGCAGTGTCTTTACCCTAGCATTAGCCTAGCATTGCTAGTATTAACATTACAATAAATTCCCTTCACATGACAATAGCAGCAGCCTAGCGTTGCTAACATTAATATTACAATAAACCCTTAGCATTACCATAGCTTAGCATTGCTATAGCAGTATCTTTACCAGCAGTTTATCTGCACAATTTAAACTCAGTCCCCAAACCCTGTCACACGCTCAGATTTGGTTATTCTAGACTCCTCAACATGCCCACAACATGGCTGCTTGCTCTTAGGGCCTGAGCCCCTGGAATGCCCCACCAGATCATATAAGGCAGTTTGATTCCATTGAGACTTTCATGTCAGCTCTTAAAACCTTTTTTTTTTTACTGTCTGGCCTTCTAGAACCTGGCCTCTTTTCTTTTACTATATTTTGCAGTGTTGTGTCTGTCCTGGTTGTTTTTATTTTGTGAATATTGTCTGCTCTAATTGTATGTACTGCTTCCCTGCATGTAAATGTGACTCTTTTGTCTCGCGCACCGTAAAGAGAATGATACGCTATGAGAACTGCTCTGTAAACAAAATGTATTGATGATTATTATTACCACAGTATCACCATAGCTGCTAGTATTGCAGTCTTTCAATCAGCAACCAATTAAGACCTTGGGAACAAGGACTGCAGACTCTTTAGCCAATCAGTGACTTAAATTAAGCTCTTCGGTGCAGGAACACGTTGATAAGCAGACACAGCGGCCCTCCAGGTTTTGAGATTGAAATCGATGCTGTAGACCTGTAACATAGACCTAGCCCACAGGCAGGAGGAAGGGCCGTGGTGTCTCCGGTCCGCATGTGAAAGTTCACTGAGCGGACCGTGACGTTCCATTTCCTCCACAGAAGACACGCCACGGAGTCGCCATGGTATCCGTACTCCCGAAAGAAGGAGGCGTGGTCAGGCTGGCGCGTGACTGCTCATTAAATATCTGCCCCCCCCCCCCCACCCCCACTCAGTTTGAATGTTTGGATGATGTCACTCTGTTGGATTAAGAAACCAGGCAGAGCCTGAAACTGATGCAGAATATAATTATCTGCATCAGAAAGCTCACTTCTGCCTAACCTACAATTCTGTAGCACATAAAACCCCTCCCAGGCACAGAGTGGCAAACACACCCGCAACACCAGCATTTAAACACTCAAGTGACGAGCCTTTCTCCGTCAATTTATTTTTGCCCCCTCATTCCAAAGCAGTTCAGTTGATGACGGCTGCTGATCCGAAAGGCATTGATAATCAGTTTAAATATTTCTGCCCAGTTCACTCTACCATAGAAACCCCGTTAAACCGTCCATGGAGTTCTTTTTTTTTTTTTCTTCCACGCCTCCCAGCCACAGATCACAGCACCAGGAAAACAACGCCTTCGCTCTCCGCTCCCTCTCCTTTCACTTTGAGATCCTCAACACTGCAGCCGGGTCAGGCTGGCCTTAGCCCTGATAGACCACCATTGAGCCTGAATTATGCATTTTTTTACTAATCTCCTAGCCTCTAGCAGCACGGTGCCCAGCAATTTCAGCACTTGAGCCTTTTGCAAGGCCTTGCCGGACCGTCAGAAACCGGCTGTGCTGTCGATAAAAGGCTCAAGTCTGAAGAACGTGACTGCATCGCCTAATCCAGAATTACAAGGGCAGTTAAACTCGATGAGGCTGCACTGAAAATGCATCGCGCCCCATGTGACCCGTGTTAAAAAGGCGCTGAAGTGGCAGGCGGTTGTTCGGGTGTGTGGGAAGAATGCCTATCCCACACACAACACACACATGGAACACACACGTCATCACCAACCCACAGCTGGAACAATGCAGGGCGCAATTCTCTGAGCGAAATCAGCGAAGAAGCAAGAGCACGTCACATGAGTAAAAGTGTAAGTGCATCATGGAGCCACAATACGGCGACAACGTGTCAAAAATTCAGGTGGTAGGCTGAGAATGCTGCTCAGAGAACTGTGTGCCAGCAGTGGTTAGTCTACATAAGGCAGCAGTGTAGTCTAATGGCTAAGGAGTTGATCTTGTAACCTAAAGGTCGCAGGCTCGATTCCCCGGTAGGACACTGCCGTTGTACCCTTGAGCAAGGTACTTAACCTGCATTCCTCCAGTATATGTCCAGCTGTATAACAGTGTAAGTCGCTCCGGATAAGAGCGTCTGCTAAATGCCTGTAAACTATAAAAAATAATGCCTCGGGACTGCAACGTGTAACTGTCATTTCGAAAGGGAAAACAAAAGAAACCGAGGCAGGAAACAGCCCCACGCGACTGGATCAAGTGACAGCTACAAGCCTGAACAATGAGCCTTTTGAACAGGAACAGCCTTTCCTTTATCCTGCTGAACGTTGCGCGCGCGTGTATTCTGTGGGCTCGTAGGGCCTCAAGCGCACTGGGGTTTAGCATGTGATACGCGGCTCTAACGGCAGCCATCGAGGAGACCACCGATCCGCCGATGTGTGTCTCCAGGCCGCTACCGATCCAAACCCCGCTCTTCCGCCGACGACATGGCCGACCTCAACAACGAAGGCGGGAAAATTCGGCTTCTCCCGCGATCGGCGACCGGTCGGTCCTTCGCTGAGCGGCTTTGAAGCGTCTCCTGTGGCTAGATATTTACCGCCGGGCCTCCCCACCCCCTTTCTTAATGGATGGTGTTGGGACTGACCCAGGGAGGATGGAGTTGGGATTGACCCAGGGAGGATGGAGTTGGGATTGACCCAGGGAGGATGGAGTTGGGATTGACCCAGGGAGGATGGAGTTGGGATTGACCCAGGGAGGATGGAGTTGGGACTGACCCAGGGAGGATGGAGTTGGGATTGACCCAGGGAAGATGGAGTTGGGATTGACCCAGGGAAGATGGAGTTGGGATTGACCCAGGGAGGATGGAGTTGAGATTGACCCAGGGAGGATGGAGTTGGGATTGACCCAGGGAGGATGGAGTTGGGATTGACCCAGGGAGGATGGAGTTGAGATTGACCCAGGGAGGATGGAGTTGGGATTGACCCAGGGAGGATGGAGTTGGGATTGACCCAGGGAGGATGGAGTTGGGTATTTGCGGGCTGTCATGTTTTATTGAGTTCAGCAGAGAGACATTAAATATTCAGGTCTGGGAGTTGCCGCGAGGGAGATGCTGTGGATAGCCGCCTGGATGCTGGCCGATTCAATGATAGCTTTCTTCATGGAAACGCATTATTCTGGAGTTTCTCTGCTAAACCACAGAGTGGGCTACACCACATTACGGAGAGCTCTGGTCAGAGCAAATCCCCAACAACAGCAGTGCATAGTAGGTTAAAAACCTCTTGCAGTATTTGGGAACACAAGTAGGCCTTTTAAACAAGCAATTTCCTTACTGTTTCCCCATGCTACAGTACTGCATAGTAGGGCCTACTTATTGCTAGTAAATTAACTAAGTCCATTTGGATATTGAAAATAGAATCTCACATTATTTGTTTCACAACTCAATGAAAGCCATAAAAATCCAAAGTTTCAGTGATTAGAAATGTAGCACTGGACCTGTTGTGGGGTTTTGACGAACATTGGTTTTGTAGTTCCTACTAGTACCCCCTTGGCTCAGAGCCCAGTTAATTGTGGACAGGTCCGAGCCTGATTGGATGAGAACTCTGCCAATAAAGACCATCTGCAAATGAATGTTCTAAGCACCAAATAAAAATGGATAAAATGCCAATGATAAGCAACATGCATGACGTGCAAGAGGACGAAGCTCATTTTATTTAATAATAACAGCCAATCACTTACTGTATTGCTTCTCACAATAAACTGTTAGCAGTGGCCTCAAGCCTGTTTTGCGAATTGCAAACTAAATGTATGCTGCATGTATTTTGGAAGAAAACATTCTGACTTTATGTATTAGGTCTGATATGCGTGGTAGCCCACAGAGTGCATTTGGGCTCTGTATGGTTTGAGATTACGCCAATGGGCAGCCTAATCTGTCATTACAGGAAAAATGAGCCCGGGAACCAATAAGATCAGAGAGTTGAAGGCTACTTGGCTAAGACTAGCGTCCTAACCTCCACAACAAAGAGACCATTGGAACAGTCTTAACAAAAAGAATAGCAAAGGAACCACAAGCCTCCGGAAAGTAATGAACAGAATCCTTTTCATTCTCATCAGCTCTATTTTTAATATGTGTATTTGAGCCAATTGCAGTCACACAATTGGTTCGAGCGGTGGCCAGGGAATGGGAGGGTTTCGGTTGGCTGGGATGACGGCGCCTCATCGCCCACCAGTGACCCCCGCTGGCCAATCAGGCACTTGCGGTCTGCTAACCGAGCCACGCATGGAGTGTCTCCTTCCAGCTCCTGTCTGTGTGAGCGTGACTTGCACAGCAGTGTGGTAAGAAGGGACACTTCGCCATTTTACACCTCAGAGGACAGCATCTGCCAGTCTGTATCACTCTGGTGTTTGGCCTTTGTGATGCAGTGCGGGGGGCAGCCACTGAACGCCTGGCGAATAGGCAAAATCAGTCAAAAAAGATTTTGCTTACCACTGTTCGTATTCATCCAAGAGCTTAAAACTAATGGAAATACATCATAAAAGAAGAGATGAGAAAATGGCTGACCAAAAAAGCTTCCATGGGCCAACGGAGGGCAAAAAGCCCAATGTCTGCCCACAGAGAGCAAAAACACCCACGGACACTGGGCAAACTGCTCCCTTTGTGCTAAAAATCCTGCAACACAGCATCTAGGGTACAGCAACCATTTTCCGGAAAAATATGTATTTCTTATTATTGTAATGATCACTGCCATCAAGTGTTATTAGATTTTGTGGAATCATCTCTAGGGGTTAAAGTATAATTAGTATAATGCACAATAATAATTCATAATGCTGTGCAGTCCTGAATTCTACAGACTGTGCATGTGAATGAGTGCTACACTAAAAGCATCGTTAAAACAGGCAGTATGGAATGCATTCGAGGTGAAGCAGCCCCTGTAAAAAAAGTGCCCTTATTTCCTGGTATAACCAATGGGCTGCATGTGTTAGCTGGCTCCTGGATGCCACACGCATGTTAGCATCCATCTTCCAGTGCAAGTGATGTTACAGCGATGAGATGGGCCTCCAGTTATGACTGGCCAACCCAAGTTGCAGATTAAAATAATAACGCTGTTCTCAAAAAGCCCAAAAGAGTTGTGATTTTGCAATCATGGATTAAATATGGATTAAATGTCTAAGCATAGATCAATGAACAACAACCAGCACTGTACAGAGGTCCCACAAATCCTAGGATTTAATCTTCTTGCTCTAATGGAATTCAAAGCAAGAGGGAAACCAGGGAGTAGTTTCCCCCTTCATTAACAAACTTTTACGACCTGTCACAGCCACCATAACTAGTTTCCTCGAGTTATACAATAACTTCCTTGATCCTTTTTCCTGAACAAACAGAATGACATCCTTTCCCTTCTTAGCTGTACACCTGTTGACCTTCTCTGTCTCTCTTCTGGAGACCAGATTGGCTAACTTTAATTTGGCATGGTTTTCTGCAGCTGACATAGATAATGTCGTGGAGTTTGTTGCCAAAATCAGCCTCAGGTTCTCTCCTTGACTTGTTTCCCTTCCCACGTGTCAAGACCTGCTTTCTGGCTCTTGGAAAATTTATTTCAGATTATTAACTCCACTGTTCTTAATGGACTTGTCATGTCAGAGCTGAAAATTGCAAGCCAGTGTTTAAAAGGCCAGTGTGTGTCCCCAGTCAAAATCACACTTTTGCTTGCCCAGGTTTTACAATGTGTAACCTCTTCCAACAACAATGCAATTTCACCGTTGTTACTGTCTTGTTACATTTGATTCAATGCTGATTATTTGGCAGCTTTTGATTTTTGATTTTTACACATCAACATATTTATGTTTCATCACGCAGGACGCTGAGAGAGGCCCATGGACAAAGGTCCCCATGGCAGCGGCGGAAGAGGGCACAGTGCCTGGGTTTGCTCTGTGGCTGTCGCCGTGGAGAGAGAGTCATAATCGCCATGGCGGCGTCTGCTCCACACAGCTTTGGTTACGACCGCTCAAAGTCGACTGTTTCGAGAGTCTGTAATTACAAGCCTGTGGCCCTGTCAGGGTAACACGGGGGGGGGGGGGGGGGGGGGGGGTTGAGGGGGAGCCATTATTCAAGGATCAATAGTTACTTTTTTATAGAGAACAGTAGGGTTAGACAATCTGTTTGCTTGGACTGGTCACATGTTTATCTTTTTTTTCTAGACCAGAGTGCAAAAGTTGACTCCTTTCCTGAAGTGTCCCTGATGGTGGGGTGTTAGGGAATTAAACTCGTAACTCTAAGGTTTTGGGTTTGATTCCCAACTGGGATGGTCCCATTGTGTCCTCAAGCAAAGGTACCCAAATTACTGCAGTTAAATATCTAGCTATGAAAACGGATTTTATGTATAAAAAATGTAATGTAAGACCTGCATAAGTCACTCTGGATATGAGAGGCTGCTGAATGGCAACATATAAGTCTCTCTTTCACTTCCAGATAAGCTGTATTACAGGAATTGATCAGGCACTATTATCCAGAACAACTTGTACGCCTTTTGTATTTTTACACCGTATCAATTTACAGCTGGATATATACTAAAGCAAGTACCTTGCTTAAGGGTACAAACAGCAGTGTCCTACTTGGGAATTGAACCTGCAACCTTTATATTACAAGGCTGGTTTCCAAACCAATACACAAATGGTCTGGCGAGGCCCCAGGAGCCTAATAATGAGTGTAGCTCTCCAGTGTGATTTGAACCAATTGCATTGTCCTTGGTTTATAGAAGTTAATGATTGACAGTACATAGCAGCTTCTGCCATCAGTAGATACACATTACATTACATTACATTTATTTGGCAGATGCTTTTATCCAAAGCGACGTACAAAAAGTGCATTTCATGGTCATAGACAACTGATGCACGTTCCCATCACCACCCCACAAAAGCTTTAGTCACCAGTAGCCATGGCACCTCCCACTGGCGTGTCAGGGCACTGTGATTTGTGCTAATCCGGCCTTTAGTTAGTGCGGCGCAGGTCCGGTTGTCAGGGGAACCGGTAAGAGGCTCACAGGTCAGTGGAGAGAGGAACTTTGCCTCTTCCCAGAATGGCTGCATAATTTCTCTCTATCAAACCAGTCCAGGAATATACCGTTGAAATATTTTGGAACATCAGTAACAATGCCTGCCATGTGAAGCTAATGCAGTTGTTCAGAGAAATTTATTTTGTTTAACCAGTATTTGTTTTTTTTTTCAAAATGATTTGTATCACAACTATTCGTACCTGTTTCCAGTTTTTTGAGCACCCTCCCTTCACAGGGGTAGCAGTACTGAAAATGGGTCCAACATCAGTGCTGACCTCAGGAATGCAAAAACGCAGTATCAACAAGACAGACCTGGGTCAAATGCATATTTGTTTTGGATTCAAATACTTTTCTGTGCTCTATTAATCTTGCCTGGTGTAATTGAGTCTGCCAGTATTACCAGAAGGCGGGGTTTGCACTTTTTGAGAGTATTTCATTGGTTCCAATACACCAGACAAGATCAGGAAGGGGAAAGAAGTATTTGAATCCAAAACAAATACGTATTTGACCCAGGTCTGCAACAAGAAGGCACAGAGGTCCATTAATAATCAACAAGCGTTATGTTTACACTTTACACAATAATTTGTGTTGTAACTAAAGAAAGCGCCACTAGCCAACCTATCTTTACAGAGCTGTGCCTATGACAACATCCAGGACAGCATAAGGGCCTGAACAATGGGCTGAGTACCAAGCCTAGGCAGTAAAGTCTGAGGTCCCGACTGGATCATCCAACTCAAATTATCATTAAGACAAGCATTAATATGTGAGCCAATATGTTCCTCTACAGGTAGAAAGGATAAGTACAGCTGTGTGTCATTAGCATTTCAGCGATAGGAGAAGCCATGGGAGGATATCCCTGAGCTAAGAGAATTGGTATATCAGGAAGACAGAAGGGGGCTGAGGATGGAG
>CM045896.1:39367279-39380295 GCA_025169545.1 Anguilla japonica
AGAGTGTTCTTGATCTGTGTGACAGTTGAAAAGGGGTTTTTCTTTACAGTTGAAAGAACTGATGTCTGTCCTGTGTTAGGTGTGCTTCGTGTTTTCGAAACTCAAAAACTAACCCTCACTCCTTTGCGGCCAGGGGTCATGTGTCTCTGATGTAGGGAGTGTGTGAAAAGATGCACTTTTTAGGATTTCTATGCCCACAGCACACTGGCAGCACCTGAAAACACTCCAGGCGACTGCCCATTAGAGTGACGGTCCCTTCCGGAACGTGCGCAGATCCACTCCCAGAGGCTCACGGCATTGCAATTCCAGACGTTCCGGGTGAACGCCGAACCCACGTCCCAGATGCCACGCCGAAGGGTCGCGATGGGCTTTCCGGAACTGACCTCGAAAACGATTACCGCGGATTTCGTTGATGCAGAGGTTGGGTCTGGGAGACGGTCCCTACGTGCCGACAGGAAGGCCACAGCGATGCTGAGCCGCTGGCTTCATCCAAGAACTGGCTGAAGATGCCACTGTGGGCCCTCAGCAGCAGTGTGTACGTACGTTTGCTTAACCGCCAAACAGTACAGCTGAACAGCACAGCTGAATCTAACGCTTGCTTGCCACTCTCCCAAATCGACAGGTTGTGGCAAAGAGTGCAGTTGCAGACAGGATTGGGCCTTCCAATTTGGGGAGAAAAAGTAAAAACGTTAAAGGAGCAAAGAATCAGTTTTTTCCGTGTGAGTTTTGAATGCAAATACTAAATGGATAAAAATGTGAATGTATCATCTGTAATCCAGCGAAATGTAAAAACTGCCCGAGGGTGTGAACTCAGACTAAAATGCAAAGTTGATATACTCGCGCCGCAGATTCCGTAGTTTGACTGCAGACTTCACCATGTATTTGGGACATTTTCTGCGGCGAGCTCTCGTCGCATAGCTGTGGTTCTTTCCGTGACTCAAGTGCAATAATTAAACACGTTCTTCCCCGTCTCTTCTGGGAAGTCTTTCCCTAAACCGTTCAACCGCGCTCACGGTCAGGGTGCCAGTCCTCCTGAAGGGGCCAGAACAGTCGAGTGTGTGTTTTCAGTGTAGGGGGGCGTCGGGGGGGGTCTCACTGGCAGCCAGTCCAGCCACAGTTATGTCTCGCCCGGTTAGTCGCCACTACTGGAGAATGGGCGGTTGATTGGCTGGCTGAGATTTGGAGGGATCTCTTAGTAATTATTACTTTGGATTATTACTGGATTATTCTAAAAGGGAAAATAACATTTAAAAAATGATAAATAATTGTGTCTTATTTGTATTCAAAACTCATTTCAGTGGCCAAAAACATTTTATGTTGGCCCTCTGTTTTTGTACTTTTTAATAAACAACATTAAGCATAATTGATCATTTGTTTTTTATTATAGCACACGACACACATTCAAAAAGCATTTTAGAACAGAACATTACAACTACATTTTTGAAAAAAATTCAAAAAATATGAATTTAACCAAAAAAATGTATCAACTATGCAGGTATAAAGAAAGTTAAAAAGAAGAAAAAATAAGTTAAATCTGCCAATAGCATTCTTTTTTATGAATAAATAAAACCAAAGAGGAATCCTTGTTCAAAGAAAAAATGGCAATTGTCTGCGTGTGTGTGTGTGTGTGTGTACGTGTGCATGTAGGGGTGCGTGTGTGCGTATGCGTGCGTGTGTGTGCGTGTGCGTGTGTGTTTGTGTGTGTGTGTACGTGTGCATGTAGGTGTGCGTGTGTGTGTGTGTGTGTGCGTGCAAATGTGCATGTAGGTGTGCGTGTGTGCGTATGCGTGTGTGTGTGTTTGTGTGTGTGTGTACGTGTGCATGTCGGTGTGCGTGTGTGTGTGTGTGTGTCTGTGTGTGTACGTGTGCATGTAGATGTGCATGTGTGTGTGTGTGTGCGTGTGACTACCGCAGTTGGCAGAGGGACACTGAGGATTTATACACATAAAATCCAGCACAGAGGGGTTTGTCTTGAGTAAACTGTACATGGAATCTGTGCAGGAGGGTCAGTGTGCCAGAGTTGGAGATGCTGTAGAAGGACAGCGTGCCGGCCGGACGGTCCACACACACTCCCACCCTGTACACACACACTTCCCGAATGGTGCCATCGTCCTCATCACACACTCCTGCTATGCGGTAGGGGGACGGGGGGGCCAGGATCTGTCTCCGTGTCTTATTGTGCCTGACAGAGTATCTGCCTTTGTTGCACTCCAGACTCCAGGAGTTTTTATTCCATCCGAGCCTACAGTCAGAAAAGCCTATTTTCCGGCTGATTCCTTCGTATGTCACCGCTATATCCACCTGCCCCTCCTCGGATACGCTGAACTCAGTCTCCCAATAACAGCGCTCATACAGAAACTCTCTGCACACAACCTGCAGAACAGGCTCAAATCTCTCTGGATGATCAGTATAAGGCTGCTCCTCTCTCCCCAGAGTGTGTGTCACCTTCCTGTTCCCCTCAGACAGAGACAGCCCTCTGTTCGCTGTGTTTGGATCCAGTGTGAGCTGACAGCCATCTGCACACCAGAGACATGAATGAGATTAATTATTATTAATATCCACCTTATTATGTGTGTAAGAAAGAAAGAGCTGCAATAGTACCTGTGTGTTTCTGTTTGTGTGTGTTTATGTGTGCAAGAGACACTTCTGTGATTTCTTTCTCTTTCACACACACACACACACACACAAACACAGCAGAGTTTGTATCTAAGAAAGTGTTCCATGTCGATACAGACTCACATTTTCTGGGCCCTGGTTTGGTCCTGTGCTCTCCTCGACAATCGGCACTGTAGGAACAGCAGAACAGAAAGTGAGAGTGTGTGTGTGTGTGTGTGTGAGTGCGTGTGTGTGTGAGCGCGTATGTGTGCACGTGTGTGTGAGAGTGTGTGTGTGTGTGTGTGAGTGCGTATGTGTGTGCGTGTGTGTGAGAGAGTGTGTGTGTTGTGTGTGTGTGTGTGTGTGTGCGTATGTGTGTGTGTGTGTGTGTGAGAGTATGTGTGTGTGTGTATGTGTGAGAGAGTGTGTGTGTGTGAGTGCGTGTGTGTGAGAAAGTGTGTGTGTGTGTGTGTGTGTGTGTGTGTGTGTGAGGCACATTGCGGAAACTTTCTGTACTTACAGCAGTGTGAGTGTGTCCAGTTTAGTAGCCAACAGCGCTCTCAGTCTTGAAAATATTGGGTGATTGTATCTCAGGTCCAGCTCTCTCAGGTGTGAGGGGTTTGAACACAGAGCTGAAGCCAGAGAATCACAGCCTCTCTGTGTGACTCTACAGCCTGACAGCCTGCAGAGAGGACACACACACTTTACATGCATTAATATAAACTAACAGGGCTGTGTGTGTCAAACGCATAGCAGTGTGTTACACACCGTACACACATTAATATAAACAAACAGGGCTGTGTGTGTCAAACACACAGCAGTGTGTTACACACCTTACACACATTAATATAAACTAACAGGGTTGTGTGTTTCAAACACATAGCAGTGTGTTACACACCTTACACACATAAATATAAACTAACAGGGCTGTGTGTGTCAGACACATAGCAGTGTGTTACACACCTTACACACATTAATATAAACTAACAGGGCTGTGTGTGTCAAACACATAGCAGTGTGTTACACACCTTACACACATCAATTTAAGAGGAAGAACAGAAACATGCTGCTTCAGTTGTGGAGTACAAAACACTACTCTGTTTTCTCATTAGAAACAGTAACATTAGTGTTGTACTTGGAGCCCTTTTTGATTGAAGGGGTTTCTGTTTGTACTCACCCTAGTCTCTGCAGTTTACAGTGTGGGTCCTCCAGTCCAGCAGAGAGCGCTCTCACTCCTGAATCCTGCAGCTCGTTGTCTCTGAGCTCCAGATCTTTCAGCTCTGAGTGAGGAGAACGCAGGACTGAGGCCAGAACATCACAGCAGCCCTCTGTGAGATTACACCAACCCAGCCTGTGGAGAGACCACGCACAAACACAGATGCACATGAACGAAAGATATATGCACACACCCACACAGAAACAGTTTACCTTTGATAAAGCTGACCAAAGAAGGCTGTATATACACACAAACATAGCCAAACTCAGACATACATGCATTCTCAAAAAACACAACCCAAAAAATGCATGCGTGAAAACATTATTGCTCTGTTTTGCAATAATTCAAAACAGATCATTTGTAAGCCTTAATTAGGTTGATTCCAGGCATATGTTGTTCGTTTTGGTACCCAGATCTACAGGTTAAGTTGCTTCGTCACGGCACAAGCCAATGAATCACAAGATTCCTGGATGAGTGGTAAATTTACCTCTGAGGATTAAAGGTCTTAATGTCAGAGACACCAAGATGAATGCCTGACAGCAGTAGACAGTTCCTCTCTTGGAGGTACAGGGTCTTGCCGCCACTAATTTCATATGGGCACACCCCAGTCAGTGTGTGTATATGCAAACTCGTATTCGCAGGTAAGCATTCAGGTTGCAGGTATCGAAAATGAATGAATGAGTCAGTAAATTTGCTTTTCCTTCCTGCGACAAGATTCAAAACCCACACATTAATTACTAATTCTGTTTACTTACGTCCCGTTCACACAGCAAGCCATTCATTCGACCAGTTGCCTGAAGTCCATTAATTCTATATAAAGCTTAAGGTCACACAGTACGTAGTACAACTCACCTCAGTCTCTCCAGTTTACATTTTGGACTCAACAGTCCAGCACAGAGCAGCTTCACTCCTGAATCTCCCAGGTTATTGTAGCTGAGGTCCAGATCTCTCAGCGTTGAGCTTGATGACTGGAGAGCTGAGGCCACAATATCACAGGACTTCTGTGTGAGGTCACAGCTGATCAGACTGCAAAGAAGAGTTAATATATTATAGCACAATAATATAAAGCCACGTTTCCACCGCAGGAACTTTACCCCGGAACTAGGAACCTTTGGAGGAACTCAGTGCGTGCTAAAGCTCACTACATGGTGAAACCAAAATGTATATAGGAATACCCGTTAATAAAAGCTCTTCGTCTGTGCTTTGACCACGTGTGAAGTTGTTTTGATTCCAAAAAAACAGGTGGTTTTTCTAATGGTTGTGGCTGAATCAGGTATATATATCCATATATAGGTGTGATAACACGTTTAAATTTAGATGAGAAAACTGGAATTGAAAGGTATATTATCGCTTTTTCATGGCAAAAAGCCACTGAATCACAAGATTCCTGGATGAGCGTTGGTAAGTTTACATCCTAGGATTGAAGGTCTTAATGGGGTTTTCAGAGAAACTCTAGCCATGAATGCCTGAAAGCAGTTCATAATCCTCCTCTCCGGGATACAGGAGCCCCTAATGTATATGGAGCACACCACGAGTCAATACGCCTTTGAAAACACGCATTCACACACTAACAATCAAAGTACAAGGTACCGAAAATGAATGTCCAGTCAATTTTGTTTTCCCTTCCTGGACAAAATCCCAAGTCCCGAACGGTCAGCCATAGTAGCACCACCTCACCCCGCCAGTCTCTGTAGTTTTACATTTTGGACCTCCATCAGTCCGTACAGACGCAACTTCACTCCTGCCTTCTCCCAGGTTATTGTAGCTCAGGTCTACAGGATCTCTCAGGGTTGAGTTTAGATGACTGGAGAGCTGAGGCCAGAACATACCACAGGGAATTCTGTGTGAGGTCCCACAGCTGATCAGGACTGCAAAGAATAGTCAAGGACACTTAGAGTACAATAATATTAGATGACACATGAAATATGCAAGTTTTTTTTTCAAATATATCAGTAATAGTGGTCCACTGATTAAGAACTCAATAGGATTATTATGGTTGATGATGCCCTGGAGGAAGATCTCTGCACTACAACTCTTCAACTGCAAGCAATGTTACATAGGATGCTGAATTAACTCTAGATTTATTCTACCGAATGTCATTCTGACCAAATGGGCCCCTTCTCTTGTACTGTAAGTTCTCTTGAATAGGGGAAAAGGGCCCATCTACCCTTTTCAATTATCGTTTTTTGTGGGTCTGACCCCACCCAAACCCATCCCAGAAATCTCAATCCCAAGACCACCAATTTAAATCAAAACGTTGAGAACTTTACATTTGTGCGGATGAAATTCCAATCCAAACTTACACTTTTCGCATTGTAGTCTGTATTGATTTACACACAAAGTTTAAATGGAGGACTTTCTCGAATGCTAAGCTGTTCGTTTCTTCCCACCCCCGTTTACCCAAATCAGAGGTCCAGATTTCACCCAGGGTCAGAGCTTACTTCAGTACATGTTTCTGTGTCTGAACCCAGTGTCCAAAATTTGAGAACTTTTAATTTTGGGGAGAAATTCTGTTCCAAAAGTTTTTTTTATATGATTACATAGAAAGTTTGGAGTGGTTGTTATTTAAAACAATTGGCACAGTAAAATTTCCACCCAAATCTGGGTGACCTTTACTGTACCATTTCGGGGAGGAACTGCAATCCACTATTTTCAATATTGGTTTGATTCAAACAGTTTATTTGAAAAATGTGTGCCATAACATTTCAGCCATACCATTTGTCAGATGGACATTACGTCCTGTTTCTCGGTCAAACACACGATACAACGTTGAGACGATTAGAATTGTTGGGAGAAAAAATATTGCATGTGACACTTTGGTATCTGCTATTTCCCTGTTGTAGCCTTTAAAATACATGCAAAGTGAATGTAACCTAAATGAAAATACCAGAAAGTACGAAAATATTGCATGTACTTGTGTGTGTGTGTGTGCTCCTCTCTCAGTTCAATTCAATTCAATTCAATTCGCTTTATGGCCCATGACAAATTTGTACATTTGTATTGCTAAAGATTGTAAGGTACCATGCAATGTATATATGATACCGAAATAAAATAAATAATATAATAATAATAATAATAACAATAACTAATAATAAAATAAAAACATAGAAGTAACATAAACAGTAACAATAACTAACAGTTACAACCAGTTGCAAATCAACATTTAAATAAAAAATAATCAGCATAATATAAGAACAGTAACACAGTCAACAGAAGTAATTTCGTTGTGTGTACGCATCTCAGTGTGTGTGTTGGCTGTGTGACGTCTGCTGTTGTAAGATGTTTGTGTTAAGTTAATATGTGTGGTGTTGTGGTTTGTATTGCCAATCACATCACTGTCCCTCAGACTGTTTGCAGGCAGCAAGAAACTGCGCTGCACGGTGTTAGAGCACTCTGATATTTTCCCCCAGGATTAGTTTTAATTTTTTCCTTGCGTCAGCGACTACGGTCATTGAAAAATGGGCAGAACGGTTCTTGAAATTTAGGGGAAGTAGAGTTTCTGATTTTCTTTATATTTTTCACAGGTTGGTTATGAAGTGCAGCTAGCTGCTGTCCACCTCCACTCAGGGGAGCCAGTGTTGGCACGAGCCTTTTTTTCCTTCGACAGGTAGCCCTGATTGCTCTGCACAGTGGGACCTGTCTCAATGGCCAGGCTGGTGCATCACTGAATCTGTACTTTGTCAAGGTGGTTCTTTCTCAATTTTATATCAGTCACCACCATGGTCAGATAGTCCCCTGCCAGGGTTGTACTGTCTATTTAAGGCACAGATAACACTGGGCATTTTGCTTTGTGTTTGTGGTTTGAGTGTCCCAATAGGTTCGATGTAATTTTGCTTTTTGATAGGTTATAATTTGGTTGACTCTAAACGATCGCTTTTGTATCAATGTGCTGGTCCTGAGGCTGCTGTGGTGGTTTAGTACTGGGTGAGTGGAACTAAGCGTCAGGACCAGCTGATAGAGGGGACATCTTTTCTTTGCTCAACTCTCTCTTGGCATTTGCCAGGGCTTTGTCATGGTATGAGTGGGGTCACTATTTTGTAAATGTTCCAAAATTTTATTAGCCCATCTTTTGAATTCTGATTAATAATGGATATTGGCCTAATTTCGGCCTTGCATGCATTGTTTTGTTGTTTTCTTTGATATACTGCCAAGATGTTTCCTTGCAGAACTCTGGCATTGCATGGGGTTCAATAGGGTGTTTGCTCCCATTTTGCCCAAAGTTTTTGATTTGAAAGTGGACCCCACACTTCACTGCAATATAGGGCCAATCGGACTTCAATTACCTGATTCAACATGATGTAAGCCAAAAAGATTCCTAATTGGAATTTTAATGTAAATTTGTCGTTTCAAAGGCATAAAAAGCCCTGCGTGTCTTTCTCTTTCCCTCCTTTCAGTTCATTCAACTGCAGGATTGAAATTTCCTGTGGAAACTTATTTTCAGACCTAAGTAATTGTACTGTGTGCATGTTTCTGGGGATTCTCCCAGTGTGAAAATGTGATGTAGTTTCCCTGAGATTTTTGGGACTATTTTTGTGGCGATTCACTGGTTCTGCTTGGTCTTTTTCATGGTTTTACCTGCCCGGGCCCAGGTCCTGGCAAGTTGTTCTAAGACAGATTCAAGTTCTGCTTGTAGCGCCCTTGGGGGAACCGTGGGCGAAAGTAGGACTAGGTATCTGCATAAGAGCAGGGAATTTGATTTCTGTGTCATAAAGATTAAGAGCCAGGTGCTGGCAGATTGGCCTCCAACTTGGTTGGCCAAGTCAGTAATGATATATTTTAAAATAGACTGGGCTTTTAAAGTTGCAAAAAAGCCTTGGGGTATCAACGGACGTCTCTGGGTGATATAAATTATTCATTTTGTTGCAATTTTGATGCTGCATTTTATTGTCTGGTACATGGAGTTATGTATGTCGTCTATTTTTTTACACCTACACCACTTTCAGTAACTTTTGTAAAAAAAAAAAGAACCTTCATGCCAAATTGCACAAATGCCTTTTGGCAAGTCGATAAAACTGGGCATATATTTTTGCATTTTTTTTGGTTAACAGATATGGTCAATTAGGGTGTGTAGGGTTTGGTTGTAAATGTGTTCAGACCATGTCTGCACTTTGGAAGCAATCCAATTTGCACTTTTACTCAAGACATGGTGCTTAGTAAGGAAAGTCTACTAAGTCTTGCATTAATAATGCTACAAAAGAGGCCTTCCCCAGGTTGAACACTGTTCCCCTACAACTGCTCGCCAGGTAATTGTTGTGGTCGATTGTCACCATTTTTAAAAATAGGGGTAAAGAGTCCATGATTTCAAATGTCAGGGAAGTGACATACCACTCAGAAATCCAAATTAAACAATTTGAGGATAGCCAATTGGAATTTTTTAGCTGCTATGTTTTTCAGCATCCTCATTTAGGATACCCATCAGGCCCGCTTGATTCATTTGGTTTGTAGATGTCTGAAGTCTTTCCATTAGCTCCTGCTCAGTAATGGGAGAGTCCAGTGGGTTTTGATTATCTTTTATAGCCATTCTAGTTTATGCAATTGTTTCTGGATATGACTTTTGGTATTGAATTTGTACCTAATGGTATTAGTTTCATACACTGTTTTTTAAAATGGTTATTCCATATGTCTCCAATTTTGTATGGCCAACTCTACTCTTAGAGTTTTTTCCAGTTTTTCCCAGAAATGGTTTGTCTTTCTGGAGTTTTCAATTCATGTCAGTTTTCTGCGGGTATATTGTGCCTTTTTGGTTCGAGCATGACATTTAATATTGCTTTAGAGGTTTCACAGTAATTAAGGTGTAAAAATCGTACATTGTTTGGGTCTCTATGTTTTTGATTTGATACGTTTCTAAGTTCCTTTCTAATATTTTGACAGTCCAAATCAAACCAATTATCCCTTGGTGTTTTGGTTGTTTTTTGATTCTTTGAGTTGAGCATATTTTTGCAGTTTTTGCCAAAATATGTAATTAATAGGTTTCACTGCGTAGATTGACACTGTTCTTTACTGAAATGTCTGTGGTATCCAGAAAGGCTGGACTTTCCTAAGAGTAGTTTGTGAATTTTTGTCTCTCTCTCTCATCTCCTTCTCTCTCTATCTCATCTCTCTTCCTCTATCTCTCTCTCGCTCGCTCTCTTCTCTCCTCATCTCTCTCTCTCTCTCCTGCTCCTCACTCTCTCTCTTCTCTCTCTCTCTCTCTCTCTCTCTCTCTCGACTCAGTCTCATCTCAGATCTCTCACAGTTAGTAGGAGTTTCACAAAACGGGTGGAGATTGGCCGTCACCCCACCCCCCCCTGCCATGCATAACAGGCCAGGACAGACCATCGCTAACACCAAGTTCTCTTGACTAATGAAATGGATATGCTACGATGCCGCATAAATAAGTACGCATAATTATTTTTTTAATTTAGGAGCTTGGCATTTGTAATGCGGAAGGCGGGGTGAAGGTAAATTTCAGTCAGTCATCATTCGGAGTATTCATTGCTATGCTTTTAAACTTAGTCAATCATGTAATCTAATTGTTAAAAGTTAATATATAAGTAAGTCTAACATGTTACCAGTCAGATATAGAGTTAGGTAGGGTATTAGAAAGAAAACCTTTCATAATCACAAGTGGGGTTGACCCTGCTTTCTTGAGTTTGGGCTTGTCCACGCATTTGTTCGCGTTATCTATTGTGTACAAATGCCTAGACTCCTTTCTGGAGGAAATAAGATTCCTATTTCTATGTAGATATACCTTGTTTTGCCTTGTTATTAACACCCCAAAAAAAAGTGAAGGATTTTCTCAGTTTCTAAATCTGCTCAATCATCCTACATTAAGAACTGTAACATATATACTCACATGGCCTTCCTGCAGTTCCTGACTACTGGTACCAGTCTGCTGATGACCTGCTGCTGTTGTGTTGTAGGTCTTCAAGTCAAACTAAGGGCCGCAGCCCTCCTGCTGACATCACGTAACACAAAAGTGTCCAGAGCCTGAACCCATTGGTTGTGGTTTCTAGCACATTTATCCCAAAAAAGTTTCTAGATCTCATTGCGAAATTCTGTTTTTGTATTGTCTCCACCGACAGAGTGTTGCTCATTCAGTTTCACTGAGACAGTCTGGAACAAATTGAGGATCCTCTCGCTGTGAAGATTCTTTCACTGATCTTATTTGTAATGTACATTGACTGGTTCCTCATGTTCCTCCGATCTGACTTTCTGCACAGACTGTTTGCCTGGCGTCTGGCCCCAGGTGTTCTTGTAGCCCTGTGTGTGTCTGTACGTCTGGTAACAGATTGATCTCGGAGAAAACAGTTTGTTTGTGCCTGGTAGTGTCTGATACACGAATGATCCTACGTTTTGTCCTGTGTCTTTGAGGGTGCTGGTAAGGGTGATCTTATGTCCTGCTCTGTGCGAGTTCGTGCACCGGTACAAGCAATATGATCGGCTGTCTGTCTGTGTCTGTAAGGCCTGGTTACAGCATGTACGCGCTTCCTGTCTAGTGTCTGTAGGCCTGCGTACGAGCCAATGATCGGGCTCATTGTCTGTGTCAGTAGTTTTCATACGAGAAGTCTTAAGCAGAGTCCAGGAGGGCAACCGAGCGGCCAGAAAAGAAAGAGATCGAGAAATCGGGAGGAAAAGGGCACAGTGGGCTATCCATTCTTACTCTCCGAGAGGCCTGCATCTCACTGCACCTCTCGTGTGTTATACTCAGACATCCGCACTCTGTCACCGCTCGTAGGTTTTTGATTCTGTTGAGTCTTCTGGCAGTTACATTTTGTTCTCATTTACGCATGAATAAATGAAGCAAACAATGGCTGCACGACCCTGACTCCTGATAGGGGATGCTCACGATGCGCACAACTAGCAGAAGACTTATCCTGATAACAAAAACAAGACAAACCAACCCCATCCTCCTCTCAAGATCTTGCTGCCACACCCCGAGTACAGAAGCTTCCGTCGTACATCAATGTGTGTTTCTCATGGTTGCCTCTTCATAGAAGATAAGATTGCCCTTTACCAACTGTACAAAAGCCAGCTGCCCCAGTTTCATTATGTTTTCTCTGTCTGACTCTGACATCTTCTTTGGATTTGTCCCAATTGTGCCATGATACTTCTGATTCTTCACATAGGTCTGAATGAGCAGGAAGTGTGTGTACATTTCAGTCAGAGTTCTAGGCAGATCTCCACTCTCTGTTTCACCCAGCATTGTCTCCAGAACAACAGCAGAAATCCAGCAGAAGACTGGTATGTGACACATGATGTACAGACTCCTGGATGACCTTATGTGTGAGATAATTCTGCTGGCCTGTTTCTCATCTCTGATTCTCTTCCTGAAGTACTCCTCCTTCTGTGGGTCATTAAACCCTCGTACCTCTGTCACCTGGTGGACACACTCAAGAGGGATCTGATTGGCAGCTGCTGGTCGGGAGGTGATCCAGAGGAGAGCAGAGGGAAACAGATTACCCTTAATGAGGTTGGTCAGCAGCACATCCACAGACAATACCTTTGTCATATCACAGCAGATTTTATTGCTTTAGAAATTGAGAGGAAGTCGACACTCATCCAGACCGTCAAGGATAAACAAGACTTTGACTTCATCACCTTCAAATGTTTTTATCTCTTTCAGTTGCGGAAAGTAGTGCTGCAGAAGTTGCATTAGACTGAATGCTGTTTCCTTCTTCAAATTCAGATCTCGAAAAGGAAGAGTGAAGACAAAATCAATGTCCTGGTTGGCTTTTCCTTCTGCCCAGTCCAAAATGAACTTCTGCACAGAGACGGTTTTCCCAATGCCAGCAATGCCCTTTGTAAGCACAGTTCTGGGTTTCTCTTGTCCAGGTAAAGGCTTAAAGATGTCATTGCAGAGAATTGCAGTCTCTTGTGTGGTTTGTCTCTTGGATGCTGTCTCAATCTGTCTGATCTCATGTTCATCATTGACCCCCCACCTCCTCCCTCTGTGATGTAGAGGTCGGTATAGATCTCATTAAGGAGGGTTGGGTGGTTCAGACTTTCATATAAGTATACAAACGTCTTCCTCAGATAAGTTTTCAGTACTTGCTGGGCTCTTTTTATAGATTCATCTGAAGAGAGGAAGTATGATATTTAATTATATTTAAAAGAAGATAAACATTTCCCCATTCAATTACAGATTTGAAAAAGAAACAGTATTTAAAAATATTTATGCAGTTTGTTTTCACAGTATTTTTACAAACATCACAGTGTTACATAC
>CM045896.1:39380395-39422895 GCA_025169545.1 Anguilla japonica
GTGTTCTTGATCTGTGTGACAGTTGAAAAGGGTTTTTTCTTTACAGTTGAAAGAACTGATGTCTGTCCTGGTGTTTAGGTGTTGGCTTCGTGTTTTCGAAACTCAAAAACTAACCCTCACTCCTTGTGCGGCCAGGGGTCATGTTCGTCTCTGATGTAGGGATCGTGTGAAAACGATGACAAGTTTGTTTTAGGATTTCTATTGCCCACAGCACACTGGCAGCACCTGAAACACTCCAGGCGACTGCCCATTTAGAGTGACGGTCCCTTCCGGAACGTGCGCAGATCCACTCCCAGAGGCTCACGGCATTGCAATTCCGAACGTTCCACGTGTGAACGCCGAACCACACCGTCCCGATGCCGCGCCGAAGGGTCGCGATGGACTTTTCCGGAACTGACCCTCGAAAACGATTATTACCGGCGGATTTCGTCGATGCAGAGGTTGGGTCTGGGAGAAACGGTCCTACGTGCCGACAGGAAGGCCACAGCGATGCTGAAGAGGGCCGCTGCTTCATCCAAGAACTGGCTGAATATGCCACTGTGGGCCTCAGCACAGTGTGTACGTACTGTTTGCTTAAACCGCCAACAGTACAGCTCAACACACAGCTGAATCTAACGCTTGCTTGCTTGCCACTCTCTCCCATGACAGGTTTTGGCAAAGATGTGCAGTTGCAGACAGGATTGGGCCTTCCAATTTGGGGAGAAAAGTTAAAAACGTTAAAGGAGCTCAAAGAATCAGTTTTTTTCCTCCGTGTGAGTTTTGAATGGAAAACTAAATGGATAAATGTGAATGTCATCCATCTGTAATCCAGCCGAAATGTAAAACTGCCCGAGGGGTGGTGACTCAGACAAAATGCAAAGTTTGATATCCTCGCGAGGAGCCGCCGCAGATTCGTCCGTAGTTTGACTGCGAGACTTCAACATGTAATTTGGGGACATTTTTTCTTCGGCGAGCTCTCGTCGTCCTAGCTGTGGTTCTTTCGCCGTGACTCAAGTGCAATAATAACACGATTTCTTTTCTTCTTGCCCGTCGTCTCTTCTGGGACGTCTTTTCCCTACACCGTTCAATCCGCGCTCACGGTCAGGGATGCCAGTCCCCCCTGGAAGGGGCCAGAACAGTCCGAGTGTTTGTTTTCAGGGTAGTGGGCGGCGGGGGGGGTCCTCAACTGGACCGCCATTCCCGCCACAGTTTATGTCTCGCGCCCGGTTAGGTCGCACACTACTGGAGAATGTGAGGTTGTGGTTGGCTGGCTGATATTTGGAGGGCTCCTCTTCGTAATTATTACTTTGGAATTATTACTGGATTATTCTAAAAGGGAAAATAACATTTAAAAAAATTATAAACTACTTGTGGTCTTAATTTGTCGTCAAAAACTTCATTTCAGTTCAGTGGCCAAAAAACCTTTATGTTGGCCCTCTGTTTTGGTACTTTTTAATCAACAACATTAGCATAATCCAAAATGTCATGTTTTTTATTATCAGCACCCACGACACCACCATTCAAAACAGCATTTTTAGAACAGAACAGTAGGGCAACTACTTTATTGAAAAAAAGTCAAAAAATATTAAATTTAACCAAAAACATGTATCAACTATGCAGGTATAAAGACAGTTCAAAAGAATAAAAAATAAGTTCAATCTGCCAATATCAGCTTTTTTAGGAATAAATAAAAACCCAAGAGGAATCCCCGTTGTTCAAAGAAAAAATGGCAATTGTCTGCGTGTGTGGTGTTGGTGTGTGTGTAACGGTGTGCATGGTAGGGTGCGTGATGTGCGTATGCGTGCGTGTGTGATTGCGTAGTGGGCGTGTGGTAGTTTGTGTGTGTGTGGACTTGGTGCATGTAGTTGTTGCGTGTGTGTGTGTGTGTGTGCGTGGAAAATGTGCATGTAGGTGTGTGCGTGTGTGCGTATGCTTGTGTGTGTGTGTTTGTGATGGGTGTGTACGTGTGCATGTCGGTGTGCGTGTGTGTGCATGTGTGTGTCCTGTGTGTGTACGTGTGCACTGTAGATGTTGCATGTGTGTGTGTGTGTGTGCGTATGTGACTACCGCAGTTGGCAGAGGGACACTGAGGATTTATACACATAAATCCAGCACGAGAGGGGTTTGTCTTGATAAACTGTACATGGAATCTGTGCAGGAGGGTCAGTGTGCCAGAGTTGGAGATGCTGTAGAAGGGACAGCGTTGCCGGTACCGGAACGGTCCACACACACTCCCAGCCCTGTACCACACAACTTCCCGAATGGTGCCATCGTCCTCATCACACACTTCCTGCTATGGCGGTAGGGGGGACGGGGGGGCCAGGATCTGTCTCCGTAGTCTGTCCCCCTTGTGCCTGACCAGAGTAATCTGCCTTTTTGCACTCCAGACTCCCATGTAGTTTTTATTCCATCCGAGCCTACAGTCAGAAAAGCCTATTTTCCGGCTGATTCCTTCGTATGTCACCGGCTATCATCCACCTGCCCCTCCTCGGATACGCTGAACTCAGTCTCCCAATCACAGCTCTCATACAGAAACTCTCTGCCACAAAACCTGCAGAACCGCGCTCAATCTCTCTGGATGATACAGTATAAGGCTGCTCCCTCTCTCCCAGATGTGTGTGTCACCTTCCTGTTCCCCTCAGACAGAGACAGCCCCTCTGTCGCCTGTGTTTGGATCCAGTGTGAGCTGACAGCCCATCTGCAACACCAGAGAACATGAATGAGATTAATTATTATTAATATCCACCTTATATGTGTGTAAGAAAAGAAAGAGCCTGCAATAGTACCATGTGTGTTTCTGTTTGTTGTGTGTTTATGTGTGCAAGAGACACTTCTGTGATTTCTTTCTCTTTCACACAACACACACACACACACAAACAGCAAAGCAGAGTTTGTATCTAGGAAAGTGTTCCATGTCGATACAGACTCACATTTTCTGGGCCTGGTTTGGTTTTTTTTTTCCTGTGGCTCTCCTCGACATCGCACTGTAGAAACAGCAGACAGAAGTGAGAGTGTGTGTGTGTGTGTGTGTGAGTGCGTTGTGTGTGAGACGCGTATCGTGTGCACGTGTGTGTGATGGAGTGTGTGTGTGTGTGTGTGAGTGCGTATGTGTGTGCGTGTGTGTGAGAGAGTGGGTTGTGTGTGGTGTGTGTGTGTGCGTATGTGTGTGCGTGTGTGGTGAGATAGTATGTGTGTGTGTATGTTTGTGAGACGAGTGTGTGTGTGTGAGTGCGTGTGTGTGAGAAAGTGTGTGTGTCTGTGTGTGTGTGTGGTGTGTGTGTGTGTGTGAGGCACATTGCGGAAACTTTCTGTACTTACAGCAGTGTGAGTGTGTCCAGTTTAGTAGCCAACAGCGCTCTCAGTCTTGAAAATATTGGGTGATTGTATCTCAGGTCCAGCTCTCTCAGGTGTGAGGGGTTTGAACACAGAGCTGAAGCCAGAGAATCACAGCCTCTCTGTGTGACTCTACAGCCTGACAGCCTGCAGAGAGGACACACACACTTTACATGCATTAATATAAACTAACAGGGCTGTGTGTGTCAAACTCGCCCATAGCAGTGTGTTACACACCGTACACACATTAATATAAACAAACAGGGCTGTGTGTGTCAAACACACAGCAGTGGTGTTACACACCTTACACACATTAATATAAAACTAACATGGGGGGGTTGTTGTGTTTCAAACACATAGCAGTGTGTTACACACCTTACACACTAAATATAACTAACAGGGCTGTGTGTGTCAGACACACATAGCAGTGTGTTACAACACCTTACACACATTAATATAAACTAACAGGGCTGTGTGTGTCAAACACATAGCAGTGTGTTACACACCTTACACACATCAATTTAAGAAGAACAGAACACTGCTGCTTCAGTTGTGGAGTACAAAACACTACTCTGTTTTTCTCATTAGAAACAGTAACTTAGTGTTGTACTTGGAGCCCTTTTTGATTGAAGGGGTTTCTGTTTGTACTCACCCTAGTCTCTGCAGTTTACAGTGTGGGTCCTCCAGTCCAGCAGAGAGCGCTCTCACTCCTTTGAATCCTGCAGCTCGTTGTCTCTGAGCTCCAGATCTTTCAGCTCTGAGTGAGGAGAACGCAGGAACTGAGGCCAGAACATCACAGCAGCCCTCTGGTGAGATTACACCAACCCAGCCTGTGGAGAGACCACGCACAAACACAGATGCACATGAACGAAAGATATATGGCACACACACCCACACAGAAACAGTTTACCTTTGATAAAGCTGACCAAAGAAGGCTGTATATACACACAAACATAGCCAAACTCAGACATACATGCATTCTCAAAAAACACAACCCAAAAAAAATGCATGCGTGTTGAAAACATTATTGCTCTGTTTTGCAATAATTCAAAACAGATCATTTGTAAGCCTTAATTAGGTTGATTCCAGGCATATGTTGTTCGTTTTGGTACCCAGATCTACAGGTTAAGTTGCTTCGTCACGGCACAAGCCAATGAATCACAAGATTCCTGGATGAGTGGTAAATTTACCTCTGAGGATTAAAGGTCTTAATGTCAGAGACACCAAGATGAATGCCTGACAGCAGTAGACAGTTCCTCTCTTGGAGGTACAGGGTCTTGCCGCCACTAATTTCATATGGGCACACCCCAGCCAGTGTGTGTATATGCAAACTCGTATTCGCAGGTAAGCATTCAGGTTGCAGGTATCGAAAATGAATGAATGAGTCAGTAAATTTGCTTTTCCTTCCTGCGACAAGATTCAAAACCCACACATTAATTACTAATTCTGTTTACTTACGTCCCGTTCACACAGCAAGCCATTCATTCGACCAGTTGCCTGAAGTCCATTAATTCTATATAAAGCTTAAGGTCACACAGTACGTAGTACAACTCACCTCAGTCTCTCCAGTTTACATTTTGGACTCAACAGTCCAGCACAGAGCAGCTTCACTCCTGAATCTCCCAGGTTATTGTAGCTGAGGTCCAGATCTCTCAGCGTTGAGCTTGATGACTGGAGAGCTGAGGCCACAATATCACAGGACTTCTGTGTGAGGTCACAGCTGATCAGACTGCAAAGAAGAGTTAATATATTATAGCACAATAATATAAAGCCACGTTTCCACCGCAGGAACTTTACCCCGGAACTAGGAACCTTTGGAGGAACTCAGTGCGTTTCGACCGCAGGAACTAGGGTCTAAATTAAGTTTCGGGGACTTTATTTTACCTCCAAAAAGTCCCTGCTCGGAGGGTAATACTTTCCAAAAGTACCGAAACTTTTGGGGTGGGGCGCAAGCGCTGAAAATTTCTGATTGGTCGACTAGGCTACTCGCAGTGTTTTATTTCAACCGCCATTTTTAAAAATCTGCAGCCGCAAACCGATTTATTTTCATAATAACTTCAAATCAAACTTGTATGTTATGCGGCGCAGTAGCCTAGTTTTGGTTATAGCCTGCCAACATCTTGGAATTATAACGTGTGCTCTTCTGTTCTTTTCTTGCTTTAGTATTCGTTTTATAAAATGTTAAGCATTCGTGCTGGGACAGCATATGATGTACCAAAACATTCTGCTGCTGTCAGAAAATATGCAGTAGATACAGAAGAAACTACAAGCATTGCTTTTTCTCCTGCTAATTTGCCTAATTTTTTCCATTGAGTTCAACAGGAAAACTTTTGGTAAACAGGATTTAGAAACAACGCTTGTATGTATCTACGGGTGCATATCTGGCAGCAGCACAGTGGTTTGAGGCAATTCATTTGATAGCTTTTGGACCCTTGATGACTTAAAGCCATATTAGCCTACAACAAATATGTTCCATACTGTATCAGCATAATTTGACTTAAAGCCATTAGCCAACAAATATCTAGTCCCACCCCCCAATTCCCATATAGATCCATTCAAATGCAAAGAGTTTTTGTATCACTTGTAGGACAACCTGAAAATAAGATATCCAGACTCTGATGATGTTGATAAGTCACAGACATCAGGAAGTCATGGCATGCAAATGATATGCAACTAAATACAAAACATGACTCTTTTATTTGACATTATGTTAATTTGTCTAAAAACACTGAAATGGGGGACTACATATAAAAAGTGCTGTAATTACTACATGGTGAAACCAAAATGTATAAGAATACCCTTTAATAAAAGCTCTGAGTCTGTGCTTTGACCACGTGTGAATTGTTTGATTACAAACACAGAAAATAAAATATTAAATCAGAAAAATGCAGGTGGTTTTAATGTTGTGGCTGATCGGGTGTATATATATATATATATATATATACAGGTGTGATAAAAGTTTATAATAGATGAAATAACTGGAATTGAAGGTATATATCGCTTTTTCGTGGCAAAAGCCAATGAATCACAAGATTCCTGGATGGAGCGGTAAGTTTACATCCTAGGATTGAAGGTCTTAATGTCAGAGACACCTAGATGAATGCCTGACAGCAGTTCATAATCCTTCTCTCCGGGATACAGGAGCCCATAATTGTATATGAGCACACCACAGTCAATACGCTTATATTGAAACATGCATTCACACATAAACAATCAAATTACAGGTACCGAAAATGAATGTCAGTCAATTTGTTTTCCTTCCTGTGACAAAATCCAAGTCCGAACGCAGCCATAGCACCACTCACCCCAGTCTCTGTAGTTTACATTTTGGACTCATCAGTCCAGTACAGAGCAACTTCACTCCTGCATCTCCCAGGTTATTGTAGCTGAGGTCCAGATCTCTCAGGGTTGAGCTTGATGACTGGAGAGCTGAGGCCACAACATCACAGGACTTCTGTGTGAGGTCACAGCTGATCAGACTGCAAAGAAGAGTCAATACATTACAGTACAATAATATTAGATACACATGAAATATGCATTTTTTCAAATATATCAGTAATAGTGGTCACTGATTAAGAAAGAAATAGGATTATATGGTTGATGACGCCCTGAGGAAGATCTCTGCAATACACTCTTCAACTGCAGCACTTTTGACTGATGATCTGAAGTTCTGCTGGATTGAACTCTAGACAGTTCTACAGATGTAATTCTGACCAAAATGGCCCCTTCTCTTGTACTGTAAGTTCTCTGAATAGGAAAAAAGGGCCCATCTACCCTTTTCAATGATCTTTTTTGTGAGCTTAACCCACCCAACCCATCCCAGAATCTCATCCCAAGACCACAATTTAAGTCAAAACGTTGAGAACTTTACATTTTGGGGATGAATTCCAATCCAAACTTTCACTTTTCGATTAGTCTGTATTGATTTACACAGAAAGTTTAAATGAGACTTTCTCGAAATGCTAATGCTTTACCCAAATCAGAGGTCAGATTTCACCCAGGTCAGAGCTACTTCAGTACATGTTCTGTTCTGAACCAGTGTCAAAAGTTTGAGAACTTTTAATTTTGGGGAGAAATTCTGTTCCAAAAGTTTTTTTTTTATATGATTACATAGAAAGTTTGGAGTAGGGTTATTTAAAAATGCCACAGTAAAATTTCACCCAAATCTGGGTGACCTTTACTGTACATTTCGGGGAGGAACTGCAATCCACTATTTTTCAATATTGGTTTATTCAAACAGTTTTATTTGAAAATGGTGCCATAACATTTCATCCATACCATTTCAGATGTACATTACTTCCTGTTCTCTCAAACACACGATACAACGTTGAGACGATTAGAATTTTGGGAGAAAAAATATTGCATGTGACACTTTGGTATCTGCTATTTCCCTGTTGTAGCCTTTAAAATACATGCAAAGTGAATGTAACCTAAATGAAAAATACAGAAGTACGAAAATATTGCATGTACGTATGTGTGTGTGTTTGCTCTCTCTCTCAGTTCAATTCAATTCAATTCAATTCAATTCGCTTTATTGGCATGACAAATTTGTACATTTGTATTGCTAAAGATTGTAAGGTACAGCAATGTATATATGATAAAATAAAATGAATAATAATAATAATAATAATAATAATAATAATAATAAAATAAAAACAATAGAAGTAACAATAAACAGTAACAATAACTAACAGTAAAAAGTTGCAATAACAATAAATAAAAATAATCAGCATAATATAAGAACAGTAACACAGTAACAGATGTATTTCTGTGTGTGTACGCATGTCTGTGTGTGTGTGTGTGTGTGTGTGCATGTGCGTGTGTAAATGTTTGTGTATAGGTAAATAGGTGTGGTGTTGTGGTTGTATTCCATCACTCACTGTCCCTCAGACTGATTTCTTTATATTTTTCACAGTTGGTTGTGAAGTGCAGCTCTGTCTCCACCTCCCTCAGAGAGCAGTGTTGGCACAGCCTTTCTTCGCAGGTAGCCATGATTTGCAGTGGCGACCTGTCTCAATGGCCAGGCTGTGCTCACTGAATCTGTACTTTGTCAAGGTGGTTCTCAATTTTATATCAGTCACCATGGTCAGATAGTCTGCCAGGGTGTACTGTCTATTTAAGGCCAGATAACACTGCATTTTGCTTTGTGTTTGTGTTTGAGTGTCCCAATAGGTGATGTAATTTTGCTTTTGATAGGTTATAATTTGGTTGACTCTAATCGATTTTGTATCAATGTGCTGGTCCTGAGGCTGTGGGTTGTTAGTACTGGTGAGTGAACTAAGCGTCAGGACCAGCTGATAGAGGGGACTCTTTTCTTTGCTCAACTCTTGGCATTTCAGGGCTTTGTAATGGTATGAGTGGGGGTCACTATTTTGTAAATGTTTCCAAAATTTTATTGCCCTCTTTTGAATTCTGATTAATAATGGATATTGGCCTAATTCGGCCCTGTATGCATTGTTTGTTGTTTTTCTTTGTATATGCAAGATGTTCTTGCAGAACTCTGCATGCAGGGTTTCAATAGGGTGTTTGTCCCATTTTGCAAAGTTTTGATTTGAAAGTGGACCCCACACTTCACTGCAATATAGGACAATCGGTTCAATTACTGATTCAAATAGTTTAAGCCAAATTCTAATTGGAATTTTAATGTAAATTTGTCGTTTCATGGCATAAAAAGCCCTGCATGCTTTCTCTTTCAGTTCATTCACTGCAGGATTGAAATTTCCTGTGGAACTTATTTTCAGACCTAAGTAATTGTACTGTGTGCATGTTTCTGTGGGATTTCTCCCTAGTGTGAAATTTGATGTAGTTCCCTGAGATTTGGATCTTTTTTTGGAAGATCATGGTTCTGGTCTTTTTCATGTTTACTGCCAGGGCCCAGGTCTGGCAAAGTTGTTCTAGCAGATTCAAGTTCTGCTGTAGCCCTTGGGGAGTGGGCGACAGTAGGACTAGGTCATCTGCATAGAGCAGGAATTTGATTTCTGTGTCATAAAGATTAAGACCAGGTGCTGCAGATTGCTCCAACTTGGTGGCCAATTCATTAATATATATGTTAAATAGAGTTGGGCTTAAGTTGCAGCCTTGTCGTACCCCACGTCTCTGGGTGAATAAATTAGTCATTTTGTTGCCAATTTTGATGCTGCATTTATTGTCTGTATACATTGATTTAATTATGTCGTATGTTTTACCCCCTACACCACTTTCAGTAACTTTGTAAAAAAGACCTTCATGCCAAATTGAATCAAATGCCTTTTGGAAGTCTATAAAACTGGCATATATTTTTTCATTTTTTTGGTTAACATATATGTCAATTAGGGTGTGTAGGGTGTAAATGTGATCAGACGTGCAGCAATTTGGAAGAAATCCAATTTGACTTTTACTCAAGACATTGTGCTTAGTAAGGAAGTCTATAAGTCTTGCATTAATAATGCTACAAAGAACCTTCCCCAGGTTACTGTTCACACAAATGCCTCGGTAATTGTTGGGGTCGAATTTGTCACCATTGTTAAAAATAGGGGTAATGAGTCCATGATTCCAAATGTCAGGGAAGTGACCTACACTCAGAACCAAATTAAACAATTTGAGGATAGCCAATTGGAATTTTTTGCTGCTATGTTTCAGCATCTCATTTAGGATACCATCAGGCCCGCTTGATTTATTTGGTTTGAGATTCTGAAGTCTTTCCTTCAGCTCCTGCTCAGTAATGGGAGAGTCCAGTGGGTTTTGATTATCTTTTATAGCCAATTCTAGTTTACGCAATTTTTCTTGGATATGATTTTGGTCTGAATTTGTACCTAATGGTATTGTTTCATACAATGTTTTAAAATGGTTATTCCATATGTCTCCATTTTGTATGGCCAATTCTTCTGGTTTAGATTTATCAAGTTTTTTCCATTTTTCCCAGAAATGGTTTGTCTTTATGGAGTTTTCAATTCATGTCAGTTTTCTGCGGGTATATTGTGCCTTTTTGGTTCTGAGCATACATTTATATTGCTTTAGAGTTTCACAGTAATTAAGGTGTAAATCTACATTGTTTGGGTCTCTATGTTTTTGATTTGATACGTTTCTAAGTTCCTTTCTAATATTTTTACAGTCCAAATCAAACCAATTATCCTCTTGGTGTTTTGGTTTGTTTTTTGATTCTTTGAGTTGGGATATTTTTGCAGTTTTTCCAAATATGTAATTAATGTTTCACTGCTAGATTGACACCTTCTTTACTGTGAATGTATGTGGTATCCAGAAAGCTGTCTAATAGTGTTTGGATATTTTTGCTGCTCTCTCTCTCTCTCTCTCTCTCTCTCTCTCTCTCTCTCTCTCTCTCTCTCTCTCTCTCTCTCTCTCTCTCTCTCTCTCTCTCTCTCTTAGGAGTTTTAAACTCTTGGCGTCCCCTCTCTCCTAACAGGCAGGAACCATCTCACCATGTTCTCACTTGGCACTAGATGAGTTTAAACAGGTGAGCTTGGCGTCCCCCTTGCCATCCATACCAGGCAGGAACTATACTTTTGCCTGGTTATTACAAGTGAAGGATTTTCTCAGTTCTAACTGTCAATCATCTACATTAAGAATTAAATAATACTCACATGGCCTTCCTGCAGTTCCTGACTACTGGCACCAGTCTCTGATGACCTGCTGCTGTTGTGTTGTAGGTCTTCAAGTCAAACTCAGCCAGGACCTCCTCTGACATCAGTAACACAAAGGCCAGAGCTGAACATTGGTGTGGTTCTAGCACTTTATCCAAAAGTTTTCTAGATCTCAGGCAATTCTGTATTTCCTCCACCAGAGTGTTGTCATTCAGTTCACTGAGACAGCGGAACAAATTGATGATCCTCTCTGCTGAAGATTCTTCACTGATCTTATTTTTAATGTACTTGACTGTTTCCTCAATGTTCTCTGATCTGCTTTCTGTCTGTGCCTGTGCGTCTGGCCCAGGTGTTCTGCGCCCTGTTTGTGTCTGTACGTCTGGCACAGATGATCTGCGAACAGTTTGTGCCTGTAGGTCTGATACAGATGATCTACGTTTTGTCTGTGTCTTTGGGCCTGGTAAGGGTGATCTTATTCCTGTCTGTGGGTCTGTTACAGATGATCGGCTTCCTGTCTGTGTCTGTAGGCCTGGTACAGATGATCGGCTTATTGTCTGTGTCAGTAGTTCTCCTAAGAGAGTCTTAACAGAGTCCAGAGAGAGGCCAAGAAGGAATCGGAGGAAAAGGTCCAGTTGTCCATTCTTACTCTCTAAGGCCTGATCCACTGCACTCCTGTGTAACTCAGACATCTGCACTCTGTCACCGTGAGGTTTTGATTCTTCTGTTCTGAGTACATTTCTGTTCTCATTTATGCATGAATAAAAAGCAAACAAGGCAGCCAGATACTCCTGAATGCTCAGATGCACAAAGCAGAAGACCTTCTCTTGATACAACCCATACTCCTCTTTAAAGATCTCTGTGCACACCCCAGAGTACACTGAAGCTTCAGTGACATCAATGCCACTCTCTCTCAGGTCCTCTTCATAGAATATCAGATTGCCCTTTACCAACTGTACAAAAGCCAGCTGCCCCAGTTTCATTATGTTTTCTCTGTCTGACTCTGACATCTTCTTTGGATTTGTCCCATTTGTGCCATGATACTTCTGATTCTTCACATAGGTCTGAATGAGCAGGAAGTGTGTGTACATTTCAGTCAGAGTTCTAGGCAGATCTCCACTCTCTGTTTCACCCAGCATTGTCTCCAGAACAACAGCAGAAATCCAGCAGAAGACTGGTATGTGACACATGATGTACAGACTCCTGGATGACCTTATGTGAGAGATAATTCTGCTGGCCTGTTTCTCATCTCTGATTCTCTTCCTGAAGTACTCCTCCTTCTGTGGGTCATTGAACCCTCGTACCTCTGTCACCTGGTGGACACACTCAAGAGGGATCTGATTGGCAGCTGCTGGTCGGGAGGTGATCCAGAGGAGAGCAGAGGGAAACAGATTACCCTTAATGAGGTTGGTCAGCAGCGCATCCACAGACAATACCTTTGTCATATCACAGCAGATTTTATTGCTTTGGAAATTGAGAGGAAGTCGACACTCATCCAGACCGTCAAGGATAAACAAGACTTTGACTTCATCACCTTCAAATGTTTTTATCTTTTTCAGTTGCGGAAAGTAGTGCTGTAGAAGTTGCATTAGACTGAATGCTGTTTCCTTCTTCAAATTCAGATCTCGAAAAGGAAGAGTGAAGACAAAATCAATGTCCTGGTTGGCTTTTCCTTCTGCCCAGTCCAAAATGAACTTCTGCACAGAGACGGTTTTCCCAATGCCAGCAATGCCCTTTGTAAGCACAGTTCTGGGTTTCTCTTGTCCAGGTAAAGGCTTAAAGATGTCATTGCAGAGAATTGCAGTCTCTTGTGTGGTTTGTCTCTTGGATGCTATCTCAATCTGTCTGATCTCATGTTCATCACTGACTCCCCCACTTCCTCCCTCTGTGATGTAGAGGTCTGTATAGATCTCATTAAGGAGGGTTGGGTGGTTCAAACCTTCATATATGCATTCAAACGTCTTCCTCAGATAAGTTTTCAGTGCCTGCTGGGCTCTTTTTATGAATTCATCTGAAGAGAGGCAATATGAGAAATAATTATATTTAAAAGAAGATAATCATTTCAGAATGAATTACAGATTTCAAAAAGAAACTGTATATTTATGCAGTTAGTTTTCACATTATTTTTACAAACATCAGTGTTTGTTACATACCTCACACAGTGTTACACACTTCTTACACAATGTTTATTCAATTCAAGTCAGCAGTGTTTTTAGGTTTTAGAAATGGATCCCAAAAAAATAAATGACCTCGGTGACCTCAAATGTAGTTATGGTCCTAGCTTCACGGCTGAGTTGGTGCAAGCAGAAAATAAAGTGTTGCAGTAATAGAGCTGTGGTCTCCAGCCCTGGTCCTGGAGAGCAACAGGGTGTGCTGGTTTTTGCAGTTGCTCTGCACTTAATTATTCAATTAGAGCACTTCAGTACACACTTAACTCACCTCACGTAGTTACTTGGGTCTCAACTGGATGCTGATTTTAAGGTGAAAACAAAAACCAGCAGAGCTTGTGGCTCTACAGGACCAGGGTTGGTGACCACTGCTATAGACCAAGGGTGTCCAATCTTTGATCCAAAAGGGTCGTGTGAGTGCAAGTTTTTGTTCTAACCCATCAAAATACACCTTATTTTACATATTAAGGTCTTCATGAAGACTCTTGATTAGTTAAGTAGTTCAATCAGGTGTTGTTGCTGCGTAAAAACAAAAACCTGCACCCACACCAGCCCTTTTTGTATAAGATTTGACACCCCTGGTATCAACCCATAAATAATTCAATGTTGCAATGCTATACCACAGGCACACACATAGACACACCAATAGTTTCAATGTAGAGTTGATGAGAATTTGCATGAATTACACAAGTATGTACCAGTCTGAGCAGTATATGGGTCCTGGAAAGCCACAGTCTACTGGTTTCTGTTTTTACCTGTTAGATAGTGTTAGCTAGATAAGAACACCTTTAATTAAAAACCTGAATGCATCTCAGCATTAGCCAGGAACTGTGAATGAAGTGGCTAGCAGCTAGCTAGCAAGCAATAGGTTCTTAATCAGAGGTGTTCCTTGGTGTGCTAAGTGGCTAATGTTGCAATTACCGGCTGAATAATGAATAAAAGTATTAAGAACAAAGTTAACAATTAATTTCAATATTCTAATGTACACATAGTAGCAATGAGAGAAAACTCGTACTGCGCTGCTCTCTCTCCAGTGAGTTGGCTAGATCCTTCTCCTTCATGTTCCTCAGGATGCAGAGTGTGATCTTCAGAGACTTCTCACTGTCACAGGTCTCCAGCATCTTCTCAACTATGTACAGGGCCTCAGGATCCACCTGCTCTCTCTCAGTGCATTCTGGGTAGTCATGAATTTTATGACTCTTGAGCAGTTCACTCATCATCATAAACTTATCCACAGCACAAGGATCTTCAGACAGACTCTCAAAGCATTCTGGACAATCCTGACTCAGATGGTTCTCAAACAGTTTCAACTTTTCATCTTTATTCAGCTTCATCAGAGTGCGCAGGAGAGACTGAAATAAACACATGAAGAGGTATGCTGTATCAGAGTGTGAAATAAACACGTGAAGAGGTATGCTGTATCAGAGTATGAAATAAACACATGAAGAGGTGGGCTGTATCAGTGTGAAATACACACATGAAAAGGTGTGCTGTATCAGTGTGAAATAAACACATGGAGAGGTGTGCTGTATCAGTGTGAAATACACACATGAAAAGGTGTGCTGTATCAGTGTGAAATAAATACATGAAGAGGTGTGCTGTATCAGTGTGAAATACACACATGAAAAGGTGTGCTGTATCAGTGTGAAATAAACACATGGAGAGGTGTGCTGTATCAGTGTGAAATACACACATGAAAAGGTGTGTATCAGTGTGAAATAAATACATGAAGAGGTGTGCTGTATCAGTGTGAAATACACACATGAAAAGGTGTGCTGTATCAGTGTGAAATAAATACATGAAGAGGTGTGCTGTATCAGTGTGAAATAAACACATGGAGAGGTGTTCTGTATCATGGTTATTGAAATAGTTCAAATGAACATCATGATCCTCGCATGTGTCATGTCTTTGACGGCCAGAGAAGGGACAGATACTTCCAGACACCAAACATGCAACAGGTCCAAACACTCACATACGGAGTGCAACGTTTGCTCCTGACTGATGTCTCTGTAGAGACACTACTAGTGATAAATTGCGCTTTTCCGTAGAATAATGGAGATGCTCTGTGCAATCCATGCCGTGAATGCAAACTGACTAAATGCTTCTTGTTTGTAAGTTGCTTTTTGGCGACTTCCTCCGCTGCCATGTTTGGGACCCACGAAACAGAAGGAAGCTGGACTTTCTGTGAGCCAATGAGGGCCAGGAGGCACTTCATAACTCGATTAGAGGGGTCTTTTTAGGGGCTTAATGTAGCTCATTAGCATTAGCGCTAACACTTCTTTTGCACAGCCAGGAGCTTCGCTTGCTGTTTCCACTCAGGAATCTCTTTTACATTACATTACAGGCATTTAGCAGATGCTCTTATCCAGAGGAACTTACACAACTTTTTACATTGTATCCAATCATACAGCTGGATATATACTGAAGCAATCCAGGTTATGTACCTTGCTCAAGGGTACAATGGCAGTGTACTACTGGGAAATCGAACCTGCAACCTTTAGGTTACAAGACCAATGCCTAACCCATTATATTACAAAATTTTAAAGCATGCTTGAAATATGTAAATAAAAGGCTGGTTTATTGTTTTACTGTGGTGTTACACTGTAGGTGGTTATGTAATATATGATAACGATGCAAAACTGTACTAATGTTAAGAGCAATATTAGGCACATCTATACACATGCATCACATAGATTTGAAATAAATTTACTGTATGAATAAAACATATAATAACCTATTAAAAACAATGAGGAAAAGCAGATCTCGCACCTGTTTTGGGAAAAACAGCTGTGACGTCTTATCATCAAAACAGCTGGAGTCCAATGACTGATGGATCCTGTGAACAAAACAGCTTTATATGAAACTCATCCTTTTAATGCAGCTCTGACTTACAGCACATGCAGAGAAAAATTCCAGTAAAATGAATCCTCTTGCAGCATGTTTAACTAACACCCTATTTACATTTGAATGTAGAATAAAACACTCCATTTACACGTGAATGTAGAATTACACACCCCATTTACACCTGAATGTGGAAAAACACACCCCATTTACATGTGTATGTGTTATAATACAGCCAACTACACCTGAAACATGCCAGTGACAATGAATCATAATTAAACAGTTGTAAAATTTTGAACCTGTTTCATTACCTTTGATCACCTGTGGACTCTCCTTTGAGATTGAATGGATAATCCATAGAACTTTCACTCTTCATAGACACATAGCTGGGTGCAGGTGACCCTGATCTTTCTACCTGGACTCTGTGGAAAAAAAACACAGAGAGAACATCCAGTTAAACCCATCCTCTTACTGCAGCTCTAACTCACAGCACAAGGAGAGAGAGATTCCAGTTAAACTCATCCTCTTACTGCAGCTCTAACTCACAGCACATAGAGACAGAGATTTCAGTTAAACCCATCCTCTTACTGCAGCTCTAACTCACAGCACAAGGAGAGAGAGATTCCAGTTAAACTCATCCTCTTACTGCAGCTCTAACTCACAGCACATAAAGACAAAGCTTCCAGTTAAACTCATCCTCATACTGCAGCTCTAACTCACAGCACATAGAGACAGAGCTTCCAGTTAAACTCATCCTCTTACTGCAGCTCTAACTCACAGCACATGGAGACAGAGCTTCCAGTTAAACTCATCCTCTTACTGCAGCTCTAACTCACAGCACATAGAGAAAGAGCTTCCAGTTAAACTCATCCTCTTACTGCAGCTCTAACTCACAGCACATCTGAATAAGCCATAATATACCGCACCTACCCCTGAATGCGCAATAACACACCTCATTTACAGCTGAATGTGCAATAACACACCCCATTTACACCTGAATGTAGAATACCACACCCCATTTACACCTAAATGTAGAACACACCCCATTTACACCTCCATGTAGAATAACACACCCCATTTACACCTGAATGTGCGATAGCACACCCCATTTACACCTGAATGTGCAATAGCACACCCCATTTACACCTGAATGTGCAATAACACACCCCATTTACACCTGAATGTGCAATAACACACCCCATTTACACCTGAATGTATAATAACACACCCCATTTATACCTTAATGTAGAATAACACACCCCATTCATACCTGAATGTGCAATAACACACCCCATTTACACCTGAATGTAGAACACACCCCATTTACACCTGAATGTACAATAACACATCCCATTTACACCTGAATGTAAAATAACACACCCCATTTAAGCCTCCATGTATAATAACACACTCCATTTATCCCTGAATGTGGAATAACACACCCTATTTACACCTGAAAGTGCAATAACACACCCCATTTACATGTGTATGTGTTGTAATACAGCCAACTACACCTGAAACATGCCAGTGACAATGAATCATAATTAACCAGTTGTGCAATTTTGAACCTGTTTCATTACCTTTGATCACCTGTGGACTCTCCTTTGAGGTTGAATGGATAATCCATTGAACTGTCACTCTTCATAGACACACCGCTGGGTGCAGGTGATCCTGATCTTTCTACCTGGACCCTGTGAAAAAAAAATGGAGACAGAGCTTCCAGTTAAACTCATCTTCATACTGCAGTTCAAACTCACAGCACATAGAGAAAGAGCTTCCAGTTAAACTCATCCTCTTACTGCAGCTCCAACTCACAGCACATAGAGAAAGAGCTTCCAGTTAAACTCATCCTCTTACTGCAGCTCTAACTCACAGCACATAGAGACAGAGCTTCCAGTTAAACTCATCCTCATACTGCAGCTCTAACTCACAGCACATAGAGACAGAGCTTCCAGTTAACTCACAGCACATAGAGACAGAGCTTCCAGTTATACTCATCCTCTTACTGCAGCTCTAACTCACAGCACATCTGAATAAGCCATAATATACCGCACCTACACCTGAATGTGGAATAACACACCTCACCTACACCTGAATGTGCAATAACACACCCTATTTACACCTGAATGTGGAATAACACACCCCATTTACACCTCCATGTAGAATAACACACCCCATTTACACCTGAATGTAGAATAACACACCCCATTTACACCTGAATGTGCAAGAACACACCCCATTTACACCAGAATGTAGAATAACACACCCTATTTACACCTGAAAGTGCAATAAAACACCCTATTTACACCTGAATGTGCAATAACACACCCCATTTACACCTGAATGTAGAATTACACACCCCATTTACACCTGAATGTAGAATAACACACCCCATTTACACCTGAATGTGCAAGAACACACCCCATTTACACCAGAATGTAAAATAACACACCCCCTTTACACCTGAAAGTGCAACAACACACCCCATTTACACCTGAATGTAGAATAACACACCCCATTTACACCTGAATGTAGAATTACACACCCCATTTACACCTGAACGTGCAAGTAACACACCCCATTTACACCTGAATGTAGAATTACACACCCCATTTACACCTGAAAGTGCAATAACACACCCCATTTACACCTGAATGTGCAATAACACACCCCATTTACACCTGAATGTAGAATAACACACTCCATTTACACCTGAATGTGGATTAACACACGCCATTTACATGTGTATGTGTTGTAATACAGCCAACTACACCTGAAACATGCCAGTGACAATGAATCATAATTAAACAGTTGTACAATTTTGAACCTGTTTCATTACCTTTGATCACCTGTGGACTCTCCTTTGAGGTTGAATGGATAATCCATTGAACTGTCACTCTTCATAGACACACAGCTGGGTGTAGGTGACCCTGATCTTTCTACCTGGACCCTGTGAAGAAAAACATGGAGACAGCTTCCAGTTAAACTCATCCTCTTACTGCAGCTCTAACTCACAGCACATGGAGACACAGCTTCCAGTTAAACTCATCCTCTTACTCCAGCTCTAACTCACAGCACATAAAGACAGAGCTTCCAGTTAAACTCATCCTCATACTGCAGCTCTAACTCACAGCACATAGAGACAGAGCTTCCAGTTAAACTCATCCTCTTACTGCAGCTCTAACTCACAGCACATGGAGACAGGGCTTCCAGTTAAACTCATCCTCATACTGCAGCTCTAACTTACAGCACAAGGAGACAGAGATTCCAGTTAAACTCATCCTCTTACTGTAGCGTAGCTCTAACTCACAGCAAATCTGAATATGCCATACTATACCTCACCTACACCTGAATGTGCAATAACACACCTCACCTACAACTGAATGTAGAATAACACACCCCATTTACACCTGAACGTCCAATAACACATCCCATTTACACCTGAACTTCCAATAACACACCCCATTTACACCTGAATGTGCAATAACACACCCCATTTACACCTGAATGTGCAATAACACACCCCATTTACACCTGAAAGTGCAATAACACACCCCATTTACACCTGAATGTAGAATAACACACCCCATTTACACCTGAAAGTGCAATAACACACCCCATTTACACCTGAATGTGGATTAACACACGCCATTTACATCTGAATGTGTTGTGAAACAGACAACTACACCTAAAACATGCCAGTGACAATGAATCATAATTAAACAGTTGTGTAATTTTGAACCTGTTTCATTACCTTTGATCACCTGTGGGACTCTCCTTTGAGGTTGAATGGATAATCCATTGAACTTTCACTCTTCATAGACACACAGCTGGGTGTAGGTGACCCTGATCTTTCTACCTGGACCCTGTGAAAAAAAAACATGGAGACAGAGCTTCCAGTTAAACCCATTCCCTAACTGCAGCTCTAACTCATAGCACATGGAGACAGAGCTTCCAGTTAAACTCATCCTCTTACTGCAGCTCTAACTCACAGCACATAGAGACAGCTTCCAGTTAAACTCATCCTCTTACAGTAGCTCTAACTCATATTAGGTTAAATATCTGATTCGTGCATTTATACCTCTTTCTGCCATTGCTGTGGGTTTCTCTCTATTCTCTGGCTCCCCTGAGAGACTCATTTTATGAGCAGCGCCCCCTACCTCAGGAGACCAGAACACATCAGACCAGTTTAAACCACATGTGGGTTCTGACCCAACCTGTAAACACACAAAAATAAGAACATACTGAACACACATACACACATTCTAACAGACACACACATACACACACACACACAATACACCGCATTTCTGACAGGAAGCAATCTGGAACTTAAATGGGACCTAAACATGACCTATATAGTCACATCCAAAAAAAAAACTTTTGATTTTTTTTTGGTACAGAACGGGACTTCACCTTCTTGATGTGGGGCAGGCCCCATCTCATTCAGATTATTCTGACCCCCGACTTCAAAACTAATTTGAAAATAACATTATTGCAGGAACCAGAGCCCAGCATGACTGTATGTAATAAGCACAAGAGTTCCACATTATAACTTGTATTTCTTCCATTGTAAAAGCTTCAAAAGGTGTCCCATATTCTACAATTATGTTTCTATGTTAGGGAATATGGGACAACTTAAAAAATGACTGTTAAATAAAAATTGCACACAAAATTAGTAGCTTTTTATTCATTTTGATGCAACAGTGCGTCCCATTCATGTTTACATTATAATAGATTTCACTGAATAATTTATGACAATTTTATCATTTTAATATCAAAGTAAGCAAAATCCTATGCCATTGACTGTACCATGTGCTCTGCTGGATGAGCTTCCTGTTTAATGCTTACTTACCCCTCTGTTGTGATGTCATGACCATAAAGTCACAGGATTTAGATCATAAGGTTTCTGTGCAAGAGCTCTGTACGTGTGGCTCCTTCTAGTTGTTCAAAATGCCCCCTTAAGCTATTGAATTCAAGCATATAGTTGATGCATGACTCAAAGAGACTCTTGAATCCAAGTTCTTCCTTTGAACTATTTACTGAAGGGGATTGAAAACTGCACAAAACAAAAATAAAGACACAGTCAAAGGCTAGCGTGCGCCGTCGGCTCGATAGCTTCCTACTACAAAAACAGAAGTGACACGTATGGTCCTTATTAAAGTGTTACCCAATCAGAGGGGAGCAAAAGTTTGAAGTTGTTATTTGATACATCTATAATGTTCTACATGGGAAATATATATATATATAATATAACCAAAGGTACATTAAAAAAAAACCACTAATACACAATAATAATTAATATCAAGAAAATATTTCTTTCTTCTACTGGAATGGCTCTTACAGGCTCAGCTGACAACAGTTGGTATTGACATTGTTCAGACCAAGAAATAAACAAGATGTAAATTGTCCCATATTGCCTGATAACCCGTAATACCTGACCTCACCCAAGCTTGCAACAGTTTATGCCAATATCCTAGTTGTCGTGTTTCGTATAAAATTACACCAAAAAATTTGGCAACATTGGGATGGCAGGTATGCCTTGGCAGGGCAGCATGCCCCTTACCTATACAGCACCTACGGTTTGGCACTTTTCATGGTTCCCTACAAAAATAACTGAAATGACCACAGACTCCCAGCCCTTAAAAACATTAATTTCTGTACCTTCTGACCCCATTTCAACAGACAGAATTCACAAACAACTTCACACGTTCACACAACAAAGCCCAAACATAGGGGATTTCGTTTTTTTTTCCATATTCTTTTTCTTCTCTTTACATCATCACAAATGCTCCGGGCCCACAAAAAATGTTTCCCCATTGGATATTTAGGTACATCTGCCAATACATTTGCCTATGGGACCTTTGGATGAGTGACAGACCCCAAGTTCCCTCTAGGACTCAAGCAAACCTTTAACTTATTACACTAGCTTGCAGGCTAACTAAAAATTGTCAAAAAAAAAAAATCTAAACAATTGCTTTTGCATCCGTATAATTTACATCTCATTTATATTTCTGAAATCCAAATAAAATACACTCACACTTCAGACAGATAAACGGCGGTATTTACAAACTCCTGTAGCCAATGACGATGGTCGGTCTATCACAGCACACAGGCACATTTTTTGCGCAATACTGAGCGCACTGAACTACGAGTTAGCCAAGAAATAATAAATAAATTGGAAAAAATACAAAAAATATGTGAAATCTTCATAAATCAGATTTATGTATTATTCTACAATCCTCATCTTTGTAAATGTCATGTTTATCATCATCATCACCACTTCAATTGATCAGCCTCATTTGAAACATAATTTAAGAGCAAATTAAATATAGCTATTCTCCTTTTTTAATTTATGTTGGCCTATTTATTTATTTTTAAATCGGTCATAGTTATCATCTACGGGAAATCCTCAACTGATAACTCGCTCCTGTGAACAACGTAGAAATTTTCCAAAAAAAAAAAGTTATGTACACTATTTAATTTCAGGCGTAGTTTTGTGGCTTATGGTGAAATTGCTTCTTGTGCTACAAAAGCAACGACATCATTGCTTAGTGCAGCCGCAATTCAGTTAAATTCTTGTTGCTGAAGTAGTTGCTGAATTTAATGCTATTGAATGTAATGCTAAGTAAACAGGCTACAACAGGATTCAGTGAGAAAGACATGGGGTGACTCAAGTAGTTACGACTGTGGAATGAAGTGAAACTAGTTCAGTTTGGATCGCAAATACGTAATATCGAGCGAGGTAAAAATGGTCATAAGATATCAAAATACATTATTACACGTTTATTAAACGTAAAAATTTTCAGGGTTATTTTTTAAATTAGGCTACTTTTTGTTCTGTTTTTGTTGTACCAATTGAGGAATATGGAAATAATCCGATTACGTAAATAGCCCGATTAGCCTACACCTCGCGCTATTTTATTGTTTTGTTTTACTGAATTAAGCGTGCTATTATGATACAGATTCCCATTTCTCCCCATACCCCTTCACATTTAGCGTCTATTCTGTCCATTCCACTCATCAACAGGTTACTTACTGCGTTATTTTAAAAAAAAAAATATGTTCCGTCTTCTTTCTTATGCGTCTTTATAACAGCGCCTGAGTTTGAAACACTTTCAGTTTCACTAGTGTTGTGTCTGGTAGTTCACTGGCTGACTATCGTTCGCAGTTCAGTGATTCGTTCACTGAACGTACTACGCCCGCCCCGAATCGTTCGCGAACTACAGTACACTTGCCCGAATCGTTCGCGAACGACACAACAGTACTTTTGCCCGAATCGTTCGCGAACGACACAACAGTACTTTTGCCCGAATCGTTCGCGAACGACACAAGAATAGTTCGTCCCTTTTTCTGTAGCGAATGAGGAGTCTCTGGTGAGGTGAGGTCTCTGGTATGGATAATAAATGGATAATAATCGAACCTCACTGTCAAGCGTGCTGTTTATTTTCAATGAAATAACAAGCCTTTTTAAAAAAATTAAAAAAAAAACGTCTCAAAGTAAGCTAGCCAAGGCTACTATTTATAAGAAAACGATAGCCTATATCTACTTAGCCAACGTACATCAGCACTTTCTCTTTCAAGCAGCCGTTATAACAAGTCACGGTAAAGAAATCAGCATCTAGGCCTAAAACAACACATTTTGGGAAATTTAGTAAAATAAAATAGCCATATCAAACACATTCTTTCAAACTAAATTGTTTAGAATTGTTAGGGATCACAGAGCTTCTGTGATCCCCCTTGTCCTAATACTGTAGCTTATTCTTCTGCCTAGTTGGCTTTGCATAGGTTAGGTCAGAATAGTGTTCACTGTGTGAACTAAACTGTGTTCTTGGCTAGAAATATCTGTACAAAATAAGTATTGCATCTTATTGAACCTGTGTTTAGCAGTTGTCTATGACCATGAAATGCACTTTTTGTACGTCGCTTTGGATAAAAGCGTCTGCCAAATAAATGTATTGTAATGAATGTAATGTAGAATAAAATCGAAACGAAAATAAAATTTTATTAAAAATAGGGAAAGAAAGTGCTTGGTTCTTTGGCTATTAACTATTCTGTGTGAATGCTCTGTCTATAGCCTACTTTTTAAACTGGAAAACTATATTCAATTAAAATAAAATAATGTGTTAATATATGAACCGCGGTTCGCCAGTTTTCATTTTCGTTAGGCTACTAACCGTCAGCTGTCTTTGGTACGATTTTTCGGTACACTGGGTCGAAACCCCCCCGCCCGTCCGTCCGTCCGTCGTCCACATCCAAGTGCGCATTTTTGTAGTCCAAGACTTTCCCCAATTACTGGGTCTTTCCACTGAGCCTCACAGATCTCCTCCCTTGGAATTGGCAGTCAGTCCTCTTTGGCCTGTTTGGACTGTCTGACTGTTTCAGTGCACTTCAACAAGCAACAAGATAGCAACAAGAAAAAGATAGCTTGTCTCCGGTGTGTAAAGTTAAGTTTAAACTGGCTTTTATCTAGATCTAGAGAGAGACATGCATACACATACATGCGTGCGAACACACATGCTATTCTAGCTCAAAGAAACTCATAGGCATTTTTCCTTTACCATTAATTACAAATAAATTAAAGTGTTTGTCGTATTTTTTTAAGGTATAACAGTAAGTGTTTTTAATGGGTTATTGTATACACAATAGACCTACTAACTGTTTGTATGTCGATGATCTATAGGGTTAGCTAACATTAATTTAGAAATGTGGCGCTTGCAAAGTAGCAGCAGTAGCCTAATTAAAGAGTAGTGAACACAATTTGACTGTTGTCACTTAAGAAAATCGAAAATCCTGTCGTTGTGAAATCCATATGGCAAGCCCTTCGTGACTTTTCCTAAAAAAAACGTATTGCTTTTTGGATTGGCTCCTTCTAAACTACTTGTTTATTTCGAATGCGAACGGAGGCTTTTTTGGTAGTTCCCCGAATTTGGTTTCCATACTTGTTATGCACAACACCATTTCACCGATGAAGGCTCTAGCCGGAAACGTTTCATTATTTTAATCTCATCATCTTAACTAAAAAAAAACGTTAACTGTGGATTATTCATGAATGTAGTTAGCGAATAATTTAGATAACGAACACCGTAAACAAAAAAAGTGACTGCCACACGCACGGTCTTTAAAACGATTGCCTGTATAGTTGAAACACACCAGAAGAGGGCAGTGTCCACCGTCTTTCTGCCCTGGTACTGTGCAGATGCGGTGGATCGCCTACGTCATTCATTTAATTCCCAGAGAAGCAGGTGAATAAATTCACGTTTTCTCCACATGTATTTATAATTCTAGGGAATACATCGTTACACAGGCCTATTTAGACTAATAACGTGACTTGAAAGGGTGTCGTGTTGCTGGGCCAGTGCCTCCGTGTATTTACACTGAACAAAAATATAAACACTTTTATTTTTGCAGCCATTTTTAATGCGTTAAATAATATCTCAAATATTTGTTCTATGTGCACAAAGATCTTATTTCTCTCAAATTTTGCCCACAAATTTGTTTATATCACTGTAACTAGCATTTCTGCACAGGTGTGGCATATCAAGATGCTGATTAAAAGCCATGATCACTACACAGGTGTTCCTTATGATGGGGTCAATAAAAGGCCACCCTAAAATGTTGAGGTTTTTTTTTTTTGTTGTTCAACACCATGTCACAGATGCCTCAAGAGTTAAGAAATCATGCATTTGGCATGCTGACTGCAGGAATGTCCTGTAGAGCTGTTGCCAGAGTAATGGGTGTTCATTTCTCCACCATAAGCATTGTTTCAGAAATTTTAAAATTTCATCCAACTGGCCTCACAACTGCTGACCACGTGTAACCAAGCCAGCCCAGGACCGCCACATCCGACTTCTTCACCTGTGGGATCGCCTGATGCCAGCCACACGCACGGCTGATGAAACAGTTGGTTTACACAACCGTAGAATTTCTGCGCAAACTGGCAGAAATCGCCTCAGGGAAGGTCATCTGTGTGCTCAACGTCCTCACCGGGGTCTTGATTTGTCTGCAGTTCGGCGTCACAATCGACGTGAGTGGGCAAGAGCTCACCTTCGATGGCCACTTCCATGTTTTCCCAAGGCCTGCATACTCACCAGACATGTCACCCATTGAGCATGTTTGGGATGCTCTGGGACATGCTCTGCACATAAGACAGCGTGTTCCAGGTCCCATTAATATCCAACAACTTCGTACAGCTATTGAAGAGGAGTGGGACAACATTTCACAGGCTACAATCAACAATTTGATCAAGTCAATGCAAAGGAGAAGTGTTGCTTTGCATGAGGCAAATGGTGGTCACACAAGATACTGATCGGTATTCTGTTCATTTCATGGTATCTTTTGTTGGGGGGGGGAATCTGTAACTAACAAATGCATATCTGTATCCCCATCACATGAAATCAATAGATAAGTGCTTAATGAATCAATTTCAGTTGCCTGATTTACGTTTTACTCAAGAAAATCTTAGAAATTGGTAAGTGTTGCATTTATATTTTTGTTCAGTATAATATATATTTGATCGCTGTGTCTAACAACATTTATGCCATATGCCTCCCACATATTTCACCTGGACATTAAAAGAAACTGACCCTGATGGCTAACATTGTTTTGAATGGACTCATTTTAAAAATAATACATGTAAACACTTTATGAATAAATTATACATTTTCTGTAATTTTTTTTTCTCAATAAGTTCCCAGTGCACTGTAACGGAGTTACACCACAGCATCTTAGAGTTGAACAAAATATTTCTGATTAACTAACCCATTTCTGCATTGAGGTCAGCGTTTCAAAAGACATTTATTCCTTGATTTACCCTTTGTCTCTTTATATTGCCGCTAAGCAATTACGTTATTATGAATACTTTAAAGTTTTAAATGGAAAGCTTGTGCAGACGTAAAGTGCAGTAAACCAAATCCATGCGAGTATAACAGAAAACGTAAAAAAACGTAAAGCGCGCAAGAGAATTTTATAGTTTGTTTTTGCTCTGAGTGAAATTGGGACAATATGGCCTGGCCGAACAGAGATTTTAAACGATTTTTTTTTTTCAAAAATCAAAGTACAATTTACACATCCAGGAATGCACTGTATTGAGAATTCCCACACTCCGACCTCGCAATAAAATAGGCTCAGTCACTGTTGATTTGTACGAATAAGACGATGGTCACCTTGTGACATCATAATTGAATGGCGTACAGTAGAAGTTTCACGTAGGTTACATGATGCGTATAGCAGTATGATACTATGCACTGTGCGATTTAGTTTGTGTTCACAGAAGGTAATTAGCAGGCAGTACACATAGCCTACTCATTTATAAAAGTATAGGCTAAAATCTGCTAAAAGGAACTAAAGTAAAGCAGTAGTAGCTCGTTATGCAGCTCCAGCGGAATACTGATAGGCCTGTTCGGGAAATACAGAGATCAATACACAACGAAGCAAGCCAGGCTGCAACAAAAATAATAAACATATTCCACTTTCAGCTCAGACACCGTTCCTTTGTTTTAATCCCGGAATTGCAGAGGATGGTGTTCACTTATCAGGGTTTTGGTGGCCCTAAGAAAATCTGTCTGGGGGGGGGTGTCGCTTGCTAAAAACCTCCTTAAATAACATTGTTATGAAATGTTCGGTTGTCAGATAATAAAATTAATACCGCTAGTTCCGCGATAAGGGATGAATAACGTAATTGCGAAGATAACGTTATTTCCCTTAGATAAACATTGGATCGTGTGGCCCCCCCTCGTGGTCGGTTGTGGCCCTGAACAACCGCATAGACCGTTTAGGCCACGGGCCGGCCCTGTCACTTATTGTGTTTCTTCTTACTGTTTTAATAAACAGCCCACACCCTCACCGGATTAACGTACATATCCAATTTAGCGCTGCATGAGCGACCTGACCTCTCGACGACACTGCGATGAATGAGGTGCCGCGACCCCCCCCCCCCCCCCCCCCCCCCCTCCCGACCCGCCTTCGACTGTGGCGCGCGCTTGTTAGAGGGATCTAGAAAAGTCACTTTTCTTTAGTCGACATCAATATTCAATAGAGGTCGCCTTATCCCCTTAGCCCGACTTCATTAATGTAATGCACATATGCAAATCGCCCCGGGGCCACGTAATGCGGTCTCAAATCCTCCGCAGTCAACTGGCTTTAAGGAGATTTTGTGTCGTTTCGTCAAAGCGCTACCCCCCAGAAATTGGGCTTCAATCTGTTGCGGGTTGACAGTCGGTCCCCATTGTTTCGATGGGAGCGTCTTGGGTGAGGAGAGTTCCGAACCATCGTCTCCATCGCCAGCAACACGTCATGAGGAAATAATCGCTGCATGTGTCTTTCATGGTAATGGCTGCTCTTAATGCACCGGTCTAAAATGAACAGTGGATGGGGTGAGGATTAGATAGGCTACTGTTTATTTAATGAGACTCAAATCTTCAGAAATCCAGTGATGATAAAAAGAAACTAAGACCTGCTTTGGCTGTAGTAGGGATTGGAGTCAATCTATACATCTTCCACTGTCGCCTATTTAACAATGGCCTTCAAGGTCAACCATCCATACTGTAAATGGAATGATAGCTTTGAAATAAATAAATAAATAAATAAATAAATAAATAGACTCCAGCATAAGAACAATGTATGGTATTGTTCTTTTAATAAAATTGTTTTGATAAAACTTATCCATAGCCCTGTATCCATACTTATTACATACAATAAAACTTTTGGTGTTAATTTAATTCCTTGGTCATCCAAATGCAGTCAAATGTACTCTATCGGAGTTTATGTAACACTAAATATTTTTACTGCGTATTTCTGTGTTACTAATGTATACATCTTAAATGTTAAATTCTACGTTTTTCACAACTGACTACTCCTATAAACATATAAACGGAGGAGACATTAAGCTGTAGATATAATGTATAAGGCAATAGCTGATGGGGAAAGTTTAGTCAAATTAACTGAGGTCATAAGTTAACGAGTATATTAAAAGAATCAATTAAGTAGCACAGCTCGAGTGTAGGGACGTTTACTGTACGTAGATTAATTCCTCTTAAGGTTCAAATCAGCCATGGTTATTTGCGCAGAGCAGAACCCATGTCATTGTACTGCACATGAAGGCTGCACGCGCATGTGTTTGTACATGCATGTTCCCTAGCGTAACATTAAAGTATTCACCTGTATTTCTGTTACCTTGGACAGCAGTAGACCTAAATAATTTTTTTTATTGAATACGAAATAAACACATTAACCTGAAAAACTTATTTTCAGCTATCATTAATAAAATATGCATTGACAGCAGATTTAATTTGACATTTGAATAAACATACTTTGTGACAACATCTCAAGAAAGACTTATTTTTCACTTCCGTTCCGTTTCAGTCCGTCCCTATGACTGCATTTGGGCAAATCGCCCACCAGTGGAATTGTGGTTTAATCAGTGCACTAGGTGGCGCTATGTTCCACTACCAAGACGGTGACCACTGTAGATTATGTATGCAGAGAGGGATTTCTCAAATGGAATTGAGTATCGTGTTCTTTATTTTGTATTTGGTGAAACCAAAGTGTCCTGATGCAAAGACATGCATCCTAATCATTTAAACCAGCTACAGTCCCCCATCCTAACACGGTTCATTTAGACGCCATTAAACATCTTAAATTATGTTCATGAGGCAGGAAGATTAGATAATTTTGGAACATCTACAGCTGTCTGTCTTCCTTTGGTCAGGAACAAAGGCATTAGATTGAGATGTCAGGCCACAACCACTGAATGTTTAACTAGAATCAGATTGGAAGCAAAAACATTCTGGTCTGGGAGGTCTTTTTGACTGTTTGTTTTTGTTCTTTGTTGCTTCTGTCAGTGTTTTCCGGTGCAAACTCCAGTGTTTTTGGTCCACCAAACCCGTCAGTATGGTGTATTTCAGTACGACAGTATTTCTGTTGTGCTGTTTTGTTTTTGTGTCCTGAGAGGGATGATGTAGCCTACATGGGGCGTCTGCATGGTCACTTGTTTTTGTGTGGATTTTTTCTCGACCCATAATCACTTTGGACAGGCTAGTCTTCCTTTAACATGTTTACCACAGAAAGATTAAGACAGAACAAGCTGCTTTTGCATCGAATGGCTCCCCGTTTTTTTTTTTTTTTTTTTTTTGCTTCTTCATCCTCTAATCTACTGACCGCGCACGTTCCGTCAACGCTTTTAAATACGTCATGCCAAAAAAAAAAAAAAAAAAAAAAAAAAAACCATATTACCGGTGCCAAGAAAAACCGAAGACAAGAGGAGATTTGGCTAAGCTGATTTTAGGTTTATAGCGGGCAATTTAAATCTTTTCTTTTCTTTTCATGAAAACAAGAACCATCTGTCTGCATTACTTTTTTTTTAATGCGTTGTTATTGTCATTCAGTTCTTAGACTCTGCTCACTTGCCTGTTTTTGAAGAACCTCATGGTGGTGGCTCGTGGCAGTGTCCAGGATAATGTTCCTAAACTTACCCCGATTCTCCGCTACGTGAGGTATTTGGATGAACGTAGCCTATATGGAGGACATCTGATTGTTTAGCTTGGCTTATTGTTCACTTCCTTTAGCCTTTCCTTGCGCTGTTTATTTTCAGTGAATGTATCAGGGTTTAAAACTCGTAGTCTACATTAACTTTTCCCTTTGATTTCTTCAGGTATTTAGCCAATTTCATTGTGAATCAGATCAATTAAAACTGATTTTAGCAAAGATCAGTAGGCCACCCGAAACTTGTCCATTTTACTGATGATTTCTTATTAAAATATTTGGTGACAATGATATTTTTTCTCAGTCTCTCCATATTTTCCTAGAAGTTAATTTTTTATTATATTTATTGAGCCATACCATTGAGTCATACCACAGCATACTATGATCTGTTGATGTGTCTTGAATCTGTGAATTCACAACTTCACAACAGCAGAGTAATGTATTAACTAGTTTACAATTTATAACGGTTGGCTACATTTTGTGGATTATGTGTGGAATGTAGTATCATGGGTACAGAGCTGGTCTTGTAACCTGAAGATCACTGGTTCGATTCCCAGGTAGGACACTGCTTTTGTACGCTTGAGCAAGGTACTTAACCTGCGTTGCTTCAGTATATATCCAGCTGTATAAAAATGGATGCAGTGTAAATGCTGTGTAAAAAGTGATGTAAGTCACTCTGGATAAGAGCGTCTGCTAAATGCCTTTAATGTAATGTTATGTAATGTAAAGATTGAAGTTTGTTTCAGGGCGTGATAGCATCTATTTATCCATGTTCAACAGGCAGGGTTGTGAAAGTGATGTCAATGCCAAGGTGACATCCTCATGATGTCTTTGAGAATAATAACTTTAAAATATTCATAATCACCCTCGCATTGCTGCCATTGTTTCAGGCCTTCATCAGTAGCCAATGGGCTCGCGGCAGCTGCTGGTCTTAGGTTCAGTCCCTGGCGTTTGATTGGGCGTCCGCTGCCCTCAGTCAAGGTCCTGTAAGTTTTCGGTCTGTGAGAAGTGACCCTTCACAAACACAGGACAGGAGCTTCCAGCAGGTTGATTAATCAATCCCACATTCAACATTCAGCTGATTTACTAAATGTATTTTACAGTTCATTTCTTTTGTTAGTGTAGCAGAGGTTTCCCTATGAGTGAAATGCATCATCATCTTTTTAATATACTGTATATTTAAAAAGGCACAGTTTATATATATATATATATATATATATATATATATATATATATATATATATATATATACGCATATAATGTGCTCGATAATGTTTGGGACGATGATATATTTTTTCTTGATTTGGCTCTGCAAATGTTAGATTTGTAGATCAAACAATTCATATGTGATAAATGTGCAGATTCTCAACTTTTATTACATTTTAATGTATTTAAATTAAATCAATTTAATGTATTTTATACACTTTGGTATCGTCATGTAGAAATTGTAGCACTTGTTATACGTAGTCCCTTCATTTTTGGGCACTACAATGTGTGGGACATATTAATGTTATGTCAATGAAGGTGGTCAGGTTTGGTACTCTGTCACATATCCTTTGCATGCAATGACTGCTTGAATTCTGTGACCCATACACATCACCAGTAGCTGTATATCTTCTCTGGTGATCTGGTATCTTCTCTGCCAGGCCTGAACTGCAGCCATCTTCAGCTCCTGCTTGTTTCGGTGGCTAGTTGCCTTAAGTTTTCTCTTCAGCAAATGAAACGCATTGGATTCATATAGGTTGAATGAGTTGGCCAATTAAAAAAAAAAAAAGAAACCACTTTCGCTGCTTTAGCAGTGTCTTTGGGATCACTGTCTTGCTGTAGGATTAAGCACCACCCAATGAGTTTGGAGGCATTTGCTTGAACTTGAGCAGATAAGGTGTTATTGTACACTTCAGAATTCATTTTGCAGCTGCTATCTTCAGTTTTCAAGGAAGACAAGTGAGCCAGTATCTGTGGCAGCCATGCATGCCCAAACCATAAATCCCCACCACCTTGTTTCACAGATGAGGGGGGGTGCTTTGGATTATGGGCAGGTCCTTTTGGCCTCCATACTTTGCTTTTTCCATCATTCTGATACAAGGTCAATCTGTCCACAAGACCTTTTTTTCCTGCAGGATCTTTTTGGTACTTCATATTAAACTGTAACCTGGCCTCCCTGTTTTTGTGGCTAACTGGTGGTTGAATCTTGCAGTGTACCCTCTGTAGTTCTGTTCTTGAAGTCTTCTGCAAACAGCAGTCACTGACACATCCGCGCCTGCCCCCTGAAGAGTGTTGCTGATCTGTTGGACAGGTGTTTGGGGATTTTTCTTCATTATGGTGAGAAGTCTTTAGACATCAACTGCAGAGGTCTTCCTTGTCTCATCAGGGCCTTTGTAATTACAGAACACACAACTTCTCTCTTTTTTCTTAATAATGGCTTCCTTGACTTTCATTGGTACAACTCTGATCCTCATGTTGACGAATGCCAGTTACAGGCTCCGAAGGCAAACACAAGCATAAAATCAAGAATAGATACTGAAAGCGCCCTCATACCTGCACTAAGGAAACAACAGGCTAATCTGAAAAAATATGTCTTTGTCCCAAACTAAATAGTAGTATATGTGTCTGTGTGCTGTAAATATTAAATATATACTGTAAATGTATATAGTTCATATACATTGAACCATTCTCACTTAATACCTGTGCATTCAATACAATATAACTTTACCACACAGACCTTAAATGATGAAGCAGCCAGCCTGTGTTGTCCATAGTGTAGGGAGGGTGAAATGAGAACTGGGGAGGGTCTGGGTTTGGGGCAGCCAAACCAATTAGAGTAATGAGAGAGTGCAGGCAAATCTTCCCAAAGCCCGGCTTGGGCGTCCCGAGCTGGAAATGGGAGGAGTGGGAGGAGGATCAGCCGCTAAATCCAAAAATCTTCAGGGATCGGGGCACGGGCTGGAATCTTTTAGCCCCCTTTTAAAACCTCTTAAAACTGCCCGGCCCGCACCGCAATCCCAAGATGGCTCCCGGCACCCCAATCTGCTTACGCTAACGGCCATTTTGGCTCCAATTCTGTCCCGCTTACCGGGGCCTGGGCGCCTTTTCCCGTCTCGTTATAAGCGGTGGGGGCTGGTTTCGGCTCAACGCCGTACGGCACAAACAAACCCCTGCCAGGGGCACGAACGCTGGAGGAAGAACAGAACGAGAGGTGATCATAAGAGATAAATGTTCCGAAAGCGAAGAATTATGGCCTCCTCCTCCGTCTTCGGAAAATGTTGGTAGTCCTGCTATTATTTGGCCGCGTGTAATACTATTGTTTTTTTGTTGATGGGGGTGGTGTATTTGGGAATCCTACCTTTATTTAAAAGGTCATTAGTATTTAATAGGTAAAATGCTGTTTAAACAGACAAGGTTTTTTTCAATTTTTACCAAAACAATATACTGAAAGTTCGGTTTCATAACGGCTGGTTATAAGGGCGTTTTGGGGTGTGTGGTCTAAAGCAAGAAAATACACTTCAGGTGTAACTCCAAAGTAACTTGTACAGATGACACAATTCATTTTGAAATACAACATTTTATTCCTAGTGTTGAGTTTTCAGTGCTAAACTTGCAGACTTGCTGATGTCAAAAACGACAGTTGAGGTTCCTACTTTTCAGGGACCTCTGCCTTCAACTTGTGTGCTCCAAAAACTGCTGTTAGCTGCGTCTATACTGCCCACTTTATTTAATTTCCCTGTCAGTTATTAACCACTTTCTGAAGTAAATATAATTCACTTCAAGTCCAGGTCAAGCCAGCTGCTCCTGAGGTGGCCATTTTGAGGCATCGCGGCCTGGTTCTCGCTTAGGGCCCAAAGTGTGCTGCGAGTTCGAAGCAGCAGGTGCGCTCGAGATTATTAAAGCAGCAGGTGCGCTTGAGATGAGCATTAGCCCACTGAGCTAACGGGTGGCGTAGCGTTCCGCGGCGGACGCTAGCGTGCTAACTCGCGTCTCCGGACTCTGCTGCGCCGGAGGGTGGAAGGCTAATCGCCGGCGCGGGCCCAGCGGGTTTGGTCAGCTGCGTCAGGCTGTGTAGGAGCGAGCTGCGCCGAGACGTTCCCGGATGTCGTGAGAGCAGCAGCCTCGCAGCGTGCGGCCAGCACCAGAGCAGCCCTTGGCGTGCTGTGGAGCTCTGTGAACACGCTGAAGGGGGGCAGGAAGCTTCTGTCTGGGGACGTGCGCTGCAAGCTGTCAGCTGGCCAGTGGCCTGAATGACCCCGCCCCCTGGAAACCGTTGCTCTCTCAACGGGGGGGTCCTGCCCTGACCTCAGCGAACAGTGTGTGGACGGGCAGTGGGGTGGGGGGGGTGGGGGTGGGGGTGGGTTTGGGAGAGGACACACCCCTAGAAGACTGATGTCCTATGGGTGCTCATTCTCTCTCATGCCCAAGGTGAATTAGGGAGTGCCTATTTTAGCATTAGCTAGACCGTGGGGGAATACTGTGCCGATACTGCTTTACGTGTTTACGTGTGGTTGTGTATGTGTGTGCCTACACTTGCATGCTTGTGTGTGTGAATGTGCGCGTGCTCTCAAAACACTAAAACACATTAGTGAAAATATGGTCTTTTTATTTTTCCTTGCATTAGAAAACCAGCCTTGGTTTTATTTATTGCGCACTGAACCGCATTTTTAGTGATGAACTAGCAGTGAATATTGTACTCTTTTAGTGATGTTAAGTATAGAATAAATGCTCTATAAATCATTATTAACTGGACTGCATGACAAAATGTTTCCTAATAGCTTTCATTCTCGGAAAATGTGCGTAAACCCTGGAGGCTGTGGAGTGGGTGTTCTGACAGCGCCTGATTTCACAGAAACCCAGATTTTTTTTTGCATTACAGTTGGCCATTTGCGCTGCAACATTTTCATTTGTTGCTCAAAGACTGCTCTGCTTCATTCTGCCTGCATTAATAAAGCAATGCCCCTAAGGAGCTCCACAGTCCTCCTTGCAAACCTTTGTACCATCTTCTTAAAAAAAAAAAAAAAAAAAAAAAAAAAAAAAAAATATTTATAGGTAATACACAAGTATCTTTTCACTAGACTAAACTCTCACCTAGTCCCTACTTCCTGATCCAGGCACATCTTGTGACCAGAGCTTGTGACACAGACTTGATCAGGTGTCATGCTCTTGGCCGCCAGCAGGTGGGAGTGTTCTGTGTCCGCACGTAACTGGGTTAGCATGTGGCAGGTGCTATTTCAACTCACTGCCTGTAGTACTGTAGCTATTTAGACCTTTACATGCGCAAATCGTACGTGCATGCCCCAGAATGGTCCAATTTCAGCGTACTGAAATAAAAACCCTGCAAGTTGCTCACTCCTTCTTGCAATAAAACGTAAAGTAAAAATGAGACTGATTATGAAAGCTAGGCTCGAGGTAGAGGAGGTGTTTATGAACACATTTCACAGGAAGTGGGGGTGCTGTATTTATAAGAGTTTTTTTGGCAAGTGCACATGCTCTCACTTTAGAACTGACTGATTCTGCTGGCTGTCCTGACCTCAGTCCTCAAGAGTTATAGAGTACAAGGCTTCAGGAGAACAGCCGTAAATTGCTTGCCTTTTTATATTAAGTGTACGAACCCTGCCGGTTGACTCAAAAATATTTCGGTACGTGAAAAGGCTGTGATTTGTTCGGGATTCAGGTGTTTCGATATCGTAAAGTCTGGTGTCTTATCATACAGTGCGCGCGCGCGCGTGTGTGTGTGTGTGTGCGTGTATGTGTGCTGGTAACTTGTGAACAATAAATGTGCATTGACAGACAATCACCGCTATGTCTTCTGTGGAACAGTTTGAGTTTCCTTCATAATCAACACGTGGTCAGCTGGTCAGGAGAACGGTTCCTCAGGGGACTCCAGAGTCACTTTAACCTTTAACCTGTGACACTCTCACATAAGGGGAAATGAAGGGGAGCGTTTGTATTGTGTGTATATGTATATTGTGTGCATGTGTGTATAGTGCATATGTGCATATGTGTATGTGTGTATTGTATTCGTACGGTGTGTATGTGTAGAGTGAGTGTGTGTACAGTGTGTATGTGATCAGGGGATGATTAGGTGGCAAGTTAGAGAAAGCCAGATCTGGTATTTTAGCCAGGACACCGGGGAACCTCCTACTCTTTGCAATAAGTGTCATGGGATCTTTAATGACCACAGTGAGTCAGGAACTTGGTTTAACGTCTCATCCAAAAGACAGCATCTCCTACAGCACAGTGTCCCCATCACTGGACTGGGGCATTTGGGTTTATTCAACCAGAGGGAAGATTGCCCCCCTGCTGGCCCACCAACAACACTTCCAGCAGCAACTCAGTATTCCCTGGTGGTCTCCCATCCAAGTACTAACCAAGCCCACACCTGCTTAGCTTCAGCCATTCGGCAGGAGCAGGGAGCATTGTGGTGTGGCTGTTCACTGTGTGTGTGTGTGTGTGTGTGTGTGTGTGTGTGTGTGTGTGTGTGTGTGTGTGTGTGTGTGTGTGTGTAGCAGGACTGGGTGTGTGCGGTGTGTGTGTGTGTGTGTGTGTGTGTGTGTGTGTGTGTGTGTGTGTGTGTGTGTGTGTGTGTGTGTGTTGCAGGACTGGGTCCTAACAGGGTTGTGTTACCTGTTCAGTGTGTGTGTGTGTGTGTGTGTGTAGCAGGACTGGGTCCTCGCGGGGTTGTGTTACCTGTTCAGTGTATGTGTGTGTGTGTGTGTTGCAGGACTGGGTCCTCGCAGGGTTGTGTTACCTGTTCAGTGTGTGTGTGTGTGTGTGTGTGTGTGTGCAGGACTGGGTCCTCGCGGGGTTGTGTTACCTGTTCAGTGTGTGTGTGTGTGTGTGTGTGTGTGTGTGTGTGTGTGTGTGTGTGTGTGTGTTGCAGGACTGGGTCCTCGCGGGGTTGTGTTACCTGTTCAGTGTGTGTGTGTGTGTGTGTGTGTGTGTGTGTAGCAGGACTGGGTCCTCGCGGGGTTGTGTTACCTGTTCAGTGTGTGTGTGTGTGTGTGTGTGTGTGTGTGTGTGAGCAGCCAGCAGACGCTGGAGGTGACACGCTTCAGGACTGGAGGGGGTTCGGTTACAGCGGCGGTTGCCACGGGTGACCACTCAGGTTCAGGTTTCCCTAGAGGAGCGGGAGCCCCTCCCCCTTCCCCTCTGTCACCCCCCCCCCCCCCCCCCCCCCCCCCACACTGTAAATTAGAGTAAAATGGTCTGAGCCCTCTTTGCCCTCTTTTTCCTTGAAGAAAGTGCTCTGTCTAATCTGGATTGGCGGGGAGGGGGGTATTAGCCTGGAAAAGGTCTGTAGGGATTCTCCAGATTCCTACTGGGGAGGGGGGGGGGGTTACTGCCAGGACACAGGAGAGCATTTGGGGTGCTACTGCTGTGTGAGTGTGTGTGTTGGGGGGGGTGAGGCGTCGGGAGGGAGCGGGGTCTGGTTGAGCTCGCACCCCCTCCCCGGTCCTTGGCCTACTTCCCGAGTGGCTGAACGAGGCCCCCACGAATCCGGGCGCGGGGGGGATTAGGGGGGGTCCCCCTCTCTCCTCCTGCAGTTTAGGATTTTCCACCCACGCCAGACGCTAAACTCCTCCTCGGATTAAGATCAAGGAGTAAAGAAAGAGCAGCATGTGGGTGTTTGGGGGGGGGGGGGTGGATATCAGAATTAAAAAAATACATTTAAACTAAAGATAGCATCGCGACCATTGCAATGCCATCTAACCCGGTTACGGACCTCTGCTGGGTTTTATAACGGAAAACATGACAGACTTGCTGATCTTTTATTTGTCTTAGCTCGGCTGATCTGTGCTTAGCCTGCTCCTTTTCATTTTTCTTTTACAGTTTTTGGAGATCTTCGGTCCCCACTTGGACACAGGGCTTATACGAGGGGTTTAAAGTCATGTCCCCCCTCCACCCCCAGGTCGAGACTCCTAGTCCTGGTGTTGAGGATGTCACTAGACCAGTGGTCTCCAACCCTGGTCCTGGAGAGCTACGGGGTCTGCTAGTTTTTGTTTTCACCTTAAAATCAGCACCCAACTGAGACCCAAGACACCAGGTGAGTTGAGTTAACTGTGTAATCAACTGCTCTAATTGATTCACGAAGTGCAGAGTCACTATGAAAACCAGCAGACCCTGTAGCTCTCCAGGACCACGGTTGGAGACCACTGCACTATAAACGATGGGGGGGGGGAGCGGTTAGTTGGCATTTGGGGCCGGTCCTCCAGTCTCACCTCGTCCCGCGGCCGTCTGTTCTAGCGGGACAGGGGCGGGGTGAGGGAGAGGACAGAGGAGATCCCTGGGGCGGGGCAGAACTGACCCGCCGGTGTGTTTTGTTACGCTGAATCATTTATGGACCCGACGGGCACCCTTACACCGCACGCATTTTCCAAAACAGTATCGCCAGTTCGTACAGGTGGGTCAGTCTGCTTCAGTCTGCTTCAGTCTGCTTCAGTCAGCTACAGGGAGCAGCTGCCTCACCAGGAACCTTGGGATTAGGGAGAATGGCAGAGTCTTACCTCTGTGGGTGTTAATTTCTGTTAATGCCACTCTCTCTCTCTCTCTCTCTCTCTCTCTCTCCCTCTCTCTCCCTCTCTCTCTCCTCTCTCTCTCTCTCTCTCCCTCTCTCCCTCTATCTCTCTCTCTCTCTCTCTCTCTCTCTCTATTCATGTCCAGATTTACTGTATATGTTTTTATTTCCTGCCTGTAATGTGAAATATGGAAAAGTGCTTGTATTTATTAGTGTTTTTCTCCAGTGGTTTGGCATGGGGGTCCACACAGAGCACCCTGTCACTACACAGAGCACCCTGTGCCACTACACAGAGCACCCTGCTACCCTGCACAGAGCCCAGAGCCCAGAGTGGTCATAAGATCAGTGTCCTGTCCTGATCTCAAACATCCAACCACCTGTACTCACATATTGGGTCCTGGCTGTTGCTCAACTCCAAGACCAGGAAGTATGGTCCTGCTGGTTGTCCAAGAGGTAAGGGTTGTGGGCGTGCCCCAATTTGGGTGCAGGAGACCCAGGTCTGCCGGTCTGCCTTGCCCTTATGTCTACCCTGCCCCCTAAATCCCACCCTCCTGCCCCAGCCTGCCTTCTGCAGGGCAATGGGCAGAGGAAGAGGCTGCCCCCCCCCCCCCCCCCCAAAGAAAGAAGTGGGTCAGGAGTCTCAGACTGGGGATTATGGGACATGAGTCCAGTCACCCCCTTATGCTGCATTTAAAACATGCCTACCACAGAAAAAAAAGACAACTCAACCCCCCCCCCCCAAATCTAACCACTATTTGACCCTGGGGGGGGGGGGGGGGTCCCTCTGCCACAGTGGGGGGGGGGAGGGGGGGGGGGGGGGCGTTTTGAGGGATATCCTCTCACTGCGCTGAGCACGCTCGGGTTCGGCCCCGCTCCTTCCAGAAGTTTCCGAAGCCGTCTCAAGGTCGTCGGGCGACTCCGGACCACGCTCGCGGCGCCGGGCCGACGTTTGATACCGCCGGGGTGGAGGAGGTGGGAGATTTTTTTTAAAAATGGTCCGATCTGCAATCTGTGAGGGAAACAGTTTCGGAGTGGGGGAGTGGGGGGGGGGAGGGGGGGGCAAAATGGATGCCTCGGCGCTGCCCGGTGGCGGGAGCGAGGCGCGGACAGTTCTGCCGCCGCGCTCGATGGATTGTTCTCTAATTTATAGAATCGAGACCAGCTCAGCAATAATGACATATAATAACGACACGGTGATAGATGGCGGCTTTTAAAGGCTTGACCCCGCTGGTCTCCGCTCAAGCCCATCTGTCCAGCTCCCCCTGACACAGAGTGTGATTAATAAGCAAATAAATTATAAATAATAAATACATTAATTTTTTGGAACGGAGTGATTACATCCATCATCAAAAATAGCGTGCGGCGCAAAATGTTGTCTCTATCCCATCTTGGAGGGGTGGGGGCGGGGGGGGAGCTCTACAGGAAATGAGTGAACTTGAGGTTGTGTGTGTGTGTGTGTGTGTGTGTGTGTGGTGGGGGGGGGGGCGAGGGGGTTCAGTACAAGAACAGGAAGCAGGAAACCTGGGTTCAGTGATTTGGGCAGCCTAATTCTCCTGATGGAGGACCGTAATTTACTCGCGAATTATTTTTCGGGAGAGGAGTCGCGCGGCGTGATTTGGAGCCGGCGGAGTCGGAGTTCGGGAGTTTGGAGTGGTCCGCGGCGGCGGATTGAGTTACGGGCTGATTGAGTATCTCCCGAGGTCCTTTAAAGCGTGACTTACCGCGATACTTCCGCCTCTTAATTCGCGTCCGAGTGTCACCGACGGTGACTTCAAAAGCGCGTCCAGTAACTTGCATTTGCAACCTTCGCTTTCGATGATTAATGATTAACGGGGGGGGGGGCTTTCTCGTGGGACGTTTGCCAAGATTAAAAAACACTGCCGCTAATAATTTAATCCAGTTGACGCAGCAATACTGACACGCCTTTTTATTATTGCAACCGTCTCTACGTAGCTGTTATAATTGAGAGGATTAAAAAGGTATGATGGTTTTTGCCCAAATTCTGGTATTAATGAGATGAAGAAATGGGGTAGATGATGGGTACACTAATACAGTCCTCAGGGCCAGTAGTGTAGCTGGCTTTTCGTTCCTACTCTGTAATCAGGGACTGGTGTAAACCTGACTCAACAGGTGAGTGTAATCACTGGCTCAGTATGGACTGTCACGCAGAAGAGAAGACCAGTAGTGCTACTGATTGTGGGGGCTATATTTGAGTACCCTGGTGTAGATTGTGTAATTTTTGCCAGTTACCTTTGAGGCCGGGCAATCTTATAATTGCAATTATTATCTAACTATTTTTTAATTACCTATTGGTCCAGTTGCACGTGCATATAAGCATTTGTGGGTCGTCTTCAAGACCAGGATGACCTCTACAACCCTACACTGTTCATAAAAATGATTCTAACGCCGGATTGGGTGTAACTTTTTGTTTGTTTACAGATTTAAAAAAAAAATTTTTAATGCTCATTTGAGTTGGTTTGTTCTTGTTCGAAGATCTTAGTTTAATGTCTAATCGGGTATGCGATAAGTTGTCTATCGAGTCTGAACTTCTTGCTCTTCTTGCCACTCTTGGGATTCTACTGTCCCTCTGTGGGGAATTAATGCAATAGACCCCTGCTGTTACACTTGGGTTTGCGTTTTAAGTCCCTGTGGATTAGAGGGTTTGCTAAACGCCAGTAAGGTAATACCCCCCCCCCCCCCCCCCCCCCCGTGCTTGTGGGGGCACAATGCAGTGTATATTCTTTCTCTTAACCCCTTTAACCCTTTCAGGTTACACCAGTCCCTGCTTACAGTCACGTATTTGTGCTGTTGTATGATCTGAAATGACACAGGAGCACACACACACACACACACACACGCATACATACACACACACACACATACACACACACACATACTCTTTATGCTCAAGCAAGCATGCAAACATACACACATCAGCAACACATTGGAGCACTAAAGCTATTTATTGCTCTTGCGTATCCTTAATGCTCATAACCTTCATTCTCCTGACATTAACACATGTTGTATTTTACGTGCGCACTTTCACAGGACACCAAGTGAGAGGGAAGACCACCTACATTGAGGAACCAGACAGTGCCACCACAGGTCAGCACCTCCACATCAATGCCGGAAAAATCCCTACCGTTGGCTCTCGTGAGCCTTCATAAAGGGGGCGCTTGAACTTTGACCCCCTTGCCCTGCGGCGTGGGTCGCCTTCTCCGAACACGGAGGAGCTACACCTCGCGCGGACAAAGTGCGACACGGCGCAATAAAAAAAAGAGAGAGAGAGAGAGAGAGAGGGAGAGAAAGAAGCGAGGTCATCGTTGGGGTGGCAGATGATTTCTTTTTTTTAAAAATGAATGGACACCGGGGCAGATGAGGGGGGGGGGGGGGGGTAAAGGGGATTCCGACGGGACGGCCACTCGTCGCTTCCGATTGTCTGAGCCGGCGGTAAGTGACACATGTCGAGCAGTAAAAACGTCGCCCCCGAGTTAGAGGCCATTGTGGCCGCGTCCAGTCCTCGGGGTCCCCCTTTGTGTCCTGTGTTGTACCCCATTAGCATGAGAATGCGCCTGAGGTCGGCGCTGGAAAGGAGGTGGCACTCTCCTCGCGCCTCAC